>JAGTXO010000029.1:0-442788 GCA_019448385.1 Diacronema lutheri | reverse complement strand
CCTCACCTCACCCTCACCCTCACCCTCACCCTCACCCTCACCCTCACCCTCACCCTCACCCTCACCCTCACCCTCACCCTCACCCTCACCCTCACCCTCACCCTCACCCTCACCCTCACCCTCACCCTCACCCTCACCCTCACCCTCACCCTCACCCTCACCCTCACCCTCACCCTCACCCTCACCCTCACCCTCACCCTCACCCTCACCCTCACCCTCACCCTCACCCTCACCCTCACCCTCACCCTCACCCTCACCCTCACCCTCACCCTCACCCTCACCCTCACCCTCACCCTCACCCTCACCCTCACCCTCACCCTCACCCTCACCCTCACCCTCACCCTCACCCTCACCCTCACCCTCACCCTCACCCTCACCCTCACCCTCACCCTCACCCTCACCCTCACCCTCACCCTCACCCTCACCCTCACCCTCACCCTCACCCTCACCCTCACCCTCACCCTCACCCTCACCCTCACCCTCACCCCCACCCTCACCCTCACCCTCACCCTCACCCTCACCCTCACCCTCACCCTCACCCTCACCCTCACCCTCACCCTCACCCTCACCCTCACCCTCACCCTCACCCTCACCCTCACCCTCACCCTAACCCTCACCCCTCACCCCCACCCCCACCCTCACCCTCACCCTCACCCTCACCCTCACCCTTACCCTCACCCTTACCCTTACCCTTACCCTTACCCTAATCTTAACCCTTACCGCGACCGTCATCCAAGACCCACCAGGCCAAAGTCGCTCAAAATTGGAGCCAGGTGTGCCCAAGGTCTAATCTATCGATCGGCCTGGCCAGGTTTGCCGCGAAACGCTCCCTTCGCGTTCGCCCAGACTACTAACCCAAAACGGCGGCGAGCGCGTGGCCATGCGCGCCATCGACGGGCAACGCACCATCAGCAATGCCTGGGGCGTCGTCAAAGGCGTGCTCGCCGTCGCCGCGGCGGACCAATCAGACGACGGCCGCGCGCTCGCATGCGCGCTCGCCAGGGCGATGCCGCTCCCAGCGAACGCGCGCGACGAGTCGCCCTGGGCGATCGTGCACGACCTCTACGCCGCCGGAGTCGCGCCCATCCTACAGAACTCGTCGCGCCTGCGCGCCGCCGAGCCCGGCATTGCCCAGTACACCGGCCTCACGGCCCTTGTGCACGCTGACATCCGCAAGTTCTTTCGCGTTACCGATGAGGAGATGCTCGCGCGCGTCGCCGCCTTCCAGAAGGCCAACGGCGGGATGCGCATGCTGGTCTGCGCGGCGTTCGGCCTGCGCGACCCCGACGCGGCGTACGTCCGCTGGCAGCTCAATCACGTGCACAACAACCACTGGATGGTCGTCGACGCCGGCGCGCTCGCCCGCCTCGACGCCAAGCCGCCCATCAACCTGCTCGTGCGCGTGGGCAGCTCGTACTCGCCAATCACAGCGCGCGTGCGCGACGTGCATAACCTCGCGGAGAGGCCAGACAGTCGCACCTTCCACGCCGTGCCTGAGGCAGTCGGCGACGACGGCGGTTGCGACGTGTGCAGACCATGCGCCGACAACAAGCGCCGCGCGCCACGCCAACAGGCCGACCCGCCCTCCGCCGCGCAGCCGCCCGCGCCGTCGGCTGCGGATGCGCCGCGGCATCCGCCAACCGCACCTCCGCCTACGAGCGCATCGCCTGCCGCCTCGCCTGCGCTCTCGTCGCGGCCACCGCCGCACCTGCCGCTGCCGCGAAGGCCGCCGCCGCGGCCGCCGCCCGCCGCGCCCGCCGCGCATGCCGCGCCCCTCGCGTCGCCGCCGCTGCCGCCGCTTGCCGCCGCAGCTGAGCCGCCGCCGCCGACGTTCAACAGCGGCGACGGCCTGTACACGGAGGAGGCGCCGTACGGTTCCATCGCGCACGGCGACGATTACGACCGCACCTCCGCGCTGCGCGCGCGGCGCGTCATCGTCACGCCGTCAACGCTCGAGATGCTCGCACACGGCTCGTGCCGCGCGCACATGGTGACGGTCAAGGTGATCGCCTACTCGGGCGACGCGACCGCGCGCGAGCGGCTGCGCGGCCACGTGATCATCTTCCCGCACGAGCGCGTCGACCTGCCCGCCGGCGCAGACTTTGGACTCGACGCCATCAAGGGCGCGCTCGCGCACGTACGCGTGCTCTTCGTCGGTCGCACCCGGTCGGCCACCTCGACCTGGTCCTGCACCGGCCGCCGGCCCTCGCCACTGCCACACGCCGAGACGGCCAAGACGCCGCAGAGCCTCAAACCCGGCCGGAGGCCTCGGTGCCTCGAGCCTCGACTCCGTGTTCTCACTGTCCGGCATACGGGAAAACGGCCCTTCCGCCCCCCGGCGGGGTCTCCAGCCCCAGGGCAGCGCCCCCTTATCTGAAAATGGCGCGGGCATGATGATGCACGCCGTCACGCTGCGCGGTGTCGCCCTGCGCGCGCTCAGGCAGCGCGTCGCCGGCGCGCCCCGGCCGCTCTCTGGCCGCGCGCTCACGGTCGGCGAGGCGCGCCGCATCCTCGGCTTGCCCGCGCGGCCGGCCGCGGGCGCGGACGAGGCGCGCGGCGTCAAGGCGGCCTACTACGCGCTCGCGAAGGAGCTTCACCCGGACCTCAATCCAGCGAGCGCCGGCACCGGGGAGCGCTTCGCGCGCGCCGCCGAGGCGTGCGAACTCCTTCTCGCTGAGCTCGATGCCGCGCGCGCCGCCGGCGGCGCGAGCAGCAGCGCGCCGGACGTCGGGCGCACGGCGACGCGCGAAGCCGCGCGCGGCGCGGCCGGTGGCGGCGGTGGCGGCGCGGCCGGCGAGCGCGCGCGCTACGCGCCGCGCATGCCCACCGCCGCGGAGCTCATCTGCGCGCGGCTCGACACCGAGCCGTGGGCGACGGGCGCGGTCTGGGCCGAGCTGCGCGCGCACGGGCTGCAACCGGACGCGGCGGCGATGGACGCGCTCTTCCGCGCGTGCGCGAGCGCGCGGCGCGACGAGGCGCTCGAGCTGTACGTGCAGGCCGCGCCGCTGCTCGCCGCCGCCGACCGCCGCTCCGCGCTCGTGTCGCTGCTCTCGTGGTGCCACGAGGACGCCGCGTCCGACTGGACGTTCCGCGCCGTCGCGCTCGTCGGGCCCGACGACCTCACGCCCGAGGTGCAAGCAGCGCTCTCGCGCACCTTTTCGTACTTCCCATCGGGCGCCTCGTTCTGACGCCGCTGCGCATGGTCATTTTCACTCGATCATGTACACCGCGTGCGCGCTCAGCTGCTGGCAGCAGACTAAGGACCACAGCAGCCTACACGCCCTCATCTGCCCCCTGACCCCAGTCAATCTCGACGAACGGCCGGTGTCGTGCCATGTCCCACGCGCCTACGGCGGCAACGCCGCGTACGCGGCGATGCCGCGGTGCAGCCACTTGGCCGCATCGTGCGCGCGGCGGGTGGGCAGGCGCAGCTCGAGGAGCGGCGGCGCGTCGCGCTCGGCGCTCGCGTAGATTGGCACGGCCGCGGCCGCGCCGCCCGCCCCGCTCGCGTCGTGCGCGACGAGCAGCTCGCCCGCACCGTCGACGCCGTCGTCGTCGTCGCGCTCGCGCGCCGCCGACGGCAGCGACGCGCGCGGCAGCGCGCCGAGCCAGAGCACGGGAAGCTCGGCATCGTCGCCGGGCGGCAGGCCGGCGCGCGTGCGCACCTCGCGCAGCGCGCCCACGCCACCGCCGCCGTGCCGCACCCACCGCGCGCCCGCGAGCCGCACGCCATGGATGAGGACGCCCGCGCTCGCCTCGTCCGCCGCGCGCGCAGCGGCGAGCGCGGCGGCGTGCGCAGCGGCCGCGGCGGCGGCCGGCTGCGCGCCGCATGCCGTCGACACGTGCGCAGGCGCCGCCGCCGCGCCGCTCGACGCGCGCAGGTCGGCGCGCGCGGCCGCCTCGGCCGCGCCCGCCGCCGCGCGCGCATCGCCCGTCGCGTGCTGCACGGCGGCCGCGTGCGCGGCGGCCACGTCGGCGGCGCTCGAGCCACCGCCGACCACCGACGCGCGCCCGCCGCCGCCGCGCGACGTGGCGAGGAGCTGCGCGGGCAGCTCGGCGTAGAGGCGCGCGGCCGTGCACAGCTCCGTGAGCGGGCTGCGCGCGGGTTCGACGGCGCGGCGTGGTGGGCGGCAGGCGCGCGCACGCGGGCGTGAGCGGGCGGCGCGTGGCCGCACGGCGCGGCGCGGCAGGGCGCGGCACGGCGAGCCCCTTCCCGCCCCTCCGCCCGCAGCGGCCGTGCGCGCACCAGCCAAAGTGCGCCGCCGCTTGCCGATGGAGGGCGACGACGAGGGCGTGCGGCCGCGCGAGCGCGCCGAGCCACAGAGCGCGCGGCACGTGCGCGGGCGCGCGGTGCGCGCTGCCGGAGAAGGCGCTCAGCCACGCGAGCAGCTGCTCGAGCTGCCGGACGAGCGCGTTCTGCCAGTGCACGAGCGCCGTCGCGGCGCCGCCGCCACCGCCGCCACCGCCGCCGCCCGCGTGCGCGCACGGCAGTCCCCAGCCGCGCCGGCGCCACGCGCTCGGCACAACGCCGCGCGCGAGCGCGCCGACGGCCTCAGACGCCTCGCGCGCCGCGTCGAGCGACTCACCGCCGTCCGCCGGCGGGCCGAGCGCGGCGAGCGCCGTCGCGAGCGCGTCGACGCCGCCCGCGGCGAGCGCGCGCAGCGCGTGGTGTAGCACACACAGCGCCCCGTGCGCGCACGCGATCTCGGCGGCGAGCGCGGGCTCAAAGGGCGACGGCGGCGCGCGCAACGACGCGCGGCGCGCGCGCGCCTCGCGCCAGAGCGCGCGCAGCCCGCCGCCTGCCGCGCCGTGGCCGTCGACCGCCGGGCCGGGCGGCGGCAGCCGCCCGCCGAGCGCGAGCGCGCCGAGCAGCGCGCGCGCGCGCACGCCAGCGCGCTCGGCGATCGACGGCGCGCGGGGCTCGGCAGCCGCCGCGCCGAGCGCCGCCACCACCGCCCGCTCGGCCAGCGCCGCGGCGGCGGCCGCCGAACGCTCGGCCGCGGCGGCCGCCATGTGCGCGGTCTGCGGCGCGTGCAGGCCGCCAAGCGTCGCGCGCAGGCCATCGGTGCGCATGGCGCGCGCCACGCTCAGCCGCTTCGTCGGCGATGACGGCGTCGGGCCGGGCCGCGACGCGCCGCTCGCGCCACCGCCGCCGCCGCCGCCCCCGGGCAGCGGCAGCAGCACGCCGCCCACCGGCTCGGCCGCCGCGGCGGTACCGCCGCCGCCGCCGCCGCCGCCGCCGTCGTCGGAGAAGGAGACGATGGTCGCGGTGCTCGCCTCGCGCGCGAAGCGCGGCGACGGCGTTGGCGGCGTCGGCGCCGGCGTCGGCATCGGCGTCGGCGTGGCGATGGCGCCGGTCGAGACGGCGGTGTTCGCCGCCTGCGCGTCGCGCGGCGGCGCGCCCTCGCCGTCCCACTCGGCGGCCGCCGCGCCGACGGCGGCCTCGAGCGCGCGGAGCAGCGCGCGCGCGTCCGCCGCGTCGGCTGCGGCGTCGTCGGCCGCGCCCGCGCCGACGAACTCGCCAACGTCGCGCGCGGGGAAGGTGGCGGCCGCGTGCGCAGCCCATCCGCGCGCGCCATTGAGCGCCGGCGCGTGGTCGTCGGGTGGCGACGCATGCACGCCGGGCGGCGCAGCCGCCGCGAGCGCGAGCGCGAGCGCCGGATCGCGCGCGCTGCGTTCGCCGCCGCCGTCGTCGTCGTCGTCGTCGGACGAAGACGACGACGCCTCGGCCGCAAGCGCGGCGGCGGCGGCGGCGGCGGCGGCGGCGGCGGCGGCGGCGGCTGCCGCCGCCGCCGCCGCCTGCGCGGGCGTGGGCTGCAAGTAGTCGGCGAGCGCCTCGTCCGCGCCGCCGGCGCGCGCCACACCGACGCGCTCCGGCGGAGGCGGCGCGCGCGGCGCGCGCACCGGCGCGTACGGCCGGCCGGCGCGTGCGAGCGCCGCGCCGTCGGGCAGGTAGCGCGCGCACATGGCGCGCCACGCGCGCAGCTCGAGCTCCTGCGCAAGGCGGCGGCGGCAGCGGCGGCGTCGCGCGTCGCGCGTCGCGCACGGCGGTGGGCAATTGGCGCGGCGCGGCGCGGCGCGGCGCGGCGCGGCGCGGCGGCGGCGGCGGCGGCGGCGGCGCGACGGCGCGCACCGACAGCGCGAGCGCGGCGTGCGAGACGTCGAGCGCCGCGTGCCGGAGGCGGCGCATGTCCGCCGCCTCGTGCTTGCCCAGCTCGTCGACCACGCGCCACGAGTCCGCGAGCGCCGCGCGCAGCTCGCCCTCGCCGGGCGCGACGGACGGCGCGCGCGCGCGCGCGCCGCGCGCGCGGATCGCGCAGTGGAACATCGCGACGGCGTGCAGCGCGCGCCAGCCGGCGGCGGGCAGGTCGACGGCGGCCGCGTCGCCGACGAGCGCGTGCGCAAGCGCCTCCGCCTCCGCCATCGCCTCGCGCGCGGCGGCGGGCGGCGCGAGCGAGACGACCGACGCGCCGCCGAGCGCGGACGCCGGCAGGCCCGCGTCCGGCCCGCGCGCGTCGGCCGGCCCGCCGCCGTGCGGCAGCAGCCACAGGCGGAACGTGCGCGCGCACGCGTCCGCGCGTCCGAGCGCGCCGACGGCCGCGGCGAGCGCGGCGGCGAGCGCGGGCGCGCGGTCGGCGCCGTCGAGGACGAGCCAGTCGCCGCGCGCCGCGCCGTCGCGCAGCGCGCGCTCGGCGCGCGCGCGCACGCCGCGCTCGCCGGCCGCGAGCACGACGCAGCGCGCCGGCGCGTCGGCGGGCGGCTCAGGCCCGCGCCCGCCGAGCAGCGGCGCGCCACCGCCGCCACCGCCGCCGCCCAGCCGGAGCGCGCCGCCGCTGGCGCGGCCGTGCGCGCGCTCGTCGGGGTGCGCGCGCCCGCAGCCTGTCTCGGCGGCGAGCGCGCGCACGAGGTCGGCGGCGAGCGCGCCGGCGGAGAGCGCGCCGGTCGCGCCGCCGTCGGCGAACACGACGACGGGCGCGTCCGGCCCGCCGTCCGCCGCCGCGTCGAGGAGCCGCACGCGCGCGGGCGGCAGTGGCGCGCCCGCGCCCTCGCGCCCGCCGGCCGGCGCGTCGCTCGCGCGCGCCGCGGCGGCGGGCGGCGTGCGCAGCACCGCGTCGGCGTACGCGTCCGCCGCGCGCGCGAGCCGGTCGGGCCGGAGCGCGCGCACGACGAGCAGCCGCGCGAGCGGCCCGGCGAGCTCGCGCGCGAAGCGCGGCGGCGGCACGCGCTCGGGCGTGCGCAGCCGCACCCACGCGCGCCACGCCGCCTGCGTCTCCTCGTTTGGCGAGCCGATCGAGATGGCGAGGTTCTTGAGGCCGACGTCGGCGGGCAGCGCGTGCAGCACGCGCAGCTGCGCGGCCGCGCCCGTCGGCAGCCACTCGGGCCAGCCGGCGGGCGGCGAGCGCAGCTCGCCGCCGAGGCCGCCCGCCGTCACCAGCGGCGCCGAGAGCGCGCCCGCCGCCCGCGCGCGCGCCGCGTCGGCGGGCGCGTCGGCGGGCGCGCGGTCGGCGCCGGCGCCGGCGTCGGCGTCGGCGGCGGCCTCGGCGACGGCGGCGGCGGCGAACTCGCCGACGAGCGCGCGCGACACGCGCACGCCGGTGCGCGCCTCGTCGACCGCCGCGGCGAGCGCGACGTCGAGCACGAGCCGCTCGCGCGCGTCGGCGCAGCCGCGCGCGCCCGCCGCGCGCGCGAGCCGCGTGTACTCGGCGGCGAGCAGCGCGGCGCGCACCTCGGGCAGCCGGTGGTGGCGCGCGGAGCGGCACGCGCGCGCGAGCAGCCGCTCCGCCTCGGCGACCGACGGGCGCGCGCGTGCGCCGCGCGCCGCATGCGCGACGCTCGCGCGCGCGACGTGCGCGGCGAGCGCGTGCCGCGCGACGGGCGCCCACTCCGCCACCGCGCGCTCCAGCCGCGCGGCGTTCTCGGCGCACGCGTCGCGCCGCGCGAGCGCGGCAGCGAGCGCGCCGCGCTGCGCGCCGAGCGAGCTGAGCGTGCCCACGTGCTCGACCACGCGGCCGTGCGCGTGCGCGAGCGCGCCGAGCAGCGCGCGCTCGCGCGCGCCGAGCGCCGCGCCCGCGCGCGCCGCGTCCGCGCGCACGGCCGCGTGCTGCAGCGCGAGCTCGGGCCGCTCGAGCGCGACGGCCGCGCGCAGCAGCACGGCCTCGAGGCAGCCCGCCGACGGCGCGAAGCAGACGGGCGAGAGCACGCCGCCGCTCCACTCGTCGAGCATGAGCGCGCGCCCGCCGCGCCACTCGCCGTCGGCCGCGGCCACGCCGGCGGCGCGCGGCGCGGCGGGCGCGCGCGCGAGTGGCGCGCGCAGCTCGTCGCCCGGCCCGCACACGGCCGACGCGGCGCGCTCGCACGGCGAGAGCACGTAGACGCAGAAGGTCGGCTCGGCCTCGAGCAGCGCGTCGCCCGCGCGCACCGCAAGCCGCGGCGCCCACGTGCCGGCCGGCCGCAGCGCGGCGGCGGCCGCCGCCTCGGCCGCCGAGTCGGCCTCCGTACCCAGCGCCGCGTCGGCGCGCGCGGCGGCGACCGCGCCCGCCGCGACAGCCGAGCCGCCGCCGCCGCCCCACGCGCCCGCCGCCGCGTCGGCCGCGCCGCCTCCGAGCGGGCTGAACGCGTCCGCCGCCGTGTGCGCGTGCCGCGCGCGCAGCCGCGGCCCGGCGGCGAGCACGTCGGCGAGCGCGAGCGGCAACGGGCACGCGTCGACGCCGCTCAGCACGAGCGCCGCGCCCGCGCCCAGCGCGGCGCGCAGCGCGCGCAGCAGCACCGCGGGCCGCGCGCGCACGTCCACCTCGACGAGGCCGTCGCGCGCCGCCGCGTCCGCCGCGTCGACCGCGCCGGCGCGCGCGCCGCCGGCGTGCGCGGCGCGCGCGCCGCCGCCGCCGCCGCCGCCGCCGCCGCCGCCGCCGCCGCCGCCGCCGCCGGGCGGTGGCGGGAGCGGCCCGTCGTCGGCGCGCGCGCCGGCCGCGCGCCAGCGCGCGTGCCGCGCGTGCGCGCCGCGCAGCCAGCGCAGCGCGACGCCGTGCGGGTCGAGGACGAGCGGCCAGCCGGCCGCGTGCCGCATCGCGAGCGCCGAGCCGCGCGCGTGCGCGTCCGCGGCGGGCAGGCCCGCGCCCGCCCAGCGCGCGCGCTGCACGTCGGTCGCGCCGAAGAGGCCCGGCTCGAGCGACGCGCGCGGCGCGAGCCCGTGCGCGGCGCCGAGCTGCGCGAGCTCGGCGACGAGGCGCGCGCGCGCGTGCGGCGCGTGCGGCCCGCCGTAGACGATCGCGGCCGCGCTGCACGCCGCGTCCGCGTGCAGCGTCGCGCGCTCAGCCGCGGCGGCGGCGCGCGCGGCCTGCCAGCGCGGCCGCTCGGCGACGAGGTTGGACACGAGCTCGCGCGCGAGCTTGAGCTTCGCCTCCGCCGCCCGCGCGTCGGCGGCGAGCGCCGTCTTGCGGCTCGTCTCGGCGTCGAGGCGCGCCTGCAGCTGCGCCACCTCGGCCGCCGACTTGTCCAGCTGGAGCTGCGCGTCGCGCAGCCGGCCCTCGTGCACGCGCGCCTCGACGCGCGCGGCGCGCAGCCGCGCGAGCACCGGCTTGATGCGCCGCGCCGCGTCGTGGAACTGGACGAGCGCGCTCACCCACTGCACGAGGCCCGACAGCGCGGCCGACGCGCGGCGCGCGCTCTGCGCGCTAAAGTCGGCGTGCTGCGTGTACGCGTGGAGCAGCTCGACGGTCTCGTCGTTGAGCGAGTCCTTGTCGACGGAGAGCAGCTCGCGGATGAAGGACGCGTCGGCGAGCATCGCCTGCGCGAGCGCCCACGACGGCACGATCGCGAGCTGCTGCTCGGCCGGCCCCGTCTCCTCGCGCGCGCGCGTCGCCGCCGCCGCCGCGTCCGCCCTGCTCGGCTCTCGCTCCTGCAACCGGAGCGGCTCGACGGGCAGCTGGCGGATGAGCAGCACGCAGTCGAAGGCAAGCTTGATCACCTCGGGCGGGTTGCGCAGCGCCTTGAGCCACTGCACGTCCTGCAGGGGCGCCGCGCGGCGCGCGCGGGCGAAGCGGCCGAACGGGCGGACGGGCGGGCGGGTGGGCGGGCGGGCGAAGGGCGGGGCGGGCGAACGGCAGGACGGGCGAGCGATCGCGCGCGCGCGCGCGCACCTTGTCCGAGATGGACGCAATCGCCTCCTCCGCCGCGCGCATGCGCGGCACCGCGTCGCCCAGCCCGGCCTCCCGCTCGACCGTCGCGAGCTGCAGCCGCTGCGTGCGCTCGGCGAGGCCGCGCGTCGAGAGGGCGAGCAGCCCCTTGCGCCGCTGCGCCTCTGCCGTCGTGAGCGAGATGAGGCGGAGCATGTCCGTGAGCCCCTCGTTGCTCCGCTGCAGCTGCGCGCGCTCGGACGAGAGCGCGCGCGACAGCTCGGCCACGTCCCGCTCCGCCTGCGCCAGGTTGCGCAGCGCGGCGTCGATCAGCTCCTCGCGCCCGCCCAGCCGGTGCTCGGCCGCGCGGCAGAGCGCCGCGTACGCGCGCGCCGCCGCGCCGAGCGTGCGCGCGTCGATGAGCGCGGGCAGGGGCGCACCGCCCGCGCGCTCGGCGTGGGCAACGCTGCGCGCGCGCGCCGCGACCGCCGTGCGGTGCGCGTCGGCGAGCAGCCGCGCGACGCGCGCGTGCACCGGCAGGACGATCTCGCCGAGCGCAAACCCGACCTCCGCCGGCGGCTGGTGCGCTGCGCCGTCAATGGCGGCGGCGGTTGCGGCGGCGGCGGCGGCGGCGGCGGCGGCGGCGGCGGCGGCGGCGGCGGCGGCGGCGGCGGCGGCGGGCGGCGACTTCGCGTCCGCCACCGCGTCCGCAGCCGCGCCCGACGATGCGGCGGCGGCCGCGGCGAGCGCGGCCGCGGACGCGGCGCCCGACGCGCGCGGCGGCGGCTCCACGGCCGCGCCGGGCTGCGGCTGCGGCTGCGGCTGCGCCGGCGCCGGCGCCGCCGCGTACGCGACCGAGAGCGCCTGTGCGGTCAGGTCGTCGCCGTCGTCGTCGGAATGGTCCGAGAGCCGCGCGGTCCGGCTGCTGATCGGGAGGCCCTCCGCCGAGCACACCGAGCGTGCCGACTGCGGCGAGGCCATCCCGCCGTCCGCGCCGTCCGCGCCGGTGCCCTCCGCGTCGTCGAGCGCGCCGAGCGCGACCGCGGCGAGCGCCTCGTGCGGCCAGCCGCCCACCCACTGCGCGCGCAGGTGCGCGTGCAGCCCGGCGGCCTCGGCGCACACGGCGCCCAGCGCGCTGCGTGCACCGCCGGCGTGCGCGTGCGCGTGCGCCGGCTCGGGCGCGAGGCAGAGCACGACACGCACGTGCCGGCGCACGCGCCGCGCGGCTGCCGCGCGCATCCGCCCCTCCGAGCCCGCGGCGGGCGGCGCGACGAGGCCGGTCGCCGCGCTCGCGCCGGTGGCCGCGCCGCCGGACGCGGCGGGCACGGCCGCTCGACGGCCGGCCATGCCGCCGCCGCCGCCGCCGCCGCCGCCGACGCCGCCGCCGCCGCCGGCCGCTGAGAGCGGCCGGCGCGCCTGCTGGCCGACCTGCGCGCGGCCGCCGCGCCACGCGCCGCCCGCCGAGCCGTCGCCGCCGCCGCTCGCCGCCGACGGCGCGTGCAGCGGCGCGCTCGCCGCGGCGACGATCGCCGCGGCGCTCGCCGCTGCGCCCATCCGCCGCTCGCCGTCCGCGCCCGGCGCGGACAGCGCGAGCTCGGTGACGAGCGACTGGCGCTTGATGCGGCGCAGCGGCGCCTCGCGGCCGCCGCCGCCTCCAAATCCGCCGCTGCCGCCGCCGCTCCCGTGCGCGTCGACGGCGCCGCCGCCGTCGATCGACGCGGCGCGGCCGTGCGCTGCGCCGGCGCGCGCGGCGCGCAGCTCGGCCAACTCGAGCGCGGCCGCCGCCTCCTCCTGCCGATCCTGCGCCTCGAGCTCCGCAAGCAGCATGGCCGCCTGCGCGCGCGGCAGCAGCTCGAGGAGGTACTCGGGCCAGCGGAGCAGCGCGTGGAGCACGGGCAGCGCGCCCGCGTGCAGCACGTGCGCGTCGGACAGGAGGACCGTCGTGCCGACGCGCGCGAGCGCGGCGGCGCGCAGCACGGGCAGCAGGCAGCCGCCCAGCACGCAGCTCGCCGCGAGCTCGCGCGCCGCGTGCGCGCCTTCGTCGCCACCGACGCCCGTGCCGCCGCCGCTGCCGCCGCCGCCGCCGCCGCCGCTGCTGCTGCTGGCGCCGGCGCCTCCGCCGCCACCGGCGGCGGCAGCAGCGGCCACCGCCGCAGCGGCCACGCCGTGCGCGTCGCCGCCGCCGCCGGCCGCCGCGCCGCCCGCGCCGTCGGCGCGGCCGCCGTCTGCGCCGCGCGCGTGCGCATCGTCGCCGCCGTCGCCGTGAAGCCCGAGCGCCTCGGCGGGCGGCGGCGGCGGCGGCGCGGCGAGCGCGTGCCCGAGCACGTACGCGGCGAGGCGGACGAGCGTGCGCCGGCCCGTGCCCGCCGGCCCGACGAGGAGCACGTGGCCGGCAGGCAGCGCGAGGGAGCGCGTGAGCCGGACGCACGCGATGATCGCATCGTCGTGCAGCTCGAGGCGGCCGACGCCGACGCCGGGCGGCGCGTGCTTGGTCTGCGCGCGCGCGTGCAGCAGCAGCAGCCGCCGGAGCTCGGCGTGCGCGCCGCCATCGTGCAGCGCGCCCACCTGCGCGACGGGCCCATACTCGCCGCCGCCAATCGCAAGCACGCCCGCGGGCGGCGGCAGCGGAATGGCGAACGCAAAAGATGGCGGCGCCGCCCAGCCGTCGCGCGGCGGCTCGAGCTGCGCGCGCGCCGCCGCGGCCGCCGCGCCCGCCGCCGCGGCCGCCGCGGCTGCCGCCTGCTGCGAGCCCACGACGCCGTTGCCCGCCGCTGCGGCGAGCGCGGGCGAGGCGAGCGCCGTCGGCGCGAAGAGCGCAAAGGCCTCGCGCTCGTGCAGCGCGCCCGCCGCGTGCTCGGGGAAGGCCGCGCGCACGAGGCGCTCGAGCTGCGCGCGGAACCACGTGCGCGGCGGCGGGGGCGCCACGTCGCGCGCGCCCTTGCCGCCGCGCGTCGAGCCGCCGTGCGACGAGCCGCCGCTGTGCGTGGCGGGCGCGTCCACATCGAGCGCCAGCTTGCCGCCGTGGTCCACCATCCCGTCGGCGAGCACGCGCTCGCACTCGTGCGCCCACGCCGCGAGGAGCAGCTGCGGCCCAAGGCTCGCCGCAAGCTGCGTCGCCGTCGGCAGCGACGCCAGGTCGATCCCGCGCGCGCCGCTCTCGCCGTACGACACCGGCGCGGCGCGCGGCCGGTGCGCGAGCGCCGCGTCCGCGCCGCGCTCGGCCGCGTCCGCCTTGCCCTTGCCGCTGCGCCGGCGCACGGCGACGGCGCCGCCCTCCGCCGCCACACCGTCGTGCGTGTCCGACGAATCGATCGACGGGCGCCGCTGCCCAGCCGCCGCAAGCGACGAGGCCCCTTCCGACTGCCGGCGCACGCCGCCTCCGATCGAGTGCGAGCGCGCGCCCATCTGCGCGGCGGCGCGCGCGCCCGCGCCACCGTCGCCGTCCGCGGCGGGCGCGCCCTCCGCGGGCGGCGGCTCGTCCGCGCCAAACGGCTCGTCCGGTAGCGCAATGCCGCCGCCACCGCCGCCGCCGCCGTTCCCGCCGCCAACGCCGCCGCCGGCCGCCGGTGGAGGGTCGAGACCAGGAACGGGGTCGGACGCCATCGAACGGTCGTCCTCGTGCCAGCGCTCGTCCGCGCTCGCGGCCGTGGCCGACGCCGACGCGGCGGCCGCGCGCCTCGCCTCGCGCTTGTCGCCGCCGCCGTCCGCCGCCGACGCGCCGCCGCCGCCGCCCCCGCCGCCGACGCCCGCGCGATGCGCGCCGCCGCCGCGCAGGCTGCGCGGCGCGGCCTGCGCGGCGACGGGCGGTGGTGCCGCCTCGCCGCCGCCGCCGCCGCCACCGCCGCCACCGCCAACGCCGCCGCCACCGCCGCCGCCGCTCCCGCCGCCATGCTGATTAAGCGACACCTTGCGGCTCGCGAGCGCGGACGGCGCGTCGTCGCCGCGCGGCGATGCGCCCGGCGACGCGTGCCGCGAGACGCCGCGCGAGACGGTGCGCGAGTGGCCGCGCGTGCCCATGCCGCCGCCCGAGAGCTGCATGCGCGAGATGCGCTGCGCCGCCTCCACCGCCGCGGCCGCGAGCGCCGCCTCCGCCATCGCCGAGTCCTCGCGCTTCTCGGCGAGCACCTCCGCGCGCGCCTTGGTCAGCTTGACGAGCGGCAGCAGCGCGAGCCCCGCGAAGACGGCGTGCACTTGGCCAAACGTGACGGTCGTCGGCACCTGCACCGCCGAGTGGCAGAGGAGGGGCGCGCGCTGAATGTTGAGCGCCTCGTCGTCGAGACCAGGGGCGCCACCGCCACCACCACCGCCGCCGCCGCCGCCGATGCCACCGATGCCGACGCCGCCACCGCCGCCGCCGCCGCCGACGCCAACGCCGCCGCCGCTGCCGCCACCGCCACCGCTGCCGCCGCCGCCGCCGCCGCCGCCGCCGCCGCCGCCACGCGCCGAAAGCCGGTCCGCGTTGGCCGATGCGCCGCCCAGCCGCCGCTCCGACGCCGTCGGGCTCGGCAGCGGGCGCACGCCTTCCGCGCCCGCGCCCGCGCCCAAGCCCGCGCCCGCGCCCAAGCCAGCCGGCGCGACGGTGAGGAACGCGCTCGCGACGGTGAGGAACGCCGGCTCATCCTCATCCCCGCGTGCGCCCCCGTCAACCAAGCTGCGGACGCCGTGCGCGCCCGCCGCCGCCGCGCCCGCCGCTGCAGGCGCGAGCGATCGCGCGCGCTCGGCGCCGCGGCCCCCGTCGCCGCCGGTGCCAACGCCCGCCGCCGCCACCGCCACCGCCGCCGCCGCCACCGTCGCCACCGCCGCCGGCTCGGCGGCGTCGTTCGCGCAGTGCGGCCGCGCGCCGCGCGCGTCCGCGCCGCCGCCGTCCGAGCCACCGCCGCCCGCGGGCGCGCCGGCGTGCGGCGCGGCCGGCGCGTCCGCGCCAGCGCCCGCGCCCGCGCCCGCGTCGGCGGCCGCGGGCGGTAGAGCGCTCGGCGCTGCGGCGCGCGCGCGCGCGCCGTGCATGCCGCTGCCCGCTGCCGCGACGGCGGCGGCGGAGGCGGCGGCCGCCGCCGCGGCGACCGCCGCCGCGGAGGCGCCGCCGGCGCCGGCGCGCTCCGCCTTTGCGGGCGCGCGGCTTGGGCGCGGGAGCTCGACGGCGCTGCCCGCCGCGACGGCGGCGGCGAGCGCGCGCGTGAGCGCGGGCAGCCGATCGAGGATGGGGACGAGCACCTCGACGCACCGCTCCGCCGTCACGTGCCGCCTGCCCGCCGAGTCGACGGCGATCGCGTGCGCCGCGAGCCCCACCGCCGCGGAGACGCGCGAGATGACGCGCCCGCCGCCGATCGCAACGTTGCCGTCGACCGTCGCGCGCGTCGCGCCGCCCACGCGCATCTTGGCGGCGGCGGGCGGCGCGCCGCCCGCCGCGGCGAGGAGCTGCAGCTTGCGCGCCACCGCCGCCGCCTCGCGCCCCGTGCTGTCCGCGCCGCGCCACATCGACACGTGCGCGTCGACGTGCGCGACGCCGAGGAGCGGGCCGGCCGCGACGCCCGTCGCCGCCTCGTGCGCCCACAGCGCCGAGAGGAGCGGGCGGAAGACGGACGAGACGGCGCCGTCGGAGGGCGCGTCGACGCAGAGCACGCACGCGTGCCGCGCGAGCCGCGCGGGCAGCCCGGCGGGCGCGGGCGGCGCGCCCGCGCCTCCGCCCGCACCGCCGTTGCCGCCGAGCGTGAGGACGGAGCCGAGCCGGCCGCGGCCGCGCGGCTCGGCGGCGGTGGCGGCCGCCGGCCGCTCGGCGGCGCGCGCGGGCTGCGCGTGCAGCGTGCCGAGGAGCAGCAGCCCGCGCACGCGCGCGCTGCCCGCCGGCGCGCGCGGCTCGGGGAGCGCGCGCGCCTCGAGCAGCGCGCGCAGCAGCTCGGCGCACCCACCCGCGTCGGCCGTGCCCGCGCCCACGTCGTCGACGCACACGCACAGCCGGCGGCGGCCGTGCGCGGGGCCAAGCGCGCGGCCCTGCGGCAGCGGCTCGAGCAGCGCGCGCAGCGCGACGCGCAGCGCGCGCACCGTCGGGTGCAGCCGCAGCGGCAGCTCCGTGTAGCCGTAGCCGCTGCGCGCCGCGCCGCTCGCGCCGTCGACGCCGGCGCCGCCGAACGCCTCGTCGGCCGTCTCGTCGGGCGGCGCGTAATGGCGCAGCGCCTCGGCCGCGCCGTGCAGCCGCGCCACCGACAGCTTGCCGCACCCCGCCGCACCCGCGAGCAGCACGAGGCGCCGGCCGCTCGCGCCGCGCGCCGCGTCCGCCTCGAGCGCGCCGCCGCTCGGCCCGGGCTGCGGCGCGTGGCACAGCCGGATGAGCTGCGCGAGCACGAGCGACTCGGCCGTCGGCAGCAGCACCTCGCCACAGCCGCTCAGCGCGCGCCCGCCGACCAGCGCGAGCGGCTCGCCCGCGCGCAGCGCGCTCGGGTGGAGCGCCGGCGTGACGAGGGCCGGGCCGACGGACGCGCCGCCCGGCGCGGGTCCGCCGCCTCCGCCACTCCGCGCGCCCGCCCGCGCGGGAGTGCCGCCGTCCCCTGCCCCCGCCGCCGCCGCCGCGTCGAGGAGCGCGTTGAGCGCACCGTCGGCGCGCTCCCACGATGCGCCGTCCGCCGTCACAGCGAGCATCATCTCGTACACGGTCAGCTCGTGCCCGCCGTACCCGCCATGCCCGTCCACGCGCGGCGCGGGCGGCAGCACGGCGCCCGCCACGCCGCCGCCGTTCGCGTCCGCGCTGTCAGCCGCGCCCACCGCGGCGCCAGCGCCACCGCCACCGCCGCGCGCCGACGCCGCCGCCGGTTGCGCGTCGGCACCCACGCCGCCCGCGCCGCCGCCGCCGCCGCCACCGCCACTGCCGTCGGCGCCGGCACCTTGGCCCGAGCGCCGGCCCAGCCGCGCGCGCGTGCCTGTCGAGCGCTCGCGCTCGCCACCGCCGCCGCCGCCGCCGCCGCCGCCACCGCCGCCGCCACCGCCGCCGCCGCCGCCGCCGCCGCCGCCGCCGCCGCCGCCGCCGCCGCCACCGCCGCCGCCATCCGCGCCGCCGTAAGCCGCGCGCGCCGTGCCCGCCGCCGGCGGCGGCGCGTCGCCCTTCGCGCCCTTGCTCGCGGCGGGCGAGCGGTGCACGTCCGGCGAAGCGGCCAGCTGCGCCAGGCCCAGCTCGTCCACCGCGCCCGCCGCCAGCTCGTTCGGCGACGCGGCGCGCAGCCACGCGTCGACGCGCGCGCGGCCCGCGCGCGGCAGATGGCCACCGATGGCCCACGCGAGCGCGTGGACGAAGATGCGGCAGAGCGCGCCGTGCGAGAGGAGCGGCACGGCCGACGCTGCGGCGATCGACGCCGTCGTCGACCCGTTCACCGCGAACGCGACGCGCCAGAGGCTCGACGCGTTCGTCGAGCCGCGCCGCAGCGTCGCCGGCCGCGCCGCCGGCGCGTCGGCCGCGCCGGCGCCGCGCCTGGCGGCGGCGGTCGCGGCGGCGGTGGCGGCGGCGGCGGCGCCGGCCGTGGCGGCGGCCGCCGCCGCGACGGCTGCCGCCGCCGAGCTCGCGCTGCCCATCGAGACGCTCGAGCGCGAGCAGCGCGCGCGCGCGCTGGCAGAGTCGCGCGGCGCGCCGCCGGCGTGTGCGCCGCCGCCCGCCGTCGAGCCGCACATCGAGCCGAGCCGCGAGTGGCGGCGGCGGAGGCGACTGGACCGTGCTGCGTCGGGCCGATCCTTGTCCGCACCGCCCACGCCCGACAAGGCCGCCGCCGCCGGCCCGTCGCCGCCCGCGGTCGGCGCGCCGCGCGCCGGCCCGCCCGCACCGGCCGCGTCGTCCGCGGGCTGCTGCGCGTCGTCGGCCTCGCCGCCGTCGCCGCCGGCGTCGGCCTGCAGCTCGAGCGTGGCCTCGCGCGCGGCGGCGAGGTGGCCGTCGATCAGCGCGAGCAGCGCACTCACGCGCGCCACGTCCGAGAGCGGCGCGACCGCCGGCCCGCACGAGCGCGCGCCGAACGCGAGCGCGCTCTCGCGCGGCCGGCCGGGCGCGGCGGCGCGGCCGGCGGCGGCCGCGCCGGCCGCGTCGTCGTCGGCGCGCAGCCCAAGGTAGTGCTGCGCGAGACGGTCGAGCGTCGCGCGCTGCGCGTCGCCGAGCAGCGTGTGCGCGCGCAGCCAGCCGCGCCACAGCGCCTCCCAGCCGAGCGTCTCGGCGCCAAAGTGCACGACGCCGCACCGAGAGACGTGCGCCGGCGGCGCGTGCGCGAGACTGTCCGTCTCGACGACGAGGCGCATGCCGCGCGCCATCGGCAGCCGGTCGCCGTTGCCCAGGTGCAGCGCGCCGCGCGCCGCGCCGAGCACCGAGCCGAGCTGCGCGAGCCACTCGCCGTCCACCGGCCCGTCGAGCACGAGCCACGTGCCTTCGCCGTCGCCGCCGCCGCCGCCGCCGTCGTCGCGCGCATCCGCCGCGCCCTCGGGCGCGTCGGCAGCGAGCGCGTCGCGCCACGCGCTCGCGAGCGCGCCGTCGCGCCACTCGCCGTGCGCCGCGTCGACGCTGCCCCACAGCGCGGCCGCGTCGGTCGCGCGCACATACAGCCGCCGCTCGACCGGCGCCGCGGCGGCGGCCGCGCCCACGCTCGCGCGCCGGCCGGTCGCGCCGACGCGCGCGCCGGACGCGCGCGCGGCCGCCGCGCGCCGGCGCATGCGCAGCACCGTGCGCAGCGCCTCGCTCTTGCCCGAGCCGGGCGCGCCGACGATGATGATCGCGCCGTGCGCGCTCGCGGCCTCGTGCACCGCCTCGCACTTGCCCAGCCACGCGGGCTCGGCCTCGAGCGCGTGCGCGGCGTGCCGACCGCCCTCGCGCGGCGACGCGCCGCCAACGTCGTCGGCGCGCTCCGCCTCCGCTCCGCCGGGCGCGCGCGAGTGCAGCGCGACGAGCAGCGCGAGCCGCACGGCGGCTTCGGCCCGCGCGGCCGGCGCGCCCGCGCCCGCGCCCGCGCCCGCAGCCGTGGACGGCAGCGACGCCGACGAGCTCGCGCGCGTGGGCGGCGGCTCGACGGCGCCCTCGGCGGCGAGCGCGTCGGACGCGCCGCCACCGCCCGCCGCGCCCCCCGCGCCCGCCGCCGGCGCGGCGTCCAGCTCGACGACGCCAAATGCTTCGCCGACGAGCGCGCGCACGACGCGCGCGTCCGCGTGCGGCAGCCGCGGCAGCGCGTGCGCGCGCAGCTGCGCGACGAGCAGCGCGCGCTCGTCCGCGCCGGCGGGCGCGGCGGCGCGCGCGTCGGCCGCCGCGTGCAGCGCGCGGAGCAGCACGGCCGGCGCGAGCGCGACGGCGCGGCTCGCGTCGAGGCCGTCGGCGGCGGGTGCGAGCGCGACCGCCGCCGGCTTCGCCGCCGGAGCGCCCGCCCTCGCGCCGCGCGCGGGCGGGCGGAGCGCGAGCTGGACGAGCGCCGCGAGGCGGCTCGCCGCGGCGCCGAGCGCCGCCGCGTCGGCGAAGCCGCGCGCGGCGAGCAGCGTGCCCGCGACGTGCGCCAGGTCCGGCGGCGCGAGCGCGACGGGCCGAAGGAGCGCGCGCAGCGACGCGGGCAGCGACGCGACGCACTCGCGCGCCGGCGGCAGGTGCAGCATGACGCAGAAGCTCGCCGAGCCGCGCGGCAGCGGCGACGCGCCGTCCGCCATCGGCGCGCTCGGCGCGTCAAAGCCGCCGCCGCCGCCGCCGCCGGCCGCGCCGCCCGCCGTGGCGGCCGGCGGCGCATGCGCGGCGCCGGCGGCCGTGCCGCCGGCGTACGGCGCCGTCGGGTCGCGCCACCAGCTCGCGCGCGCGCGCATGGCGGAGAGCACGGCGCCGAGCGCGAGCGCGAGCTGCGCGCCGACCGCCGGCCGCAGCGCGTGCGCGCCGCGCAGCAGACACCACACGCCCGCGCTGGCGAGCGCGCCGACGAGGCGGCAGAGCTGCGCGCCCGTCGCCGCGCCGTCCGCCTCGTGCTGCAGCAGCATCCGGCCGCACCCGCGCGCCAGCTCGCGCACGAGCTCGCCGCGCCCCGCGCCGGGCGCGCCGACGAGCGCGGGCGCCGCCGCGTCGCGCAGCGCGTGCGCGAGCGCGAGCTGCGCGCGGCTGCTCTGCGCGCAGGTGGGGAGCTGCGCGCTGTATCGGCGCGTAAGCCACTCGTAGCCGTAGTCGATGCACGCGCCGCCGGGCGCGCGCACGCGCAGCGCGCCCGCGCGCGCGACCGTCGCGACCGCGGCGGCGTGCGCCGAGTCGGCGGCGGCGGCCGTCGGCGCGCGCGGCGCGGCCGCGCGCCCCCAGCCGCCGCCGCCGCCGCCGCCGCCGCCGCCGCCGCCGCCCGCGTCGATCTGCGCGCCGCCACCGCCGCCGCGGCGCGCACCCGCGCGCCACGCGTCCGCCGCCGCCTCCTCGCGCGCGTCGAACTCGAAGGAGTGGCGTAGCTGCCCCTGCCACGTCCAGTCGTCGCGCGAGCGCGCGCCCGCGTCCACAAGGGCGCCCAGCGCGTCGCGCTCGCGCAGCAGCTCGAGCGCCAGGCCCTCGAGGCGGCCGAGCACGCGCCGCGCCGCGCCGTCCAACCCGCGCGACGCCGCCGCCGTCGGCGCGAGCGCCGCCGTGACCGCGCGCTGCGCCGACCCGTCCGCGTCGGACCGCGCCGGCCGCTCGTCCACCGGCGGCGCGCCGCTCGCGCGCAGCGCCGCGGCCTCGGCCGTGACGCGCGCGAGCCGCGCGCGCACGCGGCGCGCCGCGCCGCCGAGCGCGTCGGCCGGCGCGCCGTCCGCGAGCGCCTCGTCCACCTCGTGCCCAAAGCGCAGCGCGAGCGCGAGCAGGCCCGCCTGCGCCGCGCCCGAGCCGCGCGCGAGCCGCTCGGGCGCGCTCGCCGCAACGCCGGCGGGGTCCGCCGCGTCGGTGGCGGCGGCGCGCACGTGCGCGCGCACGTGCGCGCGGACCGCGTGGTGCAGCCGATGCAGCCACGCCTCGGCGCCGCCGACGAGCGCGACGCCGAGCGCCTCGCCGCCGCCGCCGAGTGCCGCCGACGCGGGCGCGCCGCCGCCGCCGCCGCCGCCACCGCCGCCGCCGCCGCCGCCGCCGCCGCCGCCGCCGGACGCGCGCGCCGAGCGGTGCGCGAACGCCGTCGCGAGCGCGAGCTCAGCGTCGAGCTCGGCGACGCGCACGACGATCGCCGTCCCGTCGGCCGCGACGCCGCCGTCGAGCGCGAGCCGATCGCCCTCGGCGGAGAGGACGGCGACGATGCGCCAGAGCGCGCCGCCCGCGTGCGCGCCGGCCGCGCCGTCGAGCTCGGCGCCGCCGCCGCCGTTGCCGCTGCCGTCGTCGCCGCCGCCGCCGCCGCCCATGCCTGCGCCGCCGCCGCCGCCGCGCCGCTCCGCCGGCCGGTCGTCGCGCAGCTCGACGCTCACGACCGAGTCGAAGAGCGCGGGCAGGTGGCGCGGCAGCACGGCGCGCGGCTCGACCGCCGCCTGCGCGAGGATCTCGAGCAGCCCGCCGTCGCCGACGAAGCCGAGCCGCGCGAAGGCGACGCGCTTCGACTCGAGGTACGCGGTGAGCGCGCGCGCGCACGTCTCGAGCTGCTGCAGCACGA
Organism: Diacronema lutheri; assembly: GCA_019448385.1. Taxonomy (NCBI): domain Eukaryota; phylum Haptophyta; class Pavlovophyceae; order Pavlovales; family Pavlovaceae; genus Diacronema; species Diacronema lutheri. The sequence goes on along the minus strand of JAGTXO010000029.1, from coordinate 421,103 downwards.
GCTGCAGCGACGCCTTGAGGTGCTCGTCCGACGCGACGAGCGCGACGACGCCGCTCGACTCGGCCGCGCGGCGCAGCAGCTTGGCCCACGCGCGCTCCGTCACGTCGAAGAGCTTCGCCTGGCGCGGCAGCGAGCGGGCGACGTCGGCGGCGCCGAAGAGCGGCGCGAGGCGCACGTACGCGAGCTGCGCGCGCACCCACGCGTCGAGCACCTCGGCGACGGCGGAGAGCTGCGCCGTCGCCGCGCCGCACCGCGCCTCGAAGGGGCCGCCAAAGCGCGAGCCGGCGATCGCGCCGAGGTCGGTGAGCGCCTCGTCGACGCGCGCGCGCAGCTCGGCCGTCGCGCGCAGGCTGAGCACGCCGAGCGGGCGGCCATTGTACGGCTCGAACTCGAGCGCGGCCGCCCAGTACTCCGCCTGCACCGCGGCGAGGCGCGTCTCGAGCGACGCCTCCTCGCGCGCCGTGTACGCGATCTGCGCGACCTCAGCCGCGTGCGCGCGCAGCCCGCCGCCGAGCAGCCGGCGCGCGGTCAGCGCCGGGTCGGCGGGGTCGAGCGCGCGCAACCCGGCGAGCGCGGCGAGCTGCACCCAGTGCCGCTCGCGCAGCGCGGGCTGTGCGAGGTCGCGCAGCACGGGCACTGACGCGCCGAGCTCGTCGAGTCGCGCGCGCAGCCGCACGAAGGCGGGCGCGCGCCGAACGTCGGCGGGCAGCTGCGCCGCGAGCCGCGCGTGCTGCGCGACCGACGCGCCGAACGCGCCCGTTGCGCCGCCCACCTCAACCCACGGCGCGTCGAGGTGGCGCGCGGTCGCGCGGCCGAGCTCCGCCTCGAGGGCGAGCAGCTTCTCGCACAGCGCGCAGCCGCGCGAGATGTCGACGAGCTGCGGCGCGGCGGTCTGCTCGAGGCCGAAGAGCGCCTCGCCCACGTTGAGCTCGCGCAGCTGCGCCGCGCGGCTCTCGCACGCGAGCGCGAACGCCGCGAGGCGGCCGCGCGCCTCGTCGTTGGGCACATCCGCGCGCAGCGGCCCAGCCGCCTCCCACTGCTCGTGCAGCGCGCGCAGCTCGGCGGTGAACGCGCGCAGCGCGCCGAGCAGCCGCGCGCGCAGCTCGTCCTGCATGCGGCTCAGCTCGCTCGCGCGCTCGTCCGCGCGCGCGCGCAGCCGGCGCCACGAGCCACGCAGGTCGTCGACCGCGTCGACCTCGGCGCGCGCAACCTTGCGCGGCATGTGCAGCGCGAGGGCGTCGTACAGCTCGTGCGTGCGGCCCACGTCCGCGTCCACCTGCTCGTCCGCCGCCTGCACCATACGGATCGACGCCATCAGCGCGCGCAGCTCGGAGAGCGCGGACGAGTGGAGCAGCACGTTGCCGCCGCCGCCGCCATGACCGACGACGACGAAGCCGCCACCGCCGCCGCCGCCGACGCCGGCCGCGGCCGCGCCGGCGCTCGCGCAGCTGCTCCGGCGCACCTCGCCGTCGCGCGAGCGCTCGGACGCGGCCTCCTCCGACGACGAGCGGCCGGCGCGCTCTGCGCCGCCGCCGCCGCCGCCACCGACGCCACCGCCGCCGCCGCCACCGCCGTCGTCGTCGCCGCCGTCGCCGCCGACGCTGCCGCCGACGCCGCCGTCGGCGAGGCCGACGGCGAGGCCGTGGCGCGACGCGCGGCGCGCGAGCGCGGCGGCGGGCGGCGAGAGGCCCACGTCGCGCGCGAGCGCCCGGCGACAGGTCGCAAAGAAGGCGAGGCGCTCATCGAGGTGCGCCTTGGCGATCGCGTGCAGCGCACGCGCGTACGCGCCGCGCCACGCGCCGCACTCGGCGCGCAGCGCGAGCTTGAGGTGCGCCGTGTTGAGCACGAGCGGGCCGTACGCGGCGAAGGGCGGCAGGCCGTCGACGCGCGCCTCGAGCGCCGCGTACTTTGCGAGCTGGACGATGATCGCATCGGCGCTCGGCTGCGTGGCGAGGAAGCGCCCAACCTCTTCTCGCACAGATGCTGTCCACAGGTGCGCGAAGCCAGCGTACGAGCCGACGTGCTCCTCGACGGCGAGCGCGAGCCCGTGCAGCGAGCCCGTCAGCCGCAGCACGTTGCGCACGATGGCCATGTCCGCCGCGAGCGGCCTGTGCATCGAGTGCATGTGCCGGCGTGCGAGGCGCTTGCACACGGCGACGAACTCGCCAAACGACGCGTCGCCCGACCCGTCGCGGTCGCAGTGCGACAGCGCCGACGCGAGGCGCGCGTCGATCGCCGCGCGCGCGAGCGTGTCGCGCCGCGCCGCCGCCGCCGCCGCCGCGCCGCCGCCCGACGCCACGACCGCCGCTTCGGCGGCGGCGGCGGCCGAGAGCGCGGCCGCGCTCGGCGGCGGCGGCAACGCGCGCGACACGTCGGGCGGCCGCGCGCCACGGCGCGCGTCGCCGCCGCCGCCGCCACCGCCGCCGCCGCCACGCGACGGCGCCGTCGCCGCGCCCTCCTCGCGCAGCCACTCGGCGCCAGTCGACAGCTCGGCGCGCAGTCCCTCAGCCATCGCAGCGAGCGACACGCGCGCGTCGACGCCGCGCGCGCGCACGCCGACGGCGGCGGCGGCGGGCGCGGACGGCTCGGCCGCGGCGGGCGCCGACGGCGGCCGCCTCGCCGGCACGGGCGCGGCCGCCGCCGCCGCCGCCCCGTCGCCCGCCACGTCGCCCGCCGCGGCCGGCGCCGCGGCCGGCGCCGCGGCCGGCGCCGCGCCCGGCGCCGCGGCCGGCACCGCGGCCGGCGCCGCGGCCGGCGCGGCCGCGATCGCCACCTCGCCGGCCGCCGGCGCCGCCCCAGGCGCGAGCGCGCCGCCGTCGCCGCCCCGGCCCGCGCGCGCATCGGCGTCCGCCGCCGCCGCCGCCGCCGCCGCCGCCGCCGCCGCCGCCGCCGCCGCCGCCGCCGCCGCCGCGTGCTGCTGCGCGTGCTGCTGCGCGACGATCGACTCGTACAGCGCGCGCGCCTTGCGGTGGAACTGCCCGTCCGAGACGGCGGCGAGCAGCCGCGCGCGCTCGCCGTGCGTGAGCGGCCGCTGTAGCTCGTCCGTGCCCTGCGCGACGCCGTCCGCGCCGTCGGGCATCGCGAGGAGCGCCGCGCGCTGGCGCGCGGCGGCGGCGGCGGCGTCGAGCTCGCGGCGCGCCGCCTCGCCGCTCGCCTCCGCCTCCGCCGCCGCCTCCGCCCACGACCACCGGAACTGCGCGCGCGAGACGGAGAGCGCCTCGCGCGCCACGAGGTTGACCGCCGCCTGCACCGTGTCGACGGACGGCGAGATCGTCACGGCCGGCACAGAGAGCTCGACGTGCACCTCGAAGAGGGGCGACGACGGGTCGGCGGCCGCGACGCCCACCCGCCCGGCCGGTGCGTCCGCCGCCGCGTCCGCCGCAGCCGCCGCCGCCGCGCTGGCGATGACCGCGCGCGGCGATGACGGCCCGCCGCCGCCGCGTCCGCCGCGTCCGCCGCGTCCGCCGCCGCCGCCGCCGCCCAGCTCGGCGCGCGCGCGCACGCGGCGCGCGCCCGCCGCGAGCGCGGCGGCAGCGCCGCGTCCACCGCCGCGTCCACCGCCACCGCCGCCGCCGCCGCCGCCGCCGCGCCGGACGGTGAGCCGCGCCTGCAGCGCGGCGAGCGCGCCGCGCGTCGCCGTGAGGAGCGCATGGCCGGCGAGGTCGTGGTAGTGCCGGCGGACGGCGGCGCGCGCGTCCGCCCGGACGGGCTGGCGCGCGCCGCACACGACCGCCTCGTCGAGCGCCTCGAAGATCAGGTGCACCGCCCGCTCCGCCTCCTCGAGCTTGCCGTCGATCAGCGCGGACGCGCGCGCGCACGACTCGCGGTTCATCGCGACAAAGTCGTGCAGCGCGACGGTCCGCCCCTGCGCGGGCAGCGCGAGGAGCGAGCACGTCGCAATCGAGCGGAGCGCGCGCTGCAGCGTGAACTCGGCGAGGCCCTTGAGGCGCGACACGAGCGCGCCCAGCTCGCGCAGCCCGCGCTCGACGGCCGCCAGGTAGAAGGGCGCGTCGGCCGACGCCCACGAGAGCTCGCCCGCGCCGCGCGCGAGCGTGCGGTCGACGGACGCAAAGTGCGCGGCGAGGAGCGGCCGCAGCTCCGTCGGCAGCTCGCGCGACACGCGCGCGCGCGACGCGAGCGCGCCGCCGAGCGCGTTCGCGTGCGCGTGCAGCCGCGGCGCGGCGTGCAGCAACGCCGCGGCGCCGTCGGGCACGGCGACGCCGAGGCGGAGCAGGTGGCGCGCCTCGGCGAGCGCCTGCGTCACCGCCGGGTCGAGGTTCACTGCGAGCTCGCCCGTGCCCGGCCGGCGCGCGAGCAGCGGCGCCGCGAGCGTGGCGCGCGCCGCGTCGACGGAGCCGCTCCACGCGCGCACCCACACGAGCTCAAACTCGACGAGCACGCGCGCGACGCGGTTGTAGTGGCGCACGATCTTCGCCGACTCGGGCCGGCGCAGCAGCTGCTCGTGCCGCGCAAAGATGGCCATCGGGCCCTCGATCCGCCGCAGCAGCTGCCGCGCCCACACGACGCGGCCCGCGACGGGCGGGAACGCGCGCGAGATGGGCGGCTGTGCCTTACGCGCCTCGTACTCGCCCTGCACGCCCTCGATGTCGAGCGCGTACGCCTGGAAGATGACGGCGAGCTTGGAGCTCAGGTCGTCGCGCACGACGCCCGCGCGCAGCAGCCGCGCAAAGTGCGAGAGGAGGTGCAACGCCGCGTCGGTGTTGCGCGTGTTGTCGAAGCGCGCGTTGATGAAGGACTGCAGCGTCGACTCGAGGCTGCGCACGACGATGAGCAGCCGGTAGTAATCGAGCTCGAACTGCGCGTCCGCCGTGTCGAGCACGCGCCCGTGCCGGTCGTGCAGCACGCGCAGCGCTGCGCGGAAGAGCGCGCTCAGCTCGGCGAGGCCGTCGACGCGCGTCGCCGCGAGCTGCTCGAACTGGTACGCGGTGGTCAGGACGGAGCTCAGCTGCTCGAGGCGGAGCGCGAAGATCTCGACGGGCCCGAACAGCGCGTCGAGCTCCGCCGTGCTCAGCAACGGCGCCTTGCCCGCGCCGATCGGCGCGGCGCTGAGCGTCGCAACGGCCGGCACGCCGCCATGCTGCGCGGGCAGCTGCGCGGGCAGCTGCGCGGGCAGCTGCGCGCGCAGCTGCGCGGGCAGCTGCGCGCGCAGCTGCGCGGGCAGCGTGGCGGGCAGCGTGGCGGGCAGCTGCGAGGCGAGGCGGCGCACGGCGGCGGTGAACGCCTCGAGCAGCGCGCGCGCCTCGCCGAGCCGCGGCAGCGCGGCGCTCGCCTTCTGCCGGAGCAGCCGCGGCTCGCCCGGTGGCTCGAGGCACGCGCGCGTGTTGCGCACGAGCTGCGCGCACACGCGGTGCAGCAGGTTGGCCAGCCGCTCGACGCTGTTGTAGTGGCGCGAGACCGTCGCGACGAGGCGGAACTGGTCGACGATCGGGCCGACGGCGTCGGCCATCTGCGCGAGCGAGCCCGTGTACAGCACGAGGATGAGCGGCTGCAGTGTCGTCAGGTACTTGACGTTGTCCTGCGCCTCGCTCGCCGCGTCGTCGAGCGCCTCGACGACGCGCTGCCACCCGTCACACACCTCCGCCGCGTCGCGCTGGCCGAGCGCGGCGGCCGCGCGCACGATCCCGACCATCGCGCACGCCTCGGCCGAGCGCAGCTGCGCGCTCACCTGCAGCAACGCGCCCATTCGCCTCCGCCAGTATTCGAGCTCGACGAGCGGGCCCTCCTCCGCCTCCGCGTCCTGCTCGGCGCCCGCCGCGTCCGCCGCCGCGTCCGCCGCCGCGTCCGCCGCCGTGTCCGCCGCCGTGTCCGGCACCACGTCGTCGCGCTTGCCGAGCGCCGCCGCCGCCTCGACCGCCGCCGAGAACGCGTCCGCGCCCGAGCCGTCGCCGCCGAGCAGCGGCGCACTGTTGCCATCGCCGCTGCGATCGCCATAGCCGCCGCCACCACCGCCAAGCGCGCCGGCGCCGCCGCCGCCGACGTCGCCGCCCGCGCCGCCCGCCCCACTCGCCCCGCCGCCGCCCGCTCTCATCGCGTCGAGCACAGAGCGGCGGCGCGCGCCGCCAAACCCGCCGCCGACGCCGCCGACGCCCAGCACGCCGTCGGCGCCGCCGCCGCCGGCGGCGGCAGCAATGGCGGGCACGATGGCGGGTGGCGGCGCCGCCGCCGCCGGCTGCGCCCAGCCGCCGCCGTCGGGCGACGTGTGCGGCCGCGCGGGCGCGTCGAGCGCGGGCAGCAACTGCCGGCGGCTGGGCATTGTCGGACGCCGCTCGCGCTCGCCGAGCGCGGCCGCCGCGGCGACGAGCGCGGTCGCCGGCTGAGACAGCGCGTGGTACGGCGGCCGCGCCGCGCCGCCCATCGGCCCCGCGTGCTGCCCTCCCATCGCACCACGCAGCTCCATCGCCCAGCCAGTGAGCACAGTCGAACAATACGCCACGATGGCGGCGCTACCCCTCGCGACCGCGCGATATTCCGCCTCGCCGCCCAGCCGCGCAAGCACCTCGAGCCCCGACACGCCGCCGTACCGCTCGGAGAGCACGCCGCCGCCATCGCTTGCGCCGTCGCCGTCGCCGTCGCCGTCGCCGGCACTCGCGCGATCGGCGCGGTCGGCGCGGTCGGCGCGCTCGCCGCCGCCGCCGTCTGTGCGGCCTCCGTCCGTTCGGCCGTCCGCGTCCGACTCGGCGGCGAAGGACTCCGCCCCGCCGTCCGCCCCGGCGTCCGCGCCGCCATCCGCCGCGCCGTCGCCGCCGTCGGCCGAGCCGCCGGCCGCACTGCCACTGCCACTGCCGCCACCACGCCCGCCGCCGCCGCCGCCGCCGCCACCGCCGCCGCCGCCGTTGCCGCCGCCCGCCACGCCGAGCGTGGCGGCGGTCGCCGGCTCGCCGAGCGCGGCGAAGAGCACCTGTGGCGGGAACTCGGTGAGCGGAAATGGCATACGCGGTGCAGCGAGATGATATGACGCCGAGAGCGTCTCAGCGGCCTCGCCAAACGACTGCACGCACGCGATCACATCGACGCGCAGCGCGAGCAGCGCCTCGACAAAACGCTCGAGCTGCGCGTCGCTTTCGAATGGTCCGCCGCCGCGCGGCACGCCGTTCAGCGCGAGCGCGTCGCCCACCGCGCCGGCGCCGACGCCGCCGCCGATGCCGCCGCCGTCTGCCGCCCGTGCGGCGCTGTGCGGCACGCGGAGATAGAGCCGCTGCAGGGATGCCAAGAGGGGCAGGTAGAGCTGCGAGAGCAGCGCGCGCGCGGCGAGCAAGCTGCCGCTCAGCCCGTCCGCGCGACCAAGCGCGCTCGGTGCGTCAACGGTGCCGAGCGCGTCCGCGGGCGCGCCACCGCCGCCGCCGCCGGACCCGCCGGACCCGCCGGACCCGCCGGACCCGCCGGACCCGCCGTCGCGTGCGGCGGCCGCCGCCGCCCACGCGACGGTTGGCGCGCCCCTGCGCATCACGATGGCGTCGCCACCCGCCGCGTGCGCGTGCGCGCCGTGCAGCGGCTGGTGCAACGGCGGCCGCGGCGGCGGGAAGGCGGCGATCGCGACGCGCAGCAGCAGCTCGCGAGCCGACGGCGCCGCGGCCGCCCCGCCGAAAGATGAGCGGCGGCGGCCCGGCCCGCCCGCTCCGCCCGTCACCGCGGCGGCGAGATCGAGCGGCGCGCGCGCGCTCGGCGCGGACTGCTCGCCCCGCGCCGCCTCCGCGCGCGACATGCGCACGCAGCACGCGCCCAGGTCGCCGGACAGCGGCTCGCGCGCCGCCTGAGCCGACAGGTACGCGTGCAGCCGCAGCTTGCGCAGGCCGCCCTCGCGCTCGATCGTGCGGAAGACGAGCAGCGCACCGCCGCTCTCTTTGCCGAGCAAGAAGGAGCGCACCGCCTGGCTGCTCCCCGCCGTCGCGCCCTTGCCCTGCAGCGATGATTCGACGACGTGCAGCGCCGTGCCCATCGCGCCTGCGAGGTGCTCGAGCAGCGCGCGCTCGAGGTCAGCGAGCGCGTTGGGCCCGCCCATGTCGATGAGCCGCCCGTCAGGAAGCGGCGCGCTCACCGTCCGGTGCGCGCGCGCCGTCGAGAAGGCGCCGCCGCCGACGGCGCCCGCGACGCCCGCGCAGCCTGCGCCGCCTGCGCCGACGCCGACGCCAGCGGCCGCGCCCGGGCCGGCGGACGAGTGCTCGAGCGCGGCGAGGCGGGCAGAGGCGGTGCCGCGCGGCACCGGTTGCAACGGCACGCTCGACGCACCGCCCACGTCCATCCCCTCGCCAACGGCGAGCGCCTTGAAGGCGGGGGCGAGCGGCGGCAGGGACACCATGTCGCCGTTAAACGCGCGCGCCCCGCGAGGTCGAAAAAATAACGGACTTGTCGGGACGCCGGGCTCGTCCCGTTGGGCCGTCGGGAGCCCGACGACCGTTGTTGCCGCGGGGGCGGGCCGGGGGCGCTGCGCGCCATGAGCCACCGCGAGCTGCGCAACCTGACGGAGATGCTGCGCGCGCTCGGGTACCCGCATTTGGTGTCAATGCAGTCGTTCCGTACGCCCAACTTTGAGCTCGTCGCCGACATTCTCCACTGGCTCGTCGAGCGGTACGACTCGTCGATCTCGATCGACGACTCGATCGAGACCGAGGCCGACCGCGTGCACTTCCTCAAGGAGACGGCGCAGGCGATGATGCTGAAGGGGCGGATCAAGCTGAATCTGAAGAATCTCTACTCCGCAAACGGCTTCGCCGTCAAGGAGCTCCTCAAGGTCGCCGCCGTGCTGCACGACGCGCACCGCGGCGCGGCGGACGCGGACGCGGCGGGCGGCGGTGGCGGCGGCGACGACGAGCTGGCCGTGCCCGATGCGGTGGGCACGGCGAAGTTTGCGGACCTGAAGACGACGCGCGCGCTCGCCGCCGACATCGTCCGCCACGGCGCCAAGCTGCACGAGCTCCTCGCCCTCCACCCGGAGAACCGCGAGCTGCACGCCAAGGCGCTCTCGCGCTCCTTCGAGCTGCCGGACGTGCAGCGGCGGCTGGCGGCGCAGGCGGAGACGATGGCGTCGCAGGTGGAGGAGATGGACCGTATGCTTGCCAACGTGTCCAAGGACGAGGCCGCCCTCCGCGCCAAGATCGACAAGCGGAAGGCCGAGCTCGAGCGCCACGAGAAGCGTCTCTCGTCACTCGCCACAGTGCGGCCCGCCTTCCTCGACGAGTACGAGAAGCTCGAGGGCGCGCTGGTCGTGCAGTACGACGCATACCTGTCCAACTGGCGCAACATGCAGTTCCTCGAGGCCGAGCTCGACGCCGTCCACGCCGCCGAGCTCGAGGGCCTCGAGGCGCACGAGCGGCAGATGCGCGCGATGCAGCGCGTGCTGCGCGAGGAGGAGCTCCGCCTCATGCGCGGCCAGGCGCAGGTGCGCGCGCGCGCCGCACCACGCGCCTGCACCGGCCCGCGCGCCTTCGCGCGCGTCGCGCCCGACCCGCGCGCGCGCGCAACGCCCGCCGCTCGGACGCACGCGCAGATCGACGAGCAGGCCATCGACGAGGCACTCATGATGGAGGCTCGTGGCAACGGGCCGTCGGCGGGCAACTCGCGCTCGTCCAGCCGCGGCGGAGGCGGCGCGCCGCAGCGGCCAACCAAACGGCCCGGCGGCGCCGGCATGCGCAGGGGCTCAGCCGACGGCGCCGGCATGCGCAGGGGCTCAGCCGATGCCGGCGGGCGCGGCGGTAACGTCGGCCAAGCCGGCGGCGCCGGCGCCGTCGTTGGCTCGATGAATCCGGCGGAGGACGACGACGACGACGACGACGACGACGGCGAGGACGACGAGGACGAGGACGACGACACGGCGGACGGTCGCAGGGGTGCCCACGGCATGGGCGACGACGACGAGGACGGCCTCATCGACGACGACGACGAGGACGACGAAGATGAGGATGAGGATGAGGACGGCGATGAGGACGGCGAGGGCGACGACGCCGGTTCGGACGACCAATTCTAGTGTCGTCTGCAGGATGCTGCACGCGAGCTCCGCCCGCAAAGCCCCAAGTGCTGGTCGAGGGTGGATTGCAGGCAGAGGCCGCCCATGCTACTTTGTTTTTTTAAAATACTAACGACGCTTACAGGCGGGTCAGCAGGAGGGGCGCGCACGGGGCCGAGGCTGGACAAACGGAGCGAGCGAAAGGGCGCACGCAACATCAGGCCGAAATCAGGGCGTCGACCCTGTGCACGCCGGCAGCGGGAACGGCCGGGACGGCAAGGACGTGGCAGGACGCGTCATGGGCGGACACCCACACACGCCTAGCCACCCCTCGCCGGCCCCCGCCGGCCGCCGCCGCCGTCGCCGCGCCGGAAGCAGAGGCCGTCCACACCGCCGCAGGCGTCCACATCCGCCTGGACGCCGTGAGCCGCGTGGCGGTGCGGCGGCGCCTGTCCGCGCGCCATCTGCGCGCGCGCGAGCAGGAGCTGCGCGTGCCCACGCACGACGCACGCGGCGAGCTGGAGGCGCATGTGGCGCTCGAGGGCCGCGCGGGCGACGTCGCGCGAGGGCGCGCCCATGCGCGCCATCCACGCGTCCGTGCCCATGTGCGAGAAGGTGACGAGCAGGTCGGCGAGGCCGGCCGACCACTCGCCGAACGAGCCGATGACCAGCGCGCGGATCGGCGGGAACGAGTTGAGGCGCGCCTGCATCGGGCCCACCTGGCCCGGCTGCATGCCGAAGAGCTCCTCGTCGAGTTGAGCGCACGCACGCCGCCGCTCGCCGCCGACGGCCGCCGCCCGCCGCTCAGCGGCCTGGCAGCGGCGCGTGTCCGACTGGCCGTAGCGCGTGGGGCAGTACGAGATCGACTTGAGCTCGCACAGTGTCTGCACGAGCTGAGGGGCCGAGCCCGCACCGTTGAGCACTACGACGAGATCGACGGTGGGCACGCGCCGACGACGCAGGGCCGCGCGCCCGGCCGGCGGCACGCCGGCGAGCACGGAGCCAAAGATGTCCGCGTCCTCGCGCCGCGCGTAGGTCCCGGCGTATCCGCGAGCCAGCGAGGCGAGCAGGTTGAGAGCGGGGTCGTGGCGAAGCTTCGCGACGTGGTCGTGGGCGACGCCCGGTGCCGCCGCGAGCGCGTCGCCGAACGCATCGACCGGGATCGGGCGCTGGCTGCCGCTGCGCGCGAGGCGCGCGCCCGCCGCCGCGAGCTGCGCGCACACGGGGCTCGGCAGACCCAAGTAGCGCGCAACCGCCTCGGCCCACTCCGCCGGAGAGAAAGCGGCATAGGCTCGCGGCAGGGCCTCGAGGAAGAGGCCGCTCTCTTTGCCGAGGCCAAACCAGAGGCCGCGTGGGCGCGAGCCCGGCGGCATGGCGGCGTGCTCAGCGTTGAGCATGTCGAAGCGGCAGCGCTCGCGGTCGCCAGTGATGTCGGCCAAGAGGCTAGGCCGGCGTCCGGCGGCGGGAGCGGCGGGCGCGACGGAGCCGGGCGGCAGGCGGAGGACGCGCACTTCCGTGTCGCCCTGGCCGCCGCCGAGCTCGGCCTGCATGGCGTGCCAGGCGGAGGCGAGATCGCGCCCCAGGCGCGAGCCCGAGGCGAGGAACGAGCGCCACCCGTGCGCGTCCATGTCGGCGAAGGCGTCGTGCCCGACGCGCGCCGCGATGGCAGGCCGGTCGAGGACGCCCGCCTCCAGGACCGAGCCGTCCGCGGCGCGCGTGTCGAGCAGGTGCGGCAGGGCGAGGCTGGCGGCGCTCCAGATCAGGGCGGGAGCGAGGTCGACCTGCTTGCGCAGGCCGGTGCCATGCATCGCAATCGGGAGCGGCAGCCGGCGGCTCGCGATGGCATCCGTCGAGACGGAGACGCCGAGAGCGACGGTAGCCTGCCGGGCGAGGATGTCGTCGAAGGCAGCCGCGGCCTGCAGGGAGTCTGACAGGTACGAGTGGGAGATCAAGTAGGAGAAGCGGAAGATGGTGGAGCGGCGGGTGAGGACCCACAGCGACTGTTTGGCCGACGAGCCGAGCGTTGTGATCAGCTTGTTCGAGATGCCAGCGATCTCGTCGGTCTTGGTCGCGAGTGTCCTGCCCACGTAGCCAGGTGAGCCCACCGGCACGCCGTAGATGTTGAGGCCGTAGTGGAGAGCGCCAGTGGCCGGGTCCGCCACCGAGCCGAGGGGAACGGCCCCCCGGCAGCCCTCGAGCGCATCAGCGCTGCGCGGATCGATCCAGCACGCCGACTTGGCCAGATTGGCGTGAAGGCCGAGGCCGGCGAGCGCAGCCTCGAAGCGCGAGAGCGCAGCGGCGACGAGAGCGGGCGGGCCGACGGCGTAGACGTCGTCATGACCTGCGCGCGCGGCCCCACCGACCGCGGCGAGCTCGGCGTCGAGGGCCACGAGCGCGGGCTGGATGGCGACCGCGAAGAAGTAGCTGCCCTCCACCGAGCCCTGCTGCACGCCTTCCGAGCTTCGGAAGGGAAGCTGCGTGAGGGGCGCGCCGCCGCTACCGCCGCCGGCAAAGACGGGCGCCTGCGGGCCGAGAGTCGCGTGCGCAAGGCGAGCGAGCGCGCGGATCTCGCCGGGGACGCTGCCGTCGGACAGCTGGCGGAGGACGGCTGCGCGAGAGACGGAGTTGAAGGCGTTGGAGATGTCGAGGGTGAAGATGCCAAAGCTCAGCTCAGCGTCCAGCAGCTCGCGCAGGCCGATGATGAGTTTGGTGGCGCCCGCCGCGACCGCCACCCCAAGCTGCTGCGGCGCGAGGTGGCCCGCGAAGGTCTCCTTCAAAGACGCGTTCGCGAAGATCGCCTTCGTCACCGCCCGGCGGAGCGCGCAGGAAATGCCCACCGGCCTGGCATCCTCCGCCTCGTCAGCAGACGGGGCGCGCTTGCGCAGGGCGAGCAGCCGCACGGACGAGAAGACAAAGTTGAACCAAGCTGGCAGCGCGCCGTTCGCAAAGCGCGTCGCGAAGTACGCACCGGCGGCCGCCGCATCGGCCGCGACGGGAGAGGGGAAGGGCACGGTCGGCACCAGCGCCGTGAGGTACTCGTAGCGCCAAGCCGACGCGCCAGCAGCCTTGTCGGTGTCGAGGTGGCGAAAAGCAGTCTCGATGTCGGCGGGCAGGACCCGAAGGTGCGGAGCGTCATCCACACCGTCGAGGACAGCGTCGACGCTCTCAACACGCACCGGGTGCTTGGCCACCATCTGCGCGAGCACCTCCGGGCGCGCGATGTCAGCGATGCCGTGGCTGTCAAGCAGGCGAGAGTTTTTTTTTAATCGCACCATCGGAGCCGTTCATCCCCCCGAGAGCAATCGTCCCTTCCATCGGCGTGCTCGCCCTCATCCCCGCCTCGGTCCGGCGCTGGGCTCGCTCCTCTGGGCTCGCGCCCTCGTGCCGTGCTTCTGCCGCGCTCGGCACGGCGCGCCTGGCCGGGAGCTTCCTGAGACTCGAGGGCACGGCCGTCGGTTTCGCCGTGGTCTGCGCTTTGGTCGCGCAGCGGTGCGCGTGCGAGCCGGCGCCCCACGCGGCGCACGCGCGGAGCCGAGCGCGCCGCGCGCCGCGCTTCGTCGTCACTCGAGAAGCCGTCCGACCATTCGGTGTCCGAGCCCGTGCGCTCGCTGCTCGAGTCGCCGCTCGCGCCGCGTGCGCCGCCCGGCGCGGTGCTCGCACGCCTGCGCGTCGCGCGCGCGGCGCGGCGCTCGATGCGCGCTGCGCGCTCGTCCGCCTCGTCCTCCTCCAAGTCGGCCGCGCGCTTGCGCTTGCGCATCACGAGCTCGACCGACAGTTGTGCGCGCGCGCAGCCTGGCAGCGCGCTGGGCTCGCCATCCGCCGGGAGCAGCCGCGCGGAGATGGCGGCGCCGGCGCGCAAATGAAGGAGGGCGCCGGCGTGACCACGCACGACGTGTTCAACGTACTCGTCGCCGCGCGGATGCGTGACCACGAGCGCGACGAAGCCGCGCGCGCCGCCAGAGGGCGCCTGGTCGATCGTGAGCCGCACCAGGAAGTGCCCGTCGACGCTCACCGTGTAGAGGCCCAAGGCCGGGTCGAACTCGCGCGGGCACGGGCCCTCCACCGTGTAGCGTACGAGCACGCGCGCCCCACCCTCCCCCGAGACGGGGGCGCACGCGTGCGTCATTGCGAGCAGCCGTCCGGCGGCCGGCATGCTTCCCACGGGATTCTATCACTAATCTATGGGGTTCGTATTTTAATTTAAAAAAAATACCCATATGAGTACAATCCCATCCGGGTCATCAAGCCGATAAAAGCGGCCTTGCTGAGGCTTGACGATCGCGTAAAGCGTTGTGCTCAGCTGCGCGTGCTGTGGCTGCGCGGCGGCCCGACCACCGCCGCCGCGCTGCTTGCCGCGCGCTGCGCGGGCATCGGACGCGCGGCTGCCGCACTGCGGCCGAGCTGCGCCGCCTCGTCCGTGGGCGGGTCCGCGCGGGTGCGCGCGGCGGCGGCGGCGTCATGCGCGCGGCCGCGGCTCGGCCGGGCCTCCTTCGGGCCCGGCGGCGCGGCGCGCGTGCTCGGGCTGGCCGAGCCGCCCCGCCGTGTGGCTGCAGCCGGCCGACCGGGCGCTGCGCCACTCGCAGCTGCGGCGCTGGCCCAACGGAGGCGCTTGGCCGTCGGCGTGGCCCCGCGCGTCGGCGAGCTCGAGCCGCTCACGCCGCCGCCCGGAGCGCCGCGGCTGGCGCCACGGCGGCGCGCGCCACGGCCATCGCGCCGAGAGCCGCCAGCACCAGCGCCGGTGCTGGGCGCGCCGTGAGCCGCCAGCACCAGCGCCGGTGCTGGGCGCGCCGTGAGCCGCCAGCACCAGCGCCGGTGCTGGGCGCGGCTGTGCCGGCAGTGGCGCCAGCGGCGGCTGCTGCGCCGCCGGCCGTACGCGCGCCGCGGCCGCGCCCGCCGCGCCCGCCGCGCCCGCCGGGCCCGCCGCGCGCGCCGTGCCCGTCGCCGCCGCTGCCGCCGTCGCCTGCCGTGCCGGCCTCGTCGGCGCCCTCCTCGTCCTCCTTGTGCTCCTTGTGCGTGCGGAGCGCGCGCGCCCAGCCTTGCTTGACGCGGTCGAAGCGGCCGCGTTCGGACGTGATGCGCTCACGCATGCCGAGGTGGTCGGCGACCATGTCGAGCACGTCGTGGTAGATGATGCGCGCTGCCGTCCAGTCGCGGTGGTAGAGCGCGCCCTACCTGGGGTTCCATTCACGCCGACACGCGGCAACTCGGCGTGCCTACGCCGACAGCTGCCAAATGCGGACGACGCGGTCGTCTCCCGCGGTGCAGAGCCGCCCGTCGGCGCGCGGGCTCCACGCCGCCGAGTTGACGTCGCCCGCGTGCGCGCCGCGCGCCTCGGCGAGCGGGCGGAGGCCGTCGCCCCCATCGGTGGGCTCGAAGACGCGCAGCGCGTCGTCGGCGCCGGCGGTGACGACGCGGCCCGACGCGCCGTCGCAGTGCACGCAGAAGACTGTGCGTGCGTGCGCGCGGTCGAGTCGCGCGTGCGGCGCGAACGCGGGCGCGCCGCCATAGCGCTGCTCGCTATCCGCCTTCCACACGACGAGGGCGCGGTCCTCGCTGACGGAGTAGAGGCGCTCGCCTGCCGCGTCGAAGGCGAGCGCCCACACCGTGCTCTCGTGCGCGCGCAGCGCCGCGCAGCATGCCCACTCGCCGTCCGCGTCCGCCGCCCATACGCGGATCGAGTCGTCGTACGACGCGGAGAAGAGCGTGTCGGCGTGCGGGTGCCACACG
The DNA here is from genome assembly GCA_019448385.1 of Diacronema lutheri. Classification (NCBI taxonomy): domain Eukaryota; phylum Haptophyta; class Pavlovophyceae; order Pavlovales; family Pavlovaceae; genus Diacronema; species Diacronema lutheri. Next base: position 405,415 of record JAGTXO010000029.1, on the reverse strand, counting down.
ACGGCCTTGACGTCCTGCGTGTGCTCGCGCAGCACCGACGCGCACTCGAACTCGCCCTCCTCCACCACCTCCCAGATCCATACCGACTTGTCGCGGCCGCACGTCGCGAGGAGGCCGCCCGTTCGGTTCCACGCGACGTCCTTCACCTCGTTCTCGTGGCCCTCGAGCGTGGCGCTGCACTCGGTCTCGCCGCCCGGCCGCGCCAGCTCCCACACGCCCACCGTCCCGTCGAAGCTCGCCGTCGCGAGCTGCGCGCCCGACGGCGACCACGCGCACCGGCGCACGGTGCGCGTGTGCACGTCCGAGAGCGTCTCGCGGCATGCCCAGGCGCCCGCACCGTCGCACGCCCAGATGCGGACGGTGTGGTCGCCGCCGCACGTTGCAAGCAGCGCGCCCGACGGCGCCCACCGCGCGCACCACACCCGGTCCGTGTGGCCTCGCAGCTCGGCGACGCACTCCAGCCGCGCCGACGCCGACGCCGACGCCATCGCTGATGGCCGGTGAAGAGTCCGAGAGTGGGCCCCAAAACTGCCAAAAAGTACAAAAAGTCAAAAGGCCGGTGCAGGAAGGCGCCATCGTGTGCTCCGCGACCTGCGCGCGAGAGACGGCGTAGGGGCCCTCCCGAGGGTGGGGTGGCCGTCAGCAGGTCTCGCGCGCATTGAGGCTGCGCGCCGCGCGCGCGCGCGATGGCGGACGACTCGATCCCATCGTGCATTGGGCCCAAGTCCAACCAGTATGTCCTCGACCGCACGCAGCTCCTCGGCGACGGCCACTCGGGCCAGGTGTACGCCGGCTGGAAGGCGAGCAACAGCGCGCTGCAGGTCGCGATCAAGCTCGACAAGACGTCGGGCGCCAAGCACGAGTGGGCCATGCTGAGGAAGATGCAGGGCAAGGGCGTGCCAAAGGTGCACTACACCGGTGCGCTCGCCGCGCCGCCCGTGCCGCGCGCCGCGCGCCGCGCGCGCACCGGCGGCGCGCCTCCGCGCGCCGCGGCTGCCACGCGCGCGTCGGACGCGCGACGCGACGGCCGCCACGTGCCGCCCACTCCGCGCCGCGCCGTGCGCGGCGCTCCGCCGCGTTCGGCCGGAGGCGCGCGCCCGCGGCGGGCGGCGCCGTGCTCCACGTCGCGGCGTGCGGACGGCGCGCGGTCGGCGTGCGCGTGGTCGGCCGGCGCGCTGGCACGCGGATTGACCGGCGCCGCCGTGCCCCTTTGCGTTCGGACGCCCGCGCACCTGCCAACCGCCGCTCTCACGCCGCCGCCGCCGCCGCTCGCGTGGCCGTGCCGTCTCCCGCGCGCCCCTTCCCTTCCCTTTCCCTCCCTTCCCCTCCCTCCCTTCCCCTCCCCTTCCCCTCCCCTTCCTCCCTCGCGCCCCTTCCCTTCCCCTCCCTCCCTTCCCCTCCCCTTCCCCTCCCCTCCGCTCGCGCAGGCGTGAGCGGCAAGTGGCACGTGTGCGTGATGGACCGCCTCGGCCCGACGCTCGCGACATGGGCGGACTCCATGCGCTACACCCACCCGCATTCGCACCTGCGCGAGCAGGTCTCCGCCGTCGGGCGCAAGCTGCTGCGGCTGCTGCAGGGGCTGCACGAGAAGGGCGACATCCACGGCGACGTCAAGCCCGAGAACTTCCTCGTGCCCTTCAAGCCGACGGACGAGTCGCAGGGTAACGTTGCGCAGACGCCCGTCACGAACATCGACATGCTCACGCACGACCCCGTCATGGTCGACCTGGGCTTCTCGTCGTCGTGGCGCAAGAAGGCGACCGCCGACCGTGAGGGCGTGACGCACATCGACTACTCGCAGGCCCTCGGCCAGTTCCACGGCACCACGCGGTACGCGTCGCTCCACTGCCACGCGGGCCGCACGCTCGCGCGACGCGACGACCTCGAGAGCCTCGCGTACACGGTGCTCTACCTGCTGCAGGGGCGGCTGCCGTGGCAGGGGCAGGAGGGTGCGGACAAGGAGCAGCGCGACCAGAAGGTGCTGCGTATTAAGGGCTCGATGACGCCCTCCGCCATCTGCGCGACCGCGCCGCAGCAGGTGCGTGCTCCGCCCCCCGTCTCCCCGCGCACACCCCCCCCCCCCTCCCCCCTCTCTTTTCCCCCCTCCCCGTCCCGCCGCGCGCCGCGCCGCGCCGCGCCGCCGAGCGCGCTCGCACGCGCGCGCTCACGCGCCGTTTCGCCTGCCCCGCCATGCGCGCTGCCCCGCCATGCGCGCTGCCCCGCCATGCGCGCTGCCCCGCCGTGCGCGCGCCCTTTCGCCCGCACCGCACCGCACCGCACCGCGCAGATGAAGTTCTACGTGACGTACGTGCGCCAGCTGCCCTTCCACGAGGAGCCCGACTACGAGTTCCTCGACCACTGTCTCAACTTTGGAAACTACACTCTCATGACCGCCTGGCACGCGCAGCTCAAGGCGATGGCCGAGACGCCCGACGAGGCCGCGCCCGCCGCGGCGGCCAGCGCGCCGGGCGCCGGCTCCAAGCGGAAGCGCGACAAGGCGGACACGGCGGAGGACGAGCGCTCCGGCGGCGCGAAGAAGGTGAAGACCGAGCCGCCGCAGGAGCCATGCCGCGCCTTCATGTGGTTCGTCATCTCGAATAACCCGCTCGAGGGGAGAGAAGCGTACACATCGCACACCACCTACCAGGTGCGCGCGCGCACCTGCGCGACACGGCGGCGCGCGCCGGCGGCGAGCTGCGCGCGCCGCTTCAAATGGCGCGCCGCCGCGCCGCGCCGGCTGCCCGTGCTCGCAGAACCTGCTCAACAAGGTGAACGAGTTTTGGAAGCAGGGCCTGTGGATTAAGCACATCTGCTTTGACGGCTCCGTGTACACCGCGCTCTTCAACTCGAACCACAAGTGCGCATCGCCCGGACCGCACTTTCGCCCGGACCGCCCGCCCTCGCCCGGACCGCTCTTTCGCCCGGACCGCCCGCCCTCGCCCCGCCGCGCTCCGCCGCCGGCGCTGGCGCACGCCCTACCCCACCCCCCCCCCTCCTCCAACCGGCGCCCTTTTTAAAAAAACCGCCCCGACCGCGGCCCCCGCCCGTTGCCCCTCGGCGCGCACAGGTACGCGCAGCAGACGCTCTCGCACCAGACCTCGCTCGAGGACTTGAAGCGCTTCATCAAGGAGTACTGGAACAAGGCGCGGCGCACGCACCGCGCCACCCGCCGCTCGCGCCCCGCCCGCCCCGCCCCGCCCCGCCCCGCCCCGCCCCGCCCCGCCCCGCCCCGCCGTCCGCCCCGCCGTCCACGCCGCCGCTAAGCCGCGCCCTGTGCCCCGCGCGTCGCCTCATCGCGCAGGGCTACTACGTGACCTCGCTCGCGCGCGACGCGATCGGCTGGGGCATCGTCGTGACCAAGTTCCAGCCGCAGCAGGCCTACTACAAGCAGTCGTACTGCGTGTCGTGCATGATCCCGATCAATTGGATCAAGCAAAAGTGGCAAAAGGACTTCTTCATCTCGTACGACCACAAGCGCCGCGCGCAGCCGCGCGGCGTGTGCGCGGCGTCGGCCGCTCTTCGCCGCGCCGCCTGACGCCCCGCCCCGCCCCGCCCCGCCCCGCCCCGCCCCGCCCTGCCCCGCCCCGCCCCGCCCCGCCCCGCCCCGCCCCGCCCCGCCCCCCCGCCCCGCCCCCTTTGAAAAAAAACAGCTGCTGCGCCTTCTCGGAGGAGCCGCAGCTCGCGTCGGTGATCATCATGAGCAAGGGCGAGCCCTACTCGTCGCAGAAGGTGGAGGTCGACTTCAAGTACCCGAGCGAGGTGATCCACAAGCACTGGGACGCGGGGTACATCATCACCAACGTGGCGAGCTGGCAGGACCAAAACGTCTTTGTCCTCTCAAAACCAAAGGCGACCACCTTCTCCACGCAGGCACGTGCCGCCCACCGACGCGGCGCGCCCCGCGCGCCGCCAGCCCGCACGCGCCCAGCGCGCGCCCGTCGGTGCGCCGGCGACGCTGAGCCGCGCGGCGTGGCCGCGTGCATCGCCGCGTGGCCGCGCAGGTCTCGTCGCGCACGCGCGACTACAAGAAGGAGATTAAGAGCGCGTGGGACAACAACCGCTCGATGGTGACGCTCGGCTACTGCCGCGTCACCTGAGGTCTCACCCGAGCAGCCGCCGCGTGGACGAGGCGGGGCGGGCGGCGCGCGCCCGAGCGCCGAGCGCTGGGCCGCACACTCCGAAACGCGGGGCCCGTCGACGGCGTGAGCGGCTGTTGTCGGGAGCGCGAGGGGAATGGAGGAGGAAAGGAGGAGAGGGGGAGGAGGGGCTGCACACCCGCCTGCGTCAATTGGCGTGCGCGTGGCGCCACAAGGCGCGCGAAGTGCGGACACTGGCTGTGTCTCGAACCGCTCAGCCTACAATCCGGAACCACTCCGGAACGTGTTCTAGAGGTCGTGTCCGGGTGTCCGGGAGGCGCAGTGGCGCTCACGAGTCCGATGGCGCCGCCCCGTTCGCCGACTGCTTGGCGAAAGCCTTCTCCGCCTTCTTGCGCGCGCCCTTGGAGAGCGGCTCGCCGTCGGGCCCGTGGGTGGGCAGCCCGCGCTCGTCCCACCTAATGCGCGAGGCGAGGCGAGGCGGCGCGGCGCGGCGCGGCGCGGCGCGGCGCGGCGCGGCGCGGTGCGGTGCGCGTGGGCACGTGCGCGCGCGCCGCGCGCTCGGCGTGCACGCAGCGCGCGCACTGTGAGAAGGAGGCATCCCTGCCAAAGGTGGCGTCGTGCCGTGGCAAGAACATCTCGGCGGCGGGCACGGCGCGCATCGCCTTGAGCGCCGCCTGCTTGCTCTGCGCCGCCGCGCGCGCGGCGTCTCGCTCGCTCGACGCGCGCGCGGCCGCCTCGGCCTCGGCGGCGAGCTCGGCGGCCGAGGCGAGGGTCCAACGCGCCGGCTGGCCTGCGCGGTCCTCGAGCCGCACGCCGAGCTCGCGCAGCTGCACGTCGCGCACGCGGTCGCACAGCGCGAGCAGCGCCGCGCCGTCCGCGCCCGCCGCGGCGAGGACGCGCACCTCGTCGCGGAACGCCGCGAGGCATTCGACGAGCGGCGCGGCAACGCCCTCGGCGTTCGCGCCGGCGCCCGCCGCGCCCGCGTCCGTGCCGCCGCCCCGCGCCTCCGCGCCAAAAGGCGAGAAACGCTCCACCTCGGGCACGTCGGTGACGCCAAATGTGCGTAACAGCCGCGCGTAGTAACGGCCAATCTCGAGAAGCAGCGGCCGGTTGGTGCGTGCGGCGGGTCGGCTGCCAAGGTAGCTGCGAACCGCGCGGGCCGGCGCGGCGCGGGCCGGCGCGGCGCGGGCGGCGCGCGCACGCGCGTGGCGCGAGCTGAGAGCGCGCTGCGCCGCCCGCGCGCGCGCCGCGTGCGCGCCGCGCGCACGCCACCCGCGTGCGCTGCCCGCGCCGCGCCGCTCAGCCCGCGCCACCCGCCCCCGCGCCGCTCGCCCCCGCGCCGCCCGCCCCCGCGCCGCCCGCCCCCGCGCCGCTCGGCCCCTACGCCGCCCGCCCCCGCGCCGCCCGCCCCCGCGCCGCCCGCCCCTACGCCGCGCACCGGTTCGTCTCACGCAGCAGCTGCTCGAGCGCGCGGAGAGCGCCTGCCGTGTCGATGGCGTCGCACAGATGCGCGTGCACCTCCGCCTTCTTGGCGGCGAGCGCGGCGGCGAGTGCGCGCTCGTCGTCGCCCCACTTCTCGACGCGCGCGCTCGCCGCCTCCGCGGCCGCGGCCGGTGCGCCCGCGCGCGAGATGGGCGGCTCCGTCTCGCGCAGCCGGATGTCGACCGACGTGAGAAACTCCTTGAAGCGCTCGTGCATTCCTGCGGCCGAGCTCATCGCGTTTGGCGTGTACCTGCCGTGTGTCGCGCGGTCGCGCGCGACGCGCGGTCGCACGACCGCGCGTTGGGCGTTGCGCGAACGCGCTTCCTTCTGCTTGTTGGCGTTTTCACACACACCCAACTACCCACCCAACCCCAACTGCCCACCCACCCACAACTGCCCACCCACCCACAACTGCCCACCCACCCCCGACTGCGCGCTGCGCGTTGCGCGTTGCGCGTTGCGCGTTGCGCCCCCGGCGCGCGCGGCGGGGGCGCGGCCGCTCGCGCAACGGCGCACTCCATCGGGTCGGCGTAGCCGCGGAGGAGGAAGAGGAAGCGCAGCTGCGACGGCGAGTACGCCTCGAGCGCCTCGTCGACGGTGATGAAGTTTTTGAGCGACTTTGACATCTTGCGACCGTCAATCGACAGATGGCCCGAATGGAGGAATGTTCGCACCCAGCGCGAGCAGTCGAAATGCGCCTCGCACTGCGCGACCTGGTTCTCGTGGTGCGGAAACTTGAGGTCCACGCCGCCCGCGTTGATGTCCACCGCGTTGCCGAGCAGGTCCGACGCCATTGCCGAGCACTCAATGTGCCAGCCCGGCCGGCCCGCGCCCCACGGCGACGGCCACGCGGGCTCACCCGCCTTGCTCGCTTTCCACAGCGCAAAGTCCTGCGCGCGCCGCTTGCCCTCGCCGCCACCATCGGCGCCACCCACCTGCGCGCCCGCGCCCTCCGCCTCCGCCAACGCCCCCTCCCCCTCGCGCAGCAGCGCCTGCTCGTCCGCGGCGTCGAGCGTCGTCGGCTTGAGCTTGCCGTACTCGTGCTTCGCGGCGAAGGCAGCCGTGTCAAAGTAGACCGAGCCGTCGGGCGTGGCATAGCAGTAGCCATTCCGCCCGATCACCGCAATGTACGAGATCACCTCCGTCACGTACTCGGTGACGCGCGTGATGGCCGTCGGCGCGCGCACGTTGACGCGGCGCATGTCCGCGAAGAACTCCGCCTCGTACTCGCGCGCGAGGGCGACGAGGTCGGCGTTGGGCTCGCACGCGCGCAGCGCGCCCGACGAGGCGAGTGCGGCCGCGCCGCCGCCCGCGCCCTCCGCCGCGTCGCGCAGCGCGCGCTGCGCGCTCATCAGCGCGGGCAGCGACTTGCCGCCGTCGGCGGCGACGAGGAGCGCGCGCGCGCGCGCGAGCGCGTCGGCGAGCGACGAGCCGGGCGGCGCGAGGGCGGGCTCGGCGTGCAGCGCGCCGTCGAGCGCGCCGAGCGTCGACTCGAGCCGCCGCCGGTGCGCGCGCAGGATCAGCTTGTCGTCGATGTCGGTGACATTCATCACGTAGCAGACGTCGTACCCAAAATAGTCCTCGAGGACGCGACGCACGATGTCGAAGCCCACGTAATTGCGAAGGTGGCCGAGGTGAGCCGAGTCGTACACGGTCGGGCCGCAGATGTACCACGACACCGCCCGCCCGCCCGACAGCGGCTCGAACGGCTCCTTGCCGCGCGAGAGCGAGTTGAGCAGCACGAGCGTCGGCGCGCCGCCGTCGCGCGCGTCCGCGCCGCGCCAGTCGGCGCCGGTGTCGGTCGGATCGAGGGGGGGCGCGAAGGAGGAGGAGAGCGACGAGACGGCCGCGCCAACCGACGGCGGCATCCGCGGCGCGCCTGGCCTCCCGCCCGCGCCGCGCGCGCTCATCGCGGCGTGGCCGAGCCGCCGTGCGCGCGGCGCGTGCCGCGCGCCGCCGCCCGCCGCGAGGCGGAGCGAGCGCTGGAGCTGCGCGGGCGCGCGCGCTGCCGACGGCGCGAGGCACACGAGCAGCAGCATGAGCGACGCGAGCAAGGCCATGCACCGGCGCACCGAGCCGCGCGCGTCCGCGCGAGCCTGATGACCAGGGGATTCGCTCACAAGCAGCCTTCCGGCGTGCACAATGGCGTCGGTCGATTCTACAGTGATGTGACAGACAGGGTCACAGGGACGCCTGCTCACTTGCCCGCGCAGTCGCGCGGCTGCAGCACCGCCGCAGCGCCCACACCGCCGCGCGCCTCCGCCCGCGACGCGCGCTCAAACTCGACGAAGACGGCATCCAGCCGCTTCGCGAAGAGCTCAATCTCGGCGCGCGATTGCCCAAGCGCCGCCGCGACAGTGAAATAGACGCTCGGGTAGCCGCGCACGTGCGCTCCAAAGCCGAGCAGCTCGACGCCGTCAATCACCTTGCGCTCGGTCGGCACGACGACGCGCGCGCCCGAGCACAGGCGCTGGAAGAGCCGTGCGCCAAACGCGGTGTACTCCGCCGCCTCGAGCCGCCGGCCCGAGCCGGACGCGGCCGTAGCCGGACCGGACGCGGCCGCACCCGGACCGCGCACGGCCGCGTCCGCGGCGCCTCCGCCACCGCCACCGCCATCGCCGTCGCCGCCTCCCGCGGCCGGCGGCGCGGCGCACGCCGCGTCGGCGCCGCCTGGCCGCGCGGCCTCGAGCTCGCGCGCGCCGAGCGCCACACCGAGCGTCACCGCAATTGAAATAGGGTTCGCACCGCTCACAATCAGCCGCTCGCCGTGCGCGCGCGCGACGGTGCCGACCGCGTGCGCGAGGAAGAGCATGTTCGCCTCGCGCTCGACGACGAGCGCAGCGTAGCCTTCGGCTCCGAGGTAGAGCATCGTGCAGAACGCGTCGACGATCGGCGCGATCGACGCGCGCCCGGCGTACGTGCCGCCGATCGCCTTGAGCAAGGCCTTGGACGCGGCGGCGCCCGGCCCCTTGCCGACGGCCGCGATGATCGCGCCGCCGACGGGCACGCCGAGGTTCTTATCGGTCGACTGGACGACCGCATCGACGCGCCCATTTTGCGCCGCCGCATCAATCATTCTCATTAATGGCCGCGCCTGCACACCGTACGCGTTGTTGACGACGTGCGGCACGCCGTGATGGTCACACAGCCGCGCAATCGGCAGAAGCTTGTCGGGCGCGCGCGGCGCGAAGCACGAGGTGGAGGAGAGCACGCACAGCACGCGCTCCGAGCCGAGCGCGTCGAGCCGCGCCTGAAGCGCGTCCATGTCCGTCTCAATCTGCCGGGCGACCGCACGCGCGACGAGCGCGGCGTGCGTGCGCGCCGTGGTGGGGCGGCGCCGGGCGCCGACGGGGAGGGCTGGTACGCGCACGCGCGCGCGGCCACGCCCGTCACGTGGCTGGCCAGTTGAACCACGCGGCGCGCGCGCGCACCTGCTCGCCGACGATGCACCCGTCAATTACCTCGGGCGTGAGCCCCGTCAGGATGATGGCCTTGAGGCACGCCTTCTGGTCGAGGCGTGGCCAGAGCACGTGCGTGGCGGACGGGCGTTGCTTGCGTAGCGCGAGCAGCACGAGCGCGATCGACATGCCCGTCGCCATCGGCAGCACGAGCGCGGCGCCGAACGAAGGCGCGCCCGCGCGGCGCAGCAGGTCGAGCGCGAGCGCGTTGGCGAGCTTGACGAGCAGCGACGAGCCGGCGGCCTTCGGTTGCACCTCGGCAATGTCCCCCGAGCGTCCGATGCCGTGGGCGAGGCGGTAATGCCGGTGCGCGACCAGCGGGCAGAGCAGCCGCCCCTCGCGCTCGCCCACGCCCGTGTTGCCCGGAAAGTTGTTCGAGTCCATGCCGGCGAGCTCGTGCAGCAGCAGCTCGATGCTCGTCTCGTCCCAACCGACCTCGGGCATGCGGCGCTGCGCAAGCAGACTGGCGAGCAACGACTCGCGCGCATGCCGAACCTGCGCGCCCTGCCGCACGTACTGCGCGTTCACAAGCTGCTCGGCGAGCTGCAGATTGGCCGCGTTCATGCGGAGGAGAGAGAACGCCGGTTTCAAAATCGGCGCGAGCGTCCGCGCTGAGCCAGGAAGCGTCGCCCTCATTCTTCCGCGCTGAGCCCAATGAAACGCCGCGACGTGGCAACGCTGGAGCGCATCGCATGCCATCCTACCAGTGCGCTCCCTCACCGCGTGGCAGCATGCCACGGCCCACGTGGGCCGTGGCTTGCAAGCCGTGGCATGGGTACAGGGCACGCCGGCACGCGCGCCAATTGCCGCGCTTTGAAATAAGAATACGATATTATTATGAATATTCATTCTCGTCGGCGCTTTTCTGACGCGCCGACTACTGCTAGTCCGGTATCCCGGTCCTATCCAAACGACGGACCCCGGTTAGCCGACGGCGCTGGCCCTGGGTCCTTCCTCCGGTGCGACCCATGATGCTGCCGCGGCAACTCTCCGCAGGGCTGGCGGCGGGCTTTGGGCGCGCGCCGCACGACGCCGACCTCGCCGTGGACGCCGCCGACAGTGCCTTTGCTTTTGGTCTCGCGCACCCGTACGCGCACCGCGGCCCCCACCCGCACGCGCCGCCGCAGCCGGCGGCGGACGCGGGCAAGCCAATCTGGATCGCGGGCTCGTGTGCGACGCTGCCGCGCCCGCGCGACCGGCGCGCGGACTCGCTCTTCGGTGGCTCGCTTGAGTCGCTCCTCTCTGCCGATTCGACGACGTTTGACGGCGCGCACGCGTGCGGCCGCCACTCGGTCGAGACGGACTTCAGCCAGCGCAGCAGCAGCCCGTCGCCGCTGGACGTGCACGCGGCCGCGGCGGCGTGCGCGAGCCATTCTGGCTACGCCGGCTACGCCACCACGCCGTTAAGCGGAACGTCGCCGCAGCCCGGCCTCGACGCGGATCTGCTCGCGCGCGCGCGCGGCTGTGTGGGCGCGCCTGAGATCGACCTCGGCGCCCTCGCGCTCACGCACGGCGACGAGGGCGGCACGGCGGCGGGGAGCGAGCTGCTCTTCGGGCTGCGCCGCGCGCCCTCGCACGGCTCGTTCCACGCGTCCTCCATCGCTGCCTCGCCGCCGAGCGCCACGCCGATCGGCTCCGAGCGCGGCTCCGAGCGCGGCTCCGAGCGCGGCTCCGAGCGCGGCCACGAGCACGGCTCCTTTCCGCCCGCGCACGCCGGCGGCGCGCGCCGCGCGTCGGTCGTTGAGCGTGTCGGCTCGCTCGCCGGCTCCGATTGGGGCGGCGCCGCCTCCGACCGCAGCGGCTCGGCGCACGTCTCGCCATCGCCGTCGGTGCGCGGCTCGGCGCCGTCGTCGGGCGGCGGGGGCGCGAGAGAGGGCGGCGGCGCGTGCGATTGGGCCGCGGCGGGCGCGAGCCGCGCGGCCGCCATCGACGGCGGCGCGCAGCCCAACCACGCGATGCGTGCGGTGCGCGCGCTGCCGCGCCGCCGCACGCCGCCCTGCGCGCACGCGCCCTGCGTGCCCGCGCCATGCGTGCCGATCAGCCGCGGGGCACCGACGCGGCAGCGCCCGCGCCATGCGCCGATCAGCCGCGGGGCACCGACGCGGCAGCGCTCGCGCCCGCGTCCGCCACCGCCCCGCGCGCCGCCGTCGCCGCCGCCGCGCAGGCGATGCAGGGCACGAGTGGTGCGCATGTCTCCGAGCTGCCGCGGTGGGCACCCGTCCTGGCCGCGCAGCCGGCCATGCACGCGCCCCGCGGCGCGGACGGCAGCAGCTGCTCGAGCGCATTTTGCAGTTTCGGCGCTCCGCAGCCGCCGCCGCACGCCCACGCCCACGGCTACACGCAGGCGCAGGCGCACGGCGGCGGAGGGCTCGTGCCCGTGCTGCTACCCCTCGGCAACGGGCTGATCCAGACGCTCTGCCTGCCGCACGCCGCCGCCGCCGCGGTGAGCGCCGCGATCTCAAGCAGCTGCCACGCGCACTTGGGTGCCGCCGCGGCCGGCGGCGGCGTGCACGCCGGTATGCAGTGCGTGGACGGCGGCGCGTACGGAGGCGATGTCGGCTTGAGCCCGTACGCGCTCAGCGGCGGGTACGCGGGCGAGCACGCGCGCGCCGGCTACGCGGGCGCGCGTGCCGACCGACAGCCGCCGCTTGGCCGCCGCGGCGCCGCCGAACGCGCGCCGCCGCGCGCTGGCGGCGAGCGGGCGAGCGTCGACGCGCGTTGCTCGCGCGGCGGCGGGCGCGACCGCGGCGGCCGCGCGTCAGTCGGCGGCGTCGGCGGCGTTGGCAGCGCGCACGGCGGCGCGCACGGCGCCCGCGCGCTGTCGAGCGGCGGCAGCCATGCTGGCGACAGCCATGCTGGAAACAGCTATGCTGGCGGCAGCCATGCTGGCGACGGCCATGCTGGCGCGGGCGGCGGCATCGATCGCTCCGCGGAGCGCGCGCTATCGTCCGCTGCCCTCTGCGAGCAGCTCGCGCGGTGCGCGTGCCTCGCCGACGCGTCGCCCTTCCTCGTGCAGCTGTGCGAGGACCAGAACGGCTCGCGCGCCGTCCAGCAGCGCCTCGACAGCGCGAGCGACGCGGACGTGCGCGCGCTCTTCGACGCGGTGCTGCCGCACGCCGTCAGGCTGTCCGTCGACGTGTTCGGCAACTACGTTGTGCAGAAGCTGCTGCAGCTCGGCAGCGCGCAGATGGTCGAGCAGCTCGCGCAGACGGTGCGCGGCAGTGTCGTGCCCCTCGCGCTGCAGATGTACTCGTGCCGCGTGCTGCAAAAGCTTCTCGAACGCGCCCCCCTCGAGCACAAGCTCTTTGTCGTCCACGAGCTCTCTGCCTGCGCCACCAAGTGCGTGCGCGACCAGAATGGTGCGCGCGGCGCAGCGCACCGCCGTGCGGCGCGCTCTCGCGCGCCGCGTGGCGCAGCGTGCCGCCTGGCGTCGGGCCGCGTGGCGCCGCGCCGCGCGGCGCCGCGCCGCGCGGCGCCGCGCCGCGCGGCGCCGCGCCGCGCGGCGCCTCGCCACGCGCCCAGGCAAACCCGCCGGCGCGCGCCGACCCCGCATCGCCGTGTGCACTCCTTCGCCTCGCCGTGCCCCTCTTCGCCCTTGCCCACCTCCCCGCCGCCGCCCCGCCCGCCCCGCCCGCCCCGCCCCTCCGTCCGCCCCTCCCGCCCCGCCCCTCCGTCCGCCCCTCCGTCCGCCCCTCCGTCCGCCCCTCCGTCCGCCCCTCCGTCCGCCAAGGCAACCATGTGATTCAAAAAGCGATCGAGTGCGTGCCCGCGCTCCACTCCGCGCCCATCCTCGAGTCCTTCCGCGGCCACGCGCTCTCGCTCGCCGTCCATTCCTACGGCTGCCGCGTGCTGCAGCGCGTCCTCGAGCACGCGGCGGACGCGCACAAGGAGCTCCTCCTCGCCGAGCTCATCCCGGTGCGCGCGGCGCACACAGGACGAGAAGCTTCTGTGCAGCACCGAAGCTTCTGCGCACCTCCCACAAAAGCCTCTGCGCAGAAGCTTCTGTGCTGCGCAGAAGCTCCACGAACGTGCCCCCCCCCCCCCCCCCCCCCCCCCCCCCCCCCCCCGCCGAGTTGAAGCCGAGCGCCGCGCCGCGCAACTCTTGACGCGCGTCGACGCCCCCCCCCCGCCATGCGCCATCGCCCGCCCCCGCCACGCGCGCCGCCGCCGCACTGCGCCGCGCTGCGCCGCGCTGCGCTCCGCGCGCCACGCAGCTGCACGCGGGCTCTCTCTGCTGCGACCAATACGGCAATTACGTGATGCAGCACGTCGTGCAGCTCTGCCCGCCGCAGCCGCGCTCCGTCGTCGCCGCCGTCGTCATCGCCCACGCCGTCGAGTACTCGACGCACAAGTTCGCGTCCAACGTGGTCGAGAAGTGCCTCCAGTACGCCTCGCACACCGAGCGCGAGGCCCTCATCCACGAGCTGCTCGGCCAAAGCTCCGAGCAGCGCCACGACCCAAGCATCTGGTGCGCGCGCGCGCGCGCGCGCGCCACGGCGGCGGCCGTGACGACGGGCATGGAGACGGCAACGTGGCGTGGCGCGGCGGGCGGCTGCGGCGGCAGCGGCGTCGCTGCGGCGGGAGCGCGACGGGTGCGGCCGCGCGGTCGCTCACTCGTCGCCCACGCGGCTTTCGCCCCGTCCCTCGCGTGCAGCTTCCGAAACCTCGACGCGCTCGTGCGCGACCCATTCGGCAACTACGTGTTGCAGCGCACGATCGAGGTGTGCTCGGCGCAGCAGCGCTCTTTCATCGCCCACTACGCGCAGTGCAACGCGTACGCGCGAGCGCCCGCGCCCGTGCCCCCGCGCGCGCACACGATGGCGGCTGATGTTGCTGTCACGCACGCACGATGGCGGCTGATGTTGCTGTCACGCACGCACGATGGCGGCTGATGTTGCTGTCACGCACGCACGATGGCGGCTGATGTTGCTGTCACGCACGCACGATGGCGGCTGATGTTGCTGTCACGCACGCACGATGGCGGCTGATGTTGCTGTCACGCACGCACGATGGCGGCTGACGCGTCGCGCACACCCGTCCCTCGCCGGCCTGCGTTCCGCTGCGCGTGCGCGCACAGCGGAGCACTGCGCAAGATGACGCACGGCAAGCACATTCTGCACAAGCTCGAGAAGCACGCGCACAAGTCGGGCCGACAAGGCGGTGGCGCTGGCGCTGGCGGCGGTGGTGGTGGTGGTGGCGGCGGCGGCGGCAGGCAGGGCCGCGAGCGCGGCAGCAACGCCCGCCAGTCGGTTGCGTCGGATGGCGATGATGCGCGCTCCTACCACGTGCGATGAGCGTCGCTGTGCGGCTTTGAGGGGCGCTGCGTTCACCCCAATTGGCCCACCCTGTTTCGCCTGCGCGCGCTCTGTGCGCCTTTCCCGCCTTGTGCGCTGGTTCGCACCCGTCGGCCGTCGCGTGCTTGGCTCTGATGGCTCGCGTGCCCAGCCGCTGCCGTCTTGTCAATTTCAAATGTGTATGTCTCTTGTCGCCCAATCCAATCGTATGGCGCAGGCGCTCCGCTCGGCTGCGCGCAGCTCGAACATGCTCAACTCGCCCCTCACAGTCGAACAATATGATTGTTGCTCAACTCTGACTGAGACGAGTGTCACCGTTCGAATTGACCGTTGCACAGCATCGGAGCGGCCGGATGCTCGCTGTGCTGCTGCTCCTGCAAGCGGGCGGCGAGCACGCAGTACATGGCGGGCCGTCGCCGTACACGGTCGACATGACGTCGCTGCTCGACGCGGCGCCTGGAAGCCTCCACCCGCGGCTCGCGGCCGTCGTCGCCGCGCACGCGCGCCCCGCGCCCGGCGGCCGCGCGGGTGCACGCCGGCTCGGGCGCGCCGGCGTGCGCGCTGTGCTCGACGCGCTCGGTGCGCTCGCGCCGGCGGTGCGCGCGCGGCGCACGTTCGGCGCGCTCATCGACGGCTTTGCGGCTGAGCTCTCCGCGCTCGACGCGTCGGCGCTGCGGCTGCTCGGCCTCGGCGTCGAGCGCGATCTGCCCATCGCGACCGCGGCAGCGGGCGCCGTCCCGCCATGGGCGCTCGACCGCCTGGATCAGCGGCAGCTGCCGTTGGACGGGCACACGAGCTCGCCGCCGGGCGAGCAGGGCGCTGGCGTCTCCGTCTACGTGATTGACACGGGCATCAACTACGCGCACGCCGAATTCGACGGCCGCGTCGGCGACGGTTACGACTTTGTGCGCGACCGGCCGCGCGCGGACGACTGCCACGGGCACGGCACACACTGCGCGGGCTCGTGCTGCGGCGCGACGTTCGGCATCGCGCCGCTCGCGACGATCCACCCGCTGCGCACGCTTGACTGCAACGGCGCAGGCTTCACGTCAGCAACGCTCGCCGCGCTCGAGTGGGTGGCCGAGCACGACGCCGCCGGCCGACCCAAGGTCGTGTCGCTCTCGCTCACGTCGGGCCGGCACGAGCTCACGAATCGGATGGTCGCCGCGTTGCACGCGCGCGGCATCGTCGTCACCGTCGCCGCGGGCAACGAAGGCACCGATGCGTGCACGCGCTCGCCCGCGTCCGCGCCGGACGCTCTGACGGTGGGCGCCTCGACGACCGCGGACCACGTCGCCTCGTTCTCCAACTTTGGGCCGTGCGTCGATGTGTTCGCCCCCGGCGTGAACATTGTGTCGGCGTGGATCGGCTCGCGCACGCGCGCCGTCGCGCTCTGGGGCACGTCAATGGCATGTCCGCACGTCGCTGGCATCTGCGCGCGGCTGCTCGGCGCCGCGCCCACGCTGAGCGCTACGGCCGTGAGCGAGCGCGTACTCGCGATGGCGACCGCGGGGTTGCTTACCGCCACGGCGCCGCGCAACAACGAGCCCAATTTGCTCGCGCACGTCGCGCCTGGCCTCGGGCTGCCCGCACCCGCCGCGGCGCTCGCGCCGCCCCCTCCGCCCCCCTTCAACGTCGGCTCGGGCGTCGCCCACCCGCCGCACCGTCCGCTACCCAGCCCGTCGCCCGGGCCGCTACCCAGCCCGAAGCCGCCACCGCCCGTCGCGCCGCCGGCCGAGCGCTCGCCGCCGCCGCTGGGCCTGGCGCACGGCGACGGCCACCACCCGGCGCCGCCACCGCCAGCCACGCCGCCGGCCGAGCGCTCGCCGCCGCCGCTGGGCCTGGCGCACGGCGACGGCCACCACCCGGCGCCGCCACCGCCAGCCGCGCCGCCGGCCGAGCGCTCGCCGCCGCCGCTGGGCCTGGCGCACGGCGACGGCCACCACCCGGCGCCGCCACCACCAGCCACGCCGCCGGCCGAGCGCTCGCCGCCGCCGTCGCCGCCGTCGCCCTCGACGCCCTCGACGCCCTCGCCGCCGTGCCCACCGCCGCCGTCACCCTCGCCTCCTCCGCCGCCATCCCCGCCACCGTCTCGGCCGCCTGCTCGCCACCCGCATCGACCGCCGCACCCACCGCCGCATTCGCCCTCATCGCCGTCGCACGGCATGCGCGCGCCACGGACGCCCGCGCTCCCGCCGCGCCCGTCGTTCACGTCTGTGCCGACGCCGACGCCACAGCCCGCGGCGCAGCGCGTGCCGCTGTCGTGCTGGGGGCGGCGATGCGGCCGGCAGGGCTCGTGGCAGCGGCGGGCGGGCAAGGCGGTGCGGAATACGGGTGCGGCGGCGGAGCGAGCAACCTCCGCTGCGCTGGCTGCGCTTGAAAAGTCCGCCAACGGCAGCGGCCGCGCCGCTGCTCGCGCCCCGCCAAGAGCCGAGGGGTCGACGGCTGCGCCGAGCGCATGCACGGTCGTCACAATCGAGCTGACTGTGCGCGCCACGCGCGCGTGCCGCCACCGGTGCAGATGTGCGCGCGCCGTTGGCTCGCGCGCGCGGCAGCGGGCGGGGCGCGCGCCTCGCGCTTCCTCGGCCCGGGCGTGGTGCGTTCACGCGGGCATGCGCCTGCGCGCGCTGTGTCGCGCCCCGACATTTCCTTGTCCGCCCAGCCCGACCGGCACATCCGCGACACGTCCTGGCGCTTGTCGCGAGCGGACGGCTCGACGGTGATCAGCGGCGGCCAGTACAATTTCCTCGCGTTCAACACGACCAGGTCGCAGAGCGCGTGCATGCCGGACGGCCGTTACAACTTCGCCATCTTCGACGAGGAGGGCGACGGCCTCTGCTGCGAGCACGGACATGGCCAGTTCCGCGTGCTCGTCGCTGGCGCGGAGGTGGCGCGCGGCGCCACCTTCCGCTCGCAGGCCACCGTGCCCGTGCTCGTGGGCGCAAGCGTGAGCGCGGGCGCGCTCGAATCTTTCAACGCGAACGTGTCTCTGCTCTCGTCCGCAGTGTCCATCGAGGTGACTCTCGACAACAGGCCCGAGGACAACGAGTGGGAGGTGCTCGATGACAACGGCGTCATCGTCATGGCCGGCTGGCGCAGCAAGGAGCAGCTTCTTTTCCCCGGCAGGTACCATTTCCGCATGTACGACAGCCGCGCTGACGGCATGTGCTGCGCGCACTGCGATCACAACGCGTGCGGCTACAAACTGTCCGTCGACGCGCAGCTCGTCGCGACGGGTGGCAGCTTTGCGGGCAGGCCGTACGACGAGCGCGGCTTTGTCATCGCCGAGCTGCTCAACCCAGAGTGCTACAAGCACGACGACGCCTTCGACTGTGCGCGCGTGCGCGTTCGCCAGCCTGGCGTCCTCTTGCCAGGGCCCCTCGCCTCGTCGCCCCGTGCGTGCGCGCACGCACATGATTCCCCCGACCTACGCGCCGCCGTGCGCAGACCGAGGTACGGTGAGCAGCACTCGCACCGGACAGCGGTGCCAACCGTGGACCGACCAGACTCCGCACGCACACGCCTACGTGCACGCCGTGTATCCCGACGCTGGGCTCGGCGCGCACAGCTACTGTCGCAACCCGGGGCACGCAGAGCCGACCGCGTGGTGCATGCCTCAGAATCCCTCGCGCGAGCGCGAGCTCTGCGACGTGGGGGAGCCGCGTCGCAACTGTCGCCGCTGGCAGCTGCTCAAGGAGCTGCGCGCAGCCGCGGCAGCCGACCCGAGCGTCAGCGCCGCGGGCATGCTCCCACTCTCCCTCGGCATCGCTTCGCCGGGCACCGGCCTCCACAAAACGCCGGCGCTTCTCCAGATGGCCCAAGGCGAGCGCCCTGAGGCGAGACACCCGTACGTCTGGCAGTGGCACAGCGCTGGCGCCAGCACACTCGCGCTTGCCTCCCTTGCAGCGCTCGCTTTGGCGCTGCGGGGATGGCGGCGCCGGCGTACTTTTGAGTTGTCCTAGCGGGCCCTCTGCATCCCTCCCCCCTTTGTGGCCCTTTCAAAAAAGGGAGAAGCTTTTTTCGGGTCTCCCTTTTCGGGCCGGTCGAGCGGGCGGCTGGCGGGAAGGATGCGCTCGCTCGCAAAGGGGCTCGCCGCGTGCGGCGGCGCGCTCTGCGCGGTGGCGCTCGTCCTACTCGTGCTGGGTGATGGCGCAACGCGCCCTGCCGCTCTGCGCCAACCGCCTAAGCAGGCGGAGCGCGCGCGCGTGAACGCGACGGAACGCGATGCGTGCGTGTCCGCCGTCGAGACCGCGCAGTCGTTCCAGTGCGGGCACATCGCCGCCGATCAGTGCGAGCAGGAGCTCAGGCCTGCGAGCCTCGCCAAGCCGTGCCCCGACGACAAGATGCAGGACGCGTACCACGTGGAGGATGGTGAGGGCCTCGTTGCGCGCTGCGCGGGCGGAACGGCTCGAGGGCCCGAGCGCTTTGGGCCGCGGCGGCGCTGGCTGGCGCATCGCCGCCCACAGCGCGCGCCCGCACCGGCGCGCGCGTGCTCACGCGCGCGCGCGCGTGCCTCGTTCCGCCCCCCTCCCCCTCCTCTTTGCCCCGGGGCAACACACCGCGCGCCAGGCACATGCGTTCAGATCTGCCTGCCGCCGGGCCTCGCCAACATCGCCGCGCACCACGGCGTGCGGTACGGGATGAGCTGCTTCCTGCAGACGCCGCTCAACTCATGCACGCGCTGGTACCTCACAGGCACCCGCGCCGGTGTCCGTTACTTCGCCTACTTCTGCCTCACGCCGTGCTCGTCGGCGCAGCAGGCGTGCAACGGCAGCACAGACGGCGAGTACGCGCGCAGCGCGCGGCGCGGCCCCGCGCGCCCGCGCTGGTCGGGCGACTGGTGGCCGGGCGTGCCCAACGACGAGCTCGAGCGCCAAAATTCCGTCTGCGCGGCCAGGCAACCGGCGAGCGCGCCCGCTGAAGCGAAGCCGCCCGCTGTGTCGGCGCGCGCGCTCGCGGCGGCGTCGGCGCGACATTCGAGCGGCCCGGCGCTGCATGCCTCGCGGCGCTCCGAGGGCGCCATGCGGTGGTGGATCAACTCGCCCGACGAGGCAGGGTAAAGCCGCGCGAAGGCTCCTCCACACCCTCGCCGCGCTCGAATTGACTGTCAGCCCCCAAGCCATGCACAGATGAGATTCCAGATGTCCAGCGAGCCCAATTCCCCAATTCTTTGTCAGAGGAGAGGCGGTCCGGCTCGCTTGAGTGTCAATGCGCATCGGGGACATGTCGCGACAGTTCATGGCAGTGACAGTGCAGTGCCAGCGCGCCTCTGCCTCCAGGTCAAATGTGCAGTCGGAAATGTGCGTCGCCAGACAGACGCGTTCAGAACGGGATGAGGAGGCCGTCTTCGACGTTCACAAACTGGCCCGACGACGCCAGCGACGCGTTGGTCACCTCGTGCAGCACGCGCTTTGCGCCCACCTCCACGTCGACCGCGCCTTCCTTGTCCCAGACTTCCTTGTACCGCTCCGTCATCTCCGTCTTGTTGAAGCCTGCACGCCCGGAACGAGGGGAAGAGGGGGAGGGAGGGGGAGGGGGGAGGCGTGCAACGTGCGCGTGCGCGCGCCGCGTTCGCGCGCGCGCGTCAGCGCCTCGCAAAGCGGCGACGGTCGGGGTGGGGCGATGCGCGCGACGCGGCGGCTCACCAGGGTGGAGCATGAGCACGGTGATCTGCTTGTCCTCGAGCTCGGCGGCGAGGAGGCGGCTTGCCATGTTGGACGCCGCCTTGGCCACTGCGCGCCGCCGCGCGGGTGAAGCCGCCCGGCGTGAGGGTGAACCACGCGGGGGCGGCGAGCTGAGCAGCGCGCGGCGCGCACTGTGGTGGCCGTAGTTCTGGCCCGTTGGGTTCTGCACGCACCGCCACTCGACCGAGCCGGCCTGCGAGGTGATCACGATGACCTTGGAGCCCTGCTTGAGCAGGTCGGCCTTGATGAGCGCGTTCGTCACGCGCAGCGGCCCGAGCGCGCACACGTCGAACTGCTTGATCTCCTGCTCAAAGTTGAGGTTGCCGATCGACTCCACGTCGTACAGGTAGCCGGCGTTGTGGATCACCACGTCGAGCGCCTTGCCCTCGAGGGCCTTGGTCAGCTCGCACATCGCGTCCTCCTTCTGCACGTCGATGTGTGGAACGACGAGCTCGAGCCCGAGCTCGTCGAGCTCGGGGCACGTCTTGCGGCATGTGGCGACAACGTTCGCGCCGTCCGCCTTCGCCTGCTTGGCGAGCGCAAGCCCGAGGCCGCGGTTGGCGCCGACGATGAGCACGCGAAGGCCCTGGAGCTTGGAGCCGTCGTAAAACTCCTCGATCGCAAGCACGCGCCGGTTGTTCGTCTCCTTGTGCTTCGCGAAGCGCTCCGCCTGGTTCGCGAGCGAGAAGCCCTTCTCCTCGGTGCTGCACATGCTTCCTCTCTCGGGACGGATTCAGACAGGCGTCCGTCCGTCGCAAAGATTTTAAAGTCGGTCCTCAATCCGGGTATACGGATTTGATTGCTGTGTCCTGACTGACGGTACATAGGCGCCAGACGCGTCAAGCCACAGCCGCCCCCTCCTCGGACGACGGCGCTCCGCCGTTGGCGCGCGCACAAGCCGACCATGCACAGTGTGCGCCGTGAGTCGCACGGTGCACAATGGGGCCTTGACAGCATCGGCGAGCCGAGGGCCCGTGCGGACGGGCACGACAACGTGGCCCAGCGCCTTACTAGCGCGCTCAGCGCCGCCTCCACTGGCTCCACACCGGGCCACAGCCGCCCTCAGCGTGCGCCGCGTGGTATCTCCGCGGGTGCATCGGCAGCCCGCCTCCGCTCAGCCCGCACGCCACAGCCGGCCATCGCATCCGCTCCCCCCACACCCTCGCCGCTCTCACCCACCGGCAGCGTGCGCCGCCCGCGAGGCCGCGCGCTGCGCCCCGCGAGCACTGCCACGCTCGATGGGTGTTGGCCGCCAACCATGCGCTGCCGCCGATGCGCCGCCCGTCAGTTCACAGCTCGGTCCAGTCAACGTGCCGTGCCAGTCAACGTGGCTTGCCAGTCGACGTGTCCTGTCCTCTCGGCTCGCGCGGCGCTCACTTGTTCGCGGTCTCCCTGCGCGGTGGGTGGGCGAGCGCGCGCAAAGCAGGCGTGCCGGAGAAGCGACGCGTGAGCGCAATTCGCAGCGCGCGCACGCCCCGTCCGCGCGCGCGCCCTCACGGCGGCACGCCCCGTCCGCGCGCGCGACCTCACGGCGGCACGCCCCGTCCGCGCGCGCGCCCTCACGGCGGCACGCCCCGTCCGCGCGCGCGCCCTCACGGCGGCACGCCCCGTCCGCGCGCACGGCCGCGCGCGCGCGGCGCACTCGAAGTTGTCGACAAGCTCGGGCATGTCATCCTCCTCCTCGGGCGCCTCGGTAATCTTCCCGCCGCCCGGGTAGGCGCCCGCGCCGCCCTGGTCCTGCGCCATCCTCTTGAGCGCGTCGAGGTTGTCCGGCCCGAGCTGGTTAATGATGCTCGGCAGAAGGTCCTGCAGCCGCTTCGTCTCGGCGTGGCCCGAGATCACGTACGTGTTCGCGGCGATAGAGGCCTGCACCTTTGGGTTGGTGAAGTGGATCACCGTGCCGTTGTCCTTGAAGAGGTTCACCTCCTCGATCGCCGGGATGTTGTTGCAGCTGAGCCGCTTGAGCGTGTTCTGCAGCCGCTTGTCGTCCGTCGTGGTCGTCTTGTGGATCGCCTTCTTCTTGCGGCGAACAGAGCCCTTGCCGCCCGTCCGGACGGACTCCGCCATCTTCTTGAGCTTATCCTGATTCATGGCCTGCGCGCGCACGTCACCGCGCGTCCGAGCGCGCGTGAGGCACGGTGCACGGCGAGCGGCGCTCTGGCGAGAGCGCGGCAAGCGCACTCGACAGCCGAGCGCCGCTCGAGCACGCGGGATGCGGCTTGCCGCCGCCCTGCCACTGCCGCGTCCCGCCACGCTCCATTCCCCTTCGCCCGGCTCCCGGCCAGCGCGCCGCAGCAGTTGGCGCGCACTGTGAGCCCCCTCTGCGACGCACCACGCGCGAGGGCGCCCGCCGAATTTGGAAAAGTCTCGGTCGGACTCCCTTTTTTTTCTGTTTTTTTTCTGACGGTGACTTACAGTCATCAGCGGCGCATGCTCGAGCGACGAAATCCGGCGGAGGCGCCGGTGTCAGAGAGCGCATGGCCCTTCGCGGCGGCACGGTGTTGCGCGCAAATCTCTAGGGCCCGGCTGGCGGGTCGCGCTTGGCCGGCGACCCGCCGCGCTCAGTAGTCGAGCTTCGCGAGCTCGTCGGCGAACTTCTCGACATGCGGGACGGCCTCGGCGGGCAATGCGGGCGCCGCGTACGTCGCGACCACCAGCAGCTTGTTCGTCTTCACGACGACGACGCCGCCGGCCGCGGCCGCCGACATGAGCCGGCCGTAAAAGGAGCGGCGCTGCACGTTGGTGATCATGTACTGCGCGCCGCCGACGTAGACGTAGTCGCGGTGGAGCGTGCCAGCGAGCGTGCGCTCGAGGATCGTCGCCGCTTCGGGCGCGCGCAGCGCCGTCCCCTTCTGCACGAGCACGATCGTCTTGCGGCCAGAAGAGGACGACGGCGCGACAGCCGTCTGCTCGGATGGCGCGAGCGGCACGATGGCGCAGCCCTGCACGAGGCGGGACGAGTCGGTGATCAGCCCATTCACGTAGCGCTCGAGCGCCTTGATGGCGCTCGCCGTCCCCGCGTCCTGCGGCGCGCTCGGCATGTCGCACGAACCCCCCCGGGATCACTCGAGCGCACGAAGGGCGGCTTTTGCCATCACAAGACGAAAAGCCCCAAAGGCCTTTTTTAAAAGTTTTTTTGGAGTCGTGTGCGGCTTTTGCTTGCCGGCAGCAGTTACGCCTACCTGAGGCCATGGTGCTCGACTCGGCCTACCTGAAGGCGACGGTCGGCTCGGCGCTGGCCGACGGCATCGCGCAGGCCGTCGCGCAGCTCCCCGCCGACCCGGTGGAGTTTCTCGGCGAGTATCTCGTCCGGCAAGCTGACGCGGCGGCCAAGGTCCAGGCGGACGCGGCGGACGCCGAGCGGCTGCGCGCGCGGCTTGCGCTGCACGTTCAGGCGGAGGCGGTCAAGGCGCATGCGGCGGAGAAGCAGGCGTTGATGAAGGACGTGCAGCACAGCGCCGAGGCCGAGCACCTCGAAGAGGCCCTCGCCGCCGCCGACGAGATCGAGGCTGCGTACGACGCGGTGCTCGCCTACGTGCGGCAGCGGCTCGGCGCCAACGCGTACGTCGCGCTTGCCGACCGGCCGGAGCGCGTGCTGCCCGTGCCGCCGGCGGCGGAGGCGCCCGCCGCCGACGCGTCGGCCGCCACGCCCGCCGGCGAGGACGACGAGCCCGCCGAGCCGGCGGCGGACGAGGGCGAGGAGGGCGCACCCACCGCCGAGCCGGCCAAGCACCGGCCGACCAAGCTCGAGTACGTCGCGGCGACGGAGGCGGACGTGCCGCTGCTCGTGGGCAAGGAGCTGCTCCGCGTCACGCTTCCCGCCGACGGCGGCGACGACGACGCCGCCGCCGACGATGACGAGGAGGAGGGCGGCGGCGCGCGGCGGCGGGTGGGCGTGGGCGAGGGCGTCTCCTTCGCCGCGATCGACGACGCGATGGCGGCCGAGCCCAAGCCGTACCGGCTGTGGCGGACGGCGATCACGAACCCGTCGGTCAAGTTCTGGTACATGCCGCGCAAGGGTGACTACCTCTGCGTGCCGATGATCGACTCGACCGGCGCGTGCGTCGGCATCGTCGGCGTCGACAACTTGGGCGCGGCGACGCACCTCAGCGACGCGGACTGCGCGCTCGTGCACGGCCTCGCGCTCGCGCTGTGCGCAAAGTTCGAGGCGCTCGAGCTCGCGCGGCTGCACCGCGAGGCCGCCGAGCTCGCCGCGATGCGCGCCGTGTACGCGCAGGAGGAGGCGCGGCTCGCGGGCGCGTTGGCCGAGGCGGGCGAGGACGAGCTGCGGGCGGGCGCGGCCAAGCTGAGGGCGGCGCGTGCCAACCTGCTTGCACTGGACAAGGGCAAGCTCGCCGAGATCAAGGGGTACAAGGTGGTCAAGCGCGAGGTTGTCATCGCCGTCAAGGCCGTGTACTACGCGCTCGGCATCGCGCGCAGGCTGCCGGCGTGGCCCAAGACCAAGGCCATGCTCGGCACGACGATCCCGTGGGGCGCGGAGCTGCTTGCAAAGATCGACGCCTTCGAGCCCTCCAAGAAGCTGCGCGCGCGCCCCTTCGAGCGCGCGCTCAAGCGGCTGGGCGACGTGAGCGACGGGCAGTTTAAGCAGGTGAGCTTCGTCGCGTTCCTCCTCGCGCAGTGGGTGCGCGCCGCGCACGCCGTCTTCGCCGAGGCGACCAAGGCGCGCGACAAGGCGGCGGCGGAGGGCGCGCCCGCCGCGGACGAGCTCGCGCCCGAGCCGGGCGAGGAGGCCGACGAGGCGGACGGCGACGACGCGGACGAAGGCGAGGGCGAGGGCGAGGAGGAGGACGCCGCGTAAAGAGCGTGCGGCGCACGGGGGCGGCGACGTGCGGCGCTCGGACGACTGAACGGACAGACGGCTGAAGATCCACTCGCTCCCGCAGTGGAAGCGCAGGTGCACCTTGGGGGGAGGGGGGGGGAGGTGGATCGCGGTGGTTGATGAGCCCGCAAACGTAGGCGCACGCGTCGGTGGCCTTGATCCAGTCGACACAGACCGCGCAGCGCGCCGTCATCCGGCGTTCCGGCTCGACCTGCGCGGCGTGCGTGCGCGCGGCCGGCCGCGCGCGCGCGCGTGGAGAAGCGGCGCGCGGTGCGTGGCAGGTGACGCGGAAATGAATCCGTCTGCTGCGGCGAGAGCGCACGGGCTGCGCGTGGCTCGCAGCGCGCGTCCGCCGCCATCGCCTATGTGGCGCGGGCACGCGAGGGTGACGCGGCCTTGCGCGGATGCGCGCGGCAGAGCGCGCCCGGAACGCGATGATGCACCGGCGCTTGCGCTCGGCGTGGTCGCTGAGCGTCAGCGTGCGGTCTTTCTGCTCTGTGACGAGGAAGAGCTCGTTGAGGTCCATCGCGCTGCGCGCCGCGCGCGCGCACGCAGGCGGGAACGTCGTGATACCATGCCGCCCTCACGATCTCAGACTGCACGTTCCAATAGATTGAAACGTCAAACGTGCAGTCTTAGATATGCATTCCCCTAAATTCTATGAAGCTTTGGCGCGCCCAAGATATCAACAACTCAACTTTGAACCAGTGGGTCGTCTCGGGAAATCACCCGGACCGCATTCCGGGTTGCAAGCGAGCTCCAAACGTGTTTGTCCGTCCTTCCCCCAATGCCCAATCACAGGCACTCGTCGGGCAAGAAGCAGACGCAGGCACGGGCGGCGCCATCCAAAACACCCGAGGATATCGCCGAGATTGGCCGCAAGCGCCTGACCGACTTCGCCGAGGCACTTCATTCGGCGGCGGCGTTCACGGCCGCCGTCACCGCGCCGAGCGCGCCGGCCGGCGGCGCTGGTGCGGCGGCCGGTCGCGCGGGCGGCGGCGGCGTCGCCGAGGGTGAGGCGGGCGACGGCGCGGCGGTCGACGGTGGGCCGGCCGGCAGCGCGGTCGTGGCAATTCGCAACGCGCCGCCCGCTGCGGGCGCGCCGCCCGGCCCCGTGCGAGCCGAGGCATCGCGCATCGTGGCGACGTACGATGGGCACACCCTCGGCCGCATGAGCGAGCAAGAGTTCCGCGTGCTCGTGGCCGTGAGCAGGCGGCAGGTGCGCGCGGCCGCAACGCGTGACGCGTCGACGCGTTCGCCGCCCGAGCTCCTTCCGCGAAGCCCGGCGGTGGCGGCCGTCATCCTCGCGCGCTCGGCTGCGCTCGCGCGCCGTGAGCTCGCTCGCGCACGACCGCGCGACGCGGTGCCAAGCGGGCTGGAGGCGGTCGCCAAGTGGCTAAAGCGCGCGTTCGATGCGCTGGACAAGGCTGACCGCACGCAGCAAACCATCGACGAGCTGGCGGTGGGTGCCGCCGAAGTCCTCTCGCTTCTCGCATCGCCTGAGTCGCGCAGCGCACCGTCGGACGGCGTCCAGCCGCTGCCGGTCTTACTGGTGCTCGACGCCCTCCTCACGTCACTCAAGGAGCTGAACCCGGCTTTGCGCAATGGGCCACACAGGCTGGAGCAGCACGTGGAGGGCGTTACCTGCACGCGCTGCTCGGCGCTGAGCGACGTCCCGCGCGACTTTGCGGACCACATTAAGATCGACGCGCGAACGGTCGTCGACCCGATCGTGGTCGACAGCGAGTTCATCCTGCGGCAACTTGACGCGGCGGACACTTCTTGCACGCACGCCGAGCCGATGAAGCTCGTGTGGCGCGTGAACCCGCTGATCGTGCTCGTCGTGGATCGTGCCGCCAACCGCCCGATTTGTGTCTCACTGCCCGAGGTCCTCTGGCTCGACGCGAGCAACAAAACCGATCACGCGTACGAGCAGACGGCCGTTGTGTGCACGAGCGACGGCGGCGGCGGCAGCGGCGGTGGCGGCGGCAGCTCTGGCGGCGCTGGCGGCAGCACGGACCCCGCGCCGGTCGGCTACGTGATTTACGCGCACGAGGCGAGAGAGCGGCAAGGGCCCATGTGGCGCTACACGGCCGACGGCCGCGAGCAGATGGAGCTCAAGCTGAGCACGCTGGGCTTTGGTCATGTCCGTGAGGTGCGGACGACGGCCGTGCTGGCGCTATACGAGCGCCGCTCGAACCTCCACGGTTGCCGCTCGCTTGCGCGCCCCCAGCGTAGCCATGGCTGACTTGTGAAGCCGTCAAGAATGCAGCGCGGATTTCTCCGAGCTACGCACGCGCGCACAGGCGGACGGGTGTTCCGTGCACCGTGAGCGCACGGAGTCTCGTCGGTGTGCGCCCGTCTGGCCTGAATCAGTCACAAAGTGCGCCGCACGGTCACACAGTGGGGACTGACAGACGCCACACGTGCGCACGATGCCGGACGACACCGGCGCGCCGACGGACGAGGCCGGCGCGCCTGCGGACGCGGACGCGGCGGAGCCGCCGCGCAAGCAGCCGCGCTGCGCGCCAGACGACGCGGCATACGAGCAGCTCTACCTCGACGCGCTGCCCTGCGCCGACATGTACGAGCGCTCGTACATGCACCGCGACGTCGTGACGCACATCGCGGTCGCGCCGACCGGCTTTGTCCTCACCGCGTCGCGCGACGGGCAGGTCAAGTTTTGGAAGAAGGGAGCGGTGGGGATCGAGTTTGTGAAGAACTTCCGCGCCCATCTCGCCTCGATCAACGCGCTCGCCCTCTCGCACGACGGCACGTCGCTCGCGACGACGTCGGACGACTGCTCGATCAAAGTCTTCGACGTCCTCGCGTTCGACATGGTCTCGTGGATCAAAGCGAACGGGTTCGTGCCGGGCGCGGCGGAGTTCATCTCGCCGAGTGGCTCGAGCCGAACTCTCCTCGCCGTCTCCGACCGCCAGTCCCCTGCCATCTGGCTGTACAACACGAACAAGCCCGCGGACACGCCGCCTCTCGCGGTCGTGCGCGTGCACCGGGCGCCCGTCGTGCTCATCCGGTACAACGCGCCGCTGGATGCGGTGATCTCAACGGACGGCAAAGGGCTGCTCGAGTACTGGAGCGCCGACGTGGACGCCGGCTCGGCCGCGACGGCCGCGACGGCGGCGGACGTCGACGCGGACGCCTACGCGGACGCCGATGCACCGAGCGGCGCGGCCGGCGCGGCCGGCGCGACGGTCGAGGCGGAGGCGCGGCTGCCGGCGAGCGCGGCGTTCGCGTACAAGAGCGAGACCGACCTGTACGAGCTGGCCAAGGCCAAGGCCGTCGCGCTCTCCCTCGCCTTCTCGCCCGACGGCCGCTCCTTCGCAACGACGTCCACCGATTGGCAGGTGCGAGTGTGGCACTTTTCGACCGGCAAGCTCGCGCGCGTCTACGACGAGAGCATTGGCGCGCTGCAGGCGGCGCAGCGCGCGTCGGCGGGGCTGCCGCACGCTCTCGACGCCTTCGACTTTGGCCGCCGCCTCGCCGTCGAGAAGGAGCTGCGCGCGCTGCCGCCGGAGCTGATGCCGCCATCGACGGCCGTCTTCGATGCTTCCGGAACTTTCCTGCTCTACCCGTCGCTCCTCGGCGTCAAGGTCATCTCGCTGCGGAGCAACCGGCTGGTCCGGGTGCTCGGCAAGGTCGAATCTTCCGAGCGTTTCGTCTCCCTCGCGCTGCATCAGGACCGGCGCGACGGTCGGGCGCGCGCGCTCACCGGCGGTGCGGCGGCCGCGCCCGTCTCGGCGTCGCCCGTCGGCGATCCAACGCTCTTTGCGGCGGCGTTCAAGCGCGGCCGCTTCTTCCTCGTCTCGCGGCGCGAGCCCGACGAGCCCGAGGACGAGATGGCCGCCGGCCGCGATGTGTTCAACGAGAAGCCGACGCGCGACGAGCTCGCGCTCACCGCCGCGCACCAGCCGGTCGCCGCGCCGGGCGCGGGCAGCGCCGCTGTGGTCGCCACGTCGCTCGGCGAGATCCACATCAAGCTCTTCGCGCAGGAGTGCCCGCGCACCGTCGAAAACTTCATGACGCACGCGCGCAACGGGTGCGCGCGCACACCGCGCGCCCGATCGCGCGCCTCTGAGCGCCGGCGTAGAAAGCGCGCGCGCCGCCTCCGCCCGCCGCGCTCGCGCGGGGTGGGCGCGTGGAGCGCACCGCGCACAGCGCGCACGCGCTGCGTGCATCGCCCATCGCTGCCACCGCCGCCATCGTGCGCGTGCGCAGCTACTACGATGGCGTCCTCTTCCACCGAGTGATCAAAGGCTTCATGCTCCAAACGGGCGACCCGCTCGGGGATGGCACCGGAGGCACGTCGATTTGGGGCGGCGAGTTCGAGGTGCGCACGCCGCACTGCTGCGCGATCGCCGGTCGCTCGCCGCCGCTCAGCGGCGGCGCAGCCGAGCCGCGGCGCGCGCGGGCGCACCGGCGGCGCGCGCGTGTGCGCCGCGCCTGACCCGCCGATCATTGCGGCGCGCGCCGCAGGACGAGTTCCACCGCTCGCTGCGGCACGACCGGCCGTTCACCGTCTCGATGGCGAACGCGGGCCCCGGCACCAACGGCTCGCAGTTTTTTATTACGACCGTGCCGACGCCATGGCTCGACAATAAGCACACGGTCTTCGGGCGCGTGGTGAAGGGCATGGACGTGTGTCTCGCGATCGAGAAGGTGAAGTGCAACCGGCACGATCGGCCCGTCGAGGACGTCAAGATCCTCGGCGTGAGCGCAGACTGAGAGTGAGACTGGGAGTGAGATTGTCTGCGTCGACCACTCTGCCCGGAATCCATCCACTCACTCAGGCACCCCCAGTCGCAGGCTCGCTCATGCGCGCGCCACACGCCGCTGCGCCCATGCGCGGCGCGCACGCTCACGGGCCGGCCTGCGACGCGGGCACTGCGTGCGCGACGGGCACATTCGGCGGCGGCGGCTGCTGCCCGACGGGCGTGCCGACGGCGACGGTGGGCGCCTGGTACTGCTGCGCGGGCAATGGGCGCGGGTTCTCCACGTCGGCGCGCCCGTCCGGCCCCGGCCCGTGGCGCGGCGGATGATCGCGCAGGAAGCCGCTCGAGATGTGCTCAAACGACGCGTGCAGCGGCGGGTTCGACGCGAGGAGCGCCGCCGGGTCCTCCGCCCAGCAGACGAACAGGGTCGTCACGCCCGATGTGACGGCGGACGAGATGGTCGTCGTGCACGCGACGGCGCACACCGCCGCCGCTGCGATCGTCAGCGCGTACGCGGCCGCGTATACGCCTTGAACATCTTCGGACACGCCAGGCTTCGAGGTGGGCGCCACGAGGAGGCGGTCGTGCGCAAGGCCCGCGACGAGCGCGGCGCTGAGCACGCCGCCGAGCAGCACGCCAAGGCCTACGGCGTTGGACGTGAGGTTCATGTTGACGAGGCCCGAGAGCCCGCGCGCCTCGACCAGGTGCCACGTGTGCCGCGCGGCCGTCTTGAAGTCCTTACCGTAGATCGCCACTTGCGTGAAAGCCCAGTGGTTGAAGAGTGCGATCAGCGCCTCGAGGTAGCCGATGAAACAGACGACACAGCACCACACGATCGACGAGACGAGGCCGCCCTCCGCGCTGTTCTGCCGCGCGCTCTCCGCCATGTCGTGCAGCAGCTGCACGAGCGCGACGAGCAGTGAGCCGAGGCAGATCGAACCAAACGACGTGCTCAGCGCGCGGCCGAGCGCATGCACGGTCGGGCGCGGCAGGCGCGAGCGCTGGCGAAAGTACCACGTCGCGAGTACGCCCGAATTGGTCACGTGCACCACGTTGGAGATCACCTGGCTCGTCCTGCATTGTCACGCGCGTGCGCGCGGGCCGCAGCGCGGCGGCTCGGCGTGAGCGGCGGCGGGCGAGGCGGCGCGCGCGCGGCGGCGCGCGCGCGGCGGAGAAGAAGGAGTTGCGGCGGAATCGGACCAGTAAGTGGAGAGGAGGAGGAAGACGAGCGTGATCACGCCGAGCGCGCCAATCGACACGCCTTCGCGGCTCTCGCCCGTGCGGCTGTCCACGTACGAGAAGCGTTCGCCATGCGCGCGGAAGTGGAAGAAGGTAGCGCCCGCCGTCATGAGCCACGCGAGCTGCCACGCGACCGCGGGAACCATCGAGAGGAGGCTGACGATCCACATGCCCGGGTGCCTGCACGCCGACGGCCATGCATCGCCGCGCGCGCATGTGAGCGCACACGCACGGGCGCGCGCCGGATGCGCCCCGCGCGGCGCGCGCTCGCGCGTACGTCCGGATGACGCCCGCGACAGTGGCGAGCGTGAGGCGCGCAAACTCGACGCGGTTGCGCTGCGTGAGCACGATCCAGCACGCGTAGAACATCGTGACGATGAAGAAGACGCCCGTCGCGACGGGCGACGGGTTCCCCGGCCAGAGCGTGAGCGCTAGGAAGACAGCGGGCGTCGCGATGAGCGCGATGTAGATGAGCGATTCGGCGAAGGCCTGCACGATGCCAATCCACGCGATGCTCCAGACGAACGCGACACCCAAGCCAACGAGCAGGTACGGCCACGCCAGTTCGGCCGAATGCGTCAGCGCCGCCTGCATCTGCGGCTCGAGCGTCGCGTTCGCGCCAGGGTCGTGCAGGCCGTCGCGCGCGGCCGCAATCAGCTCGGGCACGTGCATCGCGGCGAGCGCCGCGACGAGGGCGAGGTGGGCGAGAAAAACGGCGGCCCAGAGCGCATCCTTACACGCGCGCGGGCCCTTGAGCGCCTCACTGCGCTCGCGTGCGCGCGCGTCGAGCGGCGTGTAGCCAAAGGCGTCCGACATCGAGAGGCGGACGGGCAGATCTGGAGATGGCCGGACGACAAAAAGCCAAGGACGCGGTGGCACGATGGCGGCGCACCCCGGCCCGACGTCTCGCGCGAGACCTCACCGGCTCTTCGTCGTGGCGCTCGCCTCGGCGGCGAGGAGCGCGCGCGCGGCCGCGCCGGCCAGCGCACGCACACTCCGCGCGGACGTCGGCCCCGCCGTGCACGAGGTGCGCAAGAGCCGCTTTGTCTCATACGCCGGCCGCGCACGCTCGACGGCCGAAGCGGCGCTCTTCGCCGCGCGCGTCGCGTCGGAGCACAGCCGTGCGGACCACGTGTGCTGGGCGTGCGTCTGCCCCGATGGTGTGCGCTCGATCGACCACGGCGAGCCCGCGGGCACGGCCGGCCGCCCCATCCTCGCCGCGCTGCAGGCGTCCGAGCTGCGCGAGGCGGTGATCGCGGTCGCGCGCTTCCGCGCCGGTCCAAAGCTCGGCGCGGGCGGGCTGATTCGTGCGTACGGCGCAGCGGCGCGGCAATTGATCGGCGAGGCCGAAGGCGCGGGCGTGGTCGAAGTTGTCGCGTCCACGTCCACGGTCACGCTCGGCGCGCCCATCGGCGAGGTGGGTGCGCTCTACGCGCTCACAGGCGCGCTCGCGCCGTGCGAGGTTGTGGGTGAGGAATTTGCGGACGATGAAGTGCGCGTCACTTTTTCGGTCGGCGCCGGGCGCGAGGATGAGCTCCTCCGGCGCGCGCGCGACGCGACGGCCGGCTGCGCGCGACGGGTCAGCCCTCCCGCTGCCGCCGCCGACGGCGATGCCGCCAGAGATGCTGGACAAGGGGCGCTTCGGTGAACACAGCGGCGGCGGTGCTACACGCCGCACGGCTTCGACAACAACAACAATCCTCGGCCGCCGAGCCTGTCGTCATGCCGAGCAAAGAACGTTGGCCCGAGCAAAGGGCGCGCGGCATGCAAGCGTCGTGCTCCTTCGCCTTGGTCCCGAGCGTACGCGTCCCGCGCCGGCCTTGCCTCGCACGGCTTTGGGCGCGCGCTCAGAAGCCGAGCACTGGCTCTGGCGCGTCGTCGCATGACCACGGCGACATGCGGCTGCTCGCGTACCGGGCACTTGCCGACAACGGCTTCGCGCGCCCGAGCCTGCGAAAGCGCAGTAGAGGGCGATGGCCGAAAGCGGGGTCGGGGCGGTCCGTTTGACGGACGGCACGGCGCGACGCGCGCGCGCGCGCGCGCGCGTGCGCGCGCGTGCAGGCCGTGCGCGCCGCGCGCCGCCTCACCCGCCTGCAACAGCGGCCTCGAAGACGAGAGGCGAGGCGAGCAGCGGCTCGTCCGCGCCGGTGCCAGAGCTCGCGCGGCCAGCAGAGTGCGCGAGAGCGCCGCCGTACGCGCATGAGCCGTGCGACGTGCGGTCGAGAGGCGTGAGTGTTGGGCGCTGCGGTAACTGCGTGGCGCTCAGCCCGCCAGCCTTGGCCGAGCGGGTGACGAGCTCAAAGTCGGGGAACGTCGCCTGCGCCGCGCGGAAGAACGCCGCCGGGCGCGCACGGCCGCGCGCGCTCAGCGCGCGCGGCGCGTGGCGCGACGGCGCCGCGCCGCGCCCTGCCACGCCGCGCCGCGCCGCACGGGCTCGCACCGTGGGCGCGCGACGGTGCGCCTTTGGCGGGAGCACGCGCGACTCGGCAAGCCGCGAGCCCACCAAGCCAGTGAGCACGCTCGCTTCGCGCAGCACGTCGTCGTCGTCGCGCTGCAGCCGACGGACGAGATCAGAGCCCCCAACGCTCTCTCGCGCGGCGAGCGCGAGCGTGCCGGCCGGGTCGGCCTCGTAGAGGCGATGGAGGAGGGCGAGGGCGAGGCCGCGCGCGCTGCGCCCATCCTTGGCGTGGCCGAGCAGCTCCGACCGCCCCTGGTCAGCAAAGGGCGCCGCCCAGCGGAAGACGGCATCGAGGCGTAGCCCGGACTCGTCGCCGAGTCCGAATTCGTCAAGGGCGCCGCTCACGAGCTCGAGGCGGCCGCCGATGCCGCGGTCGGAGCGGCCGCGCACGGGCGCGAGGAGCGCGGGCAGCACCACCGGCGCACCCACGCGTGACGAGCGCGCGAGCTCGCGCAGCAGCGCCGTCGTCTCGGCGCGCACGGCCGCGTGCGTCTGCGACGCCGCGCGGACGACGAGCTGCGGCAGCAGCCGCGCGAGGCCGTCGCGCAGCTCGGCGAGCGGGACGGTGAGCGGAGCATCGAGAAAGACGGCGCGCACGCCAGCGAGGCCAGCTAGGTAAACGGGCACGAGCTTGTCCGCCAGCGCCGGCGCGAGCACCTCGATGCACGCCGCGAGCGCGGCCGCAGCCAGCGGCGCGCCGCTCGTGCCGCGCGCGTCCTCGACGCCGCCAGCGTCGACGGCGTCGGCGGCATTGGCGGTTGGCGGCTGCCCGCGCACGCGTTGTGCAAAAAGCTCGAGGCCCTCAACGCGCGTTTGCCAAAAAGGTGACGCCACCTTGCTCGCAAGCGCCTCGCCAAACGCGACGACGGTGACGCCGGGCGGCGCACCCGCGGACGGCGCGGGCGCGGGACTGGCGGCGGTGCGCGCAAGATCGAGCGGCGAGGCCAGGTCAGCGCGTGTGCACGCTTGGACCTCAGCCGCTCGTGCCGCGCCCGGCGCATCCACCATCGCGCTCGCGCCGCGCGCCGCGCCGCGCGTGGGCGCGTGCGGCGCGCTGTGCACACGCGCCGCCGGCTGCACGCGCGCGGCGTCGGCGACGTCGGGCGAAGGCAACGCCTTGATCGGTGCGCTCGTTGGCCGCGTGGCGCGCGGCACCGGTTCGACCACCGCACCGCGCGAGCTGCAGATGCCCCATTTCATCCGGCGTCGAGCGCGAGCGCGTGTGCGTCGTGCGCGCTCCGGCCAACGACTGTAACGTCTTTGCGCGCGAGATAAATACCCCCATACCCGTATTTTGGAGGGCCTGGCCTTCCCGCCATTCGCACGGGCAGCAATTGGACCAGTCGGAGGAATCATTTAGAATCTTGACAGCTCCGAAGGCGTGGGGCGCAAATGGACGGGCTATTCAACGTCGTGCGCACGCCGCAGACCGACGACTTTGCCTTCCCCGCGCGCGAGCCCTCGACCAGCAGCCACTCCTCGACCTCAAGCTGCATGTCCCCTCCGCCCGAGTGGGCACCCTACTCGCCGCCGGCGTCTTATCGTCCAGAGCCGCCGCCCAAGGTGACGGCGCGCGACCTCTACATCTTCTCCTCGCGACGGTCCGCGATGCCGAGCGACGCGATGCCGCCGCGCGCGGCGCGGCTGCAGGACGCGCTTTAAGCGGCTTGGCGTTCCTCGAACGGCATGTCCACCGACCGCCTCGCCGGCCGCGCGCATCCCGACGGGAGCCCTTCACTCGCTCCCGTTGCCATCGCACCGCCGGCGTGCCGGTCGTCGCGCGCGCGGCGCTCCGCCCTTGTATCTCGCGCATGAACCTGCCGCGGAGCACTCGACTCGCAACGCCTTCGAGTCCGAGCGCGCCGCGACCGCTAGCTCCTTCCCCTTTCCCGCCTCCTTTTCCCTCCTCCGGGGCCGACACTAGCATGCGCGTGTCGGTCATCGTCCTGACGCGCGCGCTGGCACGCGTTCTTCCCCGAATGCCAGCTATATAGCCAGCCTGCGCAGCACAAGCGACCGCTAGTTGCGCCCGCCCGCGCGCCGCGCTGCCCTCGCAGGCAGCGCATGCGCCGGTTCGGCACCGGCGGATAGCTGCGCCCCCTCGCCGCCGCTCGCGCGGCCGATGAGCCGCGCGACGGCGAGCAGCGCCTCGTCGCTCGCGAGCACGGTGTGGTGGTCCGCCGACGGCAGTTCTACGAGCGACGCGCGCTGCGCGCCCGCCGCGCGCGCCGCGTCGAGCAGCGCGCGCGAGTGCGCGGCAGGTACAGTCGCGTCGACCGTGCCGTGCAGCAGCAGCAGCGGCAGCTGCGGCGCCGCGCGCGCAAGCTCGGCGACGCGCGCGCGAGAGTCCATCCGGAACGCGAGCCCCGCCGCTGCCGCCGCTCGCACGCCGGGCAGCCAGCAGACCGCACGGCCGAGCGGATAGTCCGGCAGAAGCTCCCGGATCGACGTGAACGCCGACTCGAGGACGAGCCCGAGCGGCAGCGCGGCGGGCGCGCCGGCGGCACGGCCGCGAGCCAACGTGGACGCGCGCGCGGCGTCGGCAAGCTCCGCCGCGAGCCTCGCGGCGACGGCCGAGCCGAGCGAATGTCCCCAGAGGAGGACGCGCGATGGCGCCACGCCGCGCTCGGCGGTGAGCCACAGCCACGCGGCGTGCGCATCGGCGGCGAGTCCTTCTTCCGATGGCCAGCCCGAGCTGTCGCCAAACCCGCGGTAGTCGAGCATGAGCACGTGCGAGCGCAGCGCCGCGGAGATGGCGCGCGCGTGGATCGGCCCCTGCTGCGCTGCGCGGTGCTCGCCATTGCCGTGCAAGAAGAGGACGACAACGCCGCCGTCCGGCGCGCGCAGCGCCGCGTCGAATTTAGCCACCGCCGTGCGCGCGCGCTCGCCACCCGCCGCCGCGTTCGCGCCCGCGGCGAGAGCACCGGGCGCGCCGGCGGGCAGCACGTGCCACATGCCCAACTCGACGGCCTCGAGCGGCGCGCCGCCACCGGCCGTGGGGCGCGCAGGCACGCGCAGGCGCACGTCGCGCGCGCCGAGCACAAAGACCTTTGCTGGCGAGGTGTAGTCGGCGCGAAGCACATACTTGGCGGTGTGCAGGCACACGAGCAGCGCCTGCGCCGACGGCAACGCGAGCAGTACGCCGAGCCCCGCGTACACGACCACGGGGTAGAGCAACGCGCACGAGAGCGCGCAGCGCACCACGCGGCGAGTGCGCGAGGTGCCACATCCGCCTCGGCGCGCGGCCTCCTCCGCCCCGGCCGGCGCCGCCACCGCCGCGGTCACCTCGGACGTCGATGAGAGGAGGTTGGTCTTCTGCTCCTTGGCCGCCTCCATGGTCCCAAACCCAAAACTGTTGGCGTCGAAATGTGAGCATGGCGCGCTTGCGTTGGAGTGTGCTGCTGCTCGAGCTCTTGGCGGTGCGGCCCACTGCCTGCCTTCGGGCCGAGCGTCTGCGCCTCACCGCGGCGGTGCTGACGGAAGATGTGCCCGCGCTGCTCGGCGCGCGCGCGCGCGCCGCGCTCGCGCGTGCACTCAATGCCACGCGCATCGAGCTGCGCGTGCTCGCGCCGCCGAGCGCGCGCCGCCGGCGCCTGCTGCAGCGCGACGCGTCGCTGCGCTCCAACGCGACGGCCGTCGGCTTCAGCGTGTGGGTTCCAGGCTCGGCGGACGCGCGGCGCGCGGAAGAGCGCCGGATCGAGGAGCGGCTCGCGCACCTTTCGCTCGAGGAGCTGCGCGCGGCGACGGGGCTCGCGTTCGCCTCGCTGCCCGCGCGCGACCTGGCGCGCGACGCGCGCGACGCGACGCGCGATGCGCGCACCATGCCGCGCGGCGAGGATGCGCGCGGCGCGCCTGTGCGCACGGCCGCCGCCGCCAAAGTCGGCGTCGGCGCCGCCAGCGTCGGCGCGAGCGGCATGCTGCACGGTGCGCCGGACCACGATGGCGCAGACGCTTTCATCGTGCGCGCGCCGTCGCGCAGCGCCGCCGCCGCGCGCGCGCGGCGCGTGCCACCGGCGCGACCGCACGCGCGACCGCACGTGCCGCCGCCGCCCCCGCGCCCGCCGCCCGCCGTCGACTCACGCGCCGCCGCCATCGTGTGCGCCATCGTGTGCGCGCCGCGCGCACGCGAGCGCAGTCGGTGATGGGCGGCGGCGTCGCGCTCGCGCTCGGCGTGGGCGTTGCGCTGCTCGCCGCCGCCGCCCTTCTCGCGCGAGCGGCGGATGCGCGAGACGCGGCCAAACGGACGGCGGCTAAGAACGGTGCGGCACGCGTTTCGCCCACTCACGTCTCGCCGCGTGACCCGCCGCGACGCCGCGCGCGCTTGGCCGGCGCGTGGCCGCTCGAAGCTACGCCGCGTGTCGCAGACGGCGGCTGCGGCCACTCGGCGCGCGCGCCGCTCGCGCGCGCTGCGGCGCTGGCGGCGGCGTCAACGCGAGGGCGCGAGGCGCGCGCGGCGCGCGCATCCGCCGCGCGCGAGCCCGGCGAGCTTGTAACGGCCGCGGCCATGTCGGCCGGTGAGCTTGTAACGGCCGCCGCTATGTCGGCCGGTGAGCTTGTAACGGCCGCCGCTGCATCGGCCGCTGCGGCGCGCGAGCAAGCCGCGGCGCGCGCGTTCCCGATCGTCGGCTCGTTGTGCGTCGAGATCGACGAGCTCGAGCTGCTCGACGCGCAGCTCCTGCTCCCGCCCGGCACGAGCCTGATGCTCGTCAGGCTGCAGGCCGCGGGCGTCGCGGAGGAGCGGACTTCCTTCCTCTCCGTGCACGGCGCGAGCGCGAGCGCGCAGCCGCGCGCGGGCGCGAGCGGCGGCGCGAGCGGCGCAAGCGATGCAAGCAGCGCAAGCGGTGCGAGCGGTGCGAGCGGCGTGCTAAGCGGCGTGCCGCCGAGCGCGTGCGCCTCGCCCGAGCGCGCGGCCGGCCGGACTCGGATCGCATGGCGTCCGGACATGGATGCAACCTTTGCGCTACGCGTGCGCGCGCCCCCCCGCGCGCGCGCTGCCGGCGCAGACGGCGACGGCCCTTCGACGGGCGACAGGCGCGCGGCTTGCGACTGGCGCGGCGCAGACGGCGACGCGGGCGATGGCGGGAAGCTCGGGCGATGGCCGTCGCCCGGCGCAGACGGCGGCGCGGGCGACGGCGTTGAGCTCATCACGCCGCTTGGCGTCAAGGTGGCACGCGCGGCCGCCATCGTTGGCGCACGCGAAGGCGTCGTGCGCGCGCACGCGCCGCCGCCCGCCGGCAGCGCGCGCGGCGGGAGCGGCGAGGGCGGCGAGGGCGACATCAGCGACATCAGCCTACCCCTCTTGCTCAGCGTCGTGGCCTACGAAGCGCTCGCCGAGGGCGCGTCCGCCGGCACGCAGCTGACGCCCGCCGGCACGCAGCTGACGCCCGCCGGCACGCAGCTGACGCCCGCCGGCACGCGCTCGATCTCGGAGGAGCGCGGCATCGTCGCGTGGTGCGAATTTGATCTCACGCCGATCCTCGCGGCTTCGTGGCGCGGCGCGCTCGCCCAGTCGCCGACGGCGGGCCTGCCGTTGCCGACGCTGCAGCTGCGGCCGACCACGCTCAGGCTCGACCTGTGCACTGGCGCCGAGCCGCGCGATCCGCCTGCCCGCTCAAACGACGACGCTGGCGCCGCCGCTGCCGCCGCCGCCGCCGCTGCCGGCGGCGGCGGAGCGGCGAGCGCGGCCGGCGCGCGCGGCGTGCGGCCGGGCGACGCGCGGCCGGGCGGCGTGCGGCCGGGCGACGCGCTCGGTATCGCCGCCTCCTTCCTGGGCGGCACACGCTCTCAGCCAGCGCGGCCGGCGCCGGCCGGGCCTACCGCGCGCGTGGGTAGCGTGACGCTCACCGTCTACACCGAGGCGGAGACCGTCCGACTTGGCGCGGACGATTTGAAACGCGGCGCGAGGATCGGCAAGCGGCGGACGCTTGACTCGCTCCCGCGTGCCGAGGCGATGCGCGCGCGCGCGGCGCTCGACGCGGCGCGCGGCGCGCCGGCCAGCGCGGCGGCGGGCGCGAACGGCCGACACGTGAGCTGGGCGCAGAACCTGATGCTGCTGATGGCGCGGAGCCCGACGCGCGCGCGCCGCAGTTCGGCCCTCGACGGGGGCTCGGAGGCGGACGCGCGCGCCGACGACGACGCTGCCGGCGCGCTCGAGCGCGTTGGCGGCGCGTCCACGCCGCCGCGCGCGTTGGTCGGCGACTCGCCCGGCGGGCGGCGGGGCGGCGGCCACGCGAGCCCGCCGGAGCAGCCGCAGCCGCAGCCGCAGCAGCAGCAGCAGCAGTGTGAGGCGGCGGGCACGCTGCATGCGCACGTTGGCGCGCGCAGCGCAAGCACCGCGCGGCTTCTCGAGCACCGCGCGGCTCCACCAACGCCGGCGCCGGCGCCGACGCCGGCGGCACGCGAGGAGCGCGCGGCGACGACCGTGCAGGCAGCGGTGCGCGGCCGCGCAGCCCGAGCGGCGCGCCCGGCGACCGCGCCGCGTGCGCCGACTGTGCGCGCGGCCCCCGAGCCGCGCGCGCACGCGCCACACGCGCGTGCAGCCGTGAGCGCGGCGGCGGGCGGAGCAGCCGCGCACGCGCCGATCGGCGCGCGCGAGCTCGCAGCTGCCACGGCCGTGCAGAGGCATGCGCGCGGCCGCGCCGTTCGCCGCGCGCCGCCGGCTCGCGCGGCCCGCACGGCCGTGGCCGCTGCGAGCCCGCGCGCGCCGAGCGGCGATGGCGGCGACGCGCGAACGGCGACGGCCGCAGTCAGCGTGGAGCCGAACGCGAGGCGGCCGCGGTGATCGCCTTGCAGAGCGCAGCGCGCGGCCGCGCCGTGCGCGCACAGGCCGCGCGCCGCGCGCCGATGCACGGCGCTGCGGCCGACGCGCAGCCTGCGGCGCACAGTGCGCGTGCGCAGTTGGCGTAGCGGACGCGCGTAACAACGGCGTTCGGGCGCGCAGCGCCCGTGGAGTGCCCAGCGCTCTCTTCCAAATTATTCGTTTCAAAAAATTTCTCGTTTTGAAGCCGGGGATCATCGACGGGCAAAACTCTTGACAGCATACCGGTGCGCGCATGCACGCGGCATCATGCACGCGGCAACATTCGTGGCGCTCTGCGCGCTCCACGGCCAAGGCCCCGTTGCCGTCAGGCTGCCACAGCTCGCCGCCGTCAAACCTTTGGCTGTCGTTGCCGCCGCCGCCGCCAATGCGTCGGGCGGGAGCCACGCGTCGGCGTTGCGGCCGCGCGCGCGCGCGAGCGCGAGCGTGGCGCGGCAGCGGTCGACGCCGTCCTGCGACCGCACCTGCCGGCGCTGCGCCACGTTGAACCGGCAGCTGATGCTGCCGACACCGCTGCGCACCAGCGTTAATGCCACCGCCGAGATCGTCGTCTCGCAGTGCCGGCACGGCCTCGGCTG
The DNA here is from genome assembly GCA_019448385.1 of Diacronema lutheri. Taxonomy (NCBI): domain Eukaryota; phylum Haptophyta; class Pavlovophyceae; order Pavlovales; family Pavlovaceae; genus Diacronema; species Diacronema lutheri. The sequence goes on along the minus strand of JAGTXO010000029.1, from coordinate 364,738 downwards.
GCTCGAGGGCGCGCGTGCAAGCATCGAGTCACGAGGCCTCTTCCTCGCGCGCACGACCGTGTACACGAAGTGCGGCAGGTACGAGAAGCTCGTCGCGCTGCCCGTGCTGCGCGGCGCGGAGATCGTGCAGCTGCCAAACGTCGGGCGCTGCGACCATGCGTACGCGCATCACCTCGCGCGGCGATATACGAGCCTGGCGGACATGGTTCTCTTCATCAAGGACTCGACGTTTGACGTGCGCGGCCGCACGCGCGCGCGCGCGCGCGCGCGGTGCGAAAGCGCGTAGCGCCGCGCCACAAAAGCACCGCGCCACAAGCCTCACCGCGCGCGCGCCGCTGCCCGCCGTACTCCGGGCCAAGGGCGCCATGCCGTGCTGCCTTCTCACACACCGCATGCGCGCGCGCGCGCTCGCTCCCCCGGCGCGCTCTCTGGCGCGGACAGTACCCTCTTCGCGAGCTGCGGTCGCTGCTGCTCACCGTGCCGCAGGTCGTCGACGAGGCCGCCGCGTACGGCTTCTCGTGCTTCCGCAGGCCGCACCTGGCCGTGTCGTCGTGGCACTTGCGCCGTGAGGTCTTCAAGTTTCGCATCGCCAGCTACATCTCCGCCGACGAGCAGGCGAGGCTGCGCAAGGCGCGCGCCGAGATGGAGGCGGGCGGGCTGACGCACGACCCGGCCGCCGACGCGTTCTCGGGCCGCCGCGAGCGCGCGCGCGCGGCGGAGAGCGTCGAGAAGGCGATCGGCTCCAAGGAGCAGTTCACGGCGGAGCTGAGCGTGTGCGAGTTCGTCGCGCGCGCGCTCGGCGACGGCGCGCGGCTGCAAGACCTGCTCGCACAGGCGTTCGTGCAGGTGTGCTACGGTGGCTCGTTCGCCGTCACAGCCGACCGCGCGCGCGCGCTCGAGCGCGGCGCGTACCGACGGCTCGAGATGATGCTGCAGCGCGGCGACAACATTGAGGAGGGGCACTTCATGGAGCGCCTTTGGGCGGCGCTCCTCGCACCGCCAATGGACCCGAGCATTGCCGCGCACTTTGCCGCGACGAGCGGGCGCGGCTACGCGATGATCGACGGCCCACGTGCGCCGCTGCGTCCGCCGCGCGCCGCGCACCGCACGCCGACCCGCGCGCGCTCATGCGAGCGCGCAAGCCCCGATCCGCGCGCGCCGCGCGGCGCAGTGGGCGTCTCGTACCCAGGCGCGGTCAAGCAGTGCTGTTGCCAGCGGCCGGGCCACGACCTGTGGCGGCGGCCGAGCCCACTGGGCGAGCTCGGCCCCATCTCGCGCGGGCGCGTGCCGTTTGGCGATGTGGTCAGCCCGACGTCGGCCGACCGCTGGCGAAACACGTGGGGCGGCTCTCGGCACGCGCTCAAGCGCGGCGCGAGCGCGCGCGGCCGCGCGGCTGCGGCGGGCGGTGCGGATCCGCCTGAGCCTGCGCAGACGGCGGTGCTTGTCGCGCGCTCGCTTGAGGTCGGCGGCGCATCGACATACCTTACGCAGCTGGGCGGCTGGCTGCGGCAGCAGGGGTACAACGTGCTCTGCGTCGCGCCGGAGGACGGCGCCGCCGCACCGGCCCTCCGCCGCGCCGGCATGTCCGTCGCCGTCCTCCCGCAGCTCGGCGCCGCGCGCACGGGCAGCGCCGCGGCGCCAGGCCCGGCAGCGGAGCGCCCCTCGGCGTGGGGCGCGCTTTCTGCCGATCTGCTGAACCGCACGCTCTTCGCCGCGCCCGACGTGGTGATCTGGGCGTCCGTTGTGTGGGCCGACGCCATCTACGGAAACGACCGCGCGCGCTGGTGCCGCCGCGCGCCGCGCTTCGTATGGCTCGTGCTCGAGATGGAGCTGGACGCCGCCCACAAGCGGCCGAGCGGCTTCTGGTACGGGCACAATCTTGTCGTCCTGCGCTCGGCGCCGCTGCTGCGCCGCACGCTGTTGAATGCGGACGCGGTCGTCTTTGTCTCGGACGCGCAGCGCGCGGTCTGGCAGCAGCACGACCACGTCCACTTCCACGCGATCCCCCCCAGCGCCGAGCACGCCGCGAGCGCCGCACGGCCGCTCGGGCTCGGCTCCGATCGCGGCGCGGCGCAGCCCACCACCGCCGCCACCGACGCCGCCGCCGCCGCCGCCGCCGCAGCGCTGCGGCTGCAGCGCTTGCAGGGCCGCGCGTCGCTCGGCATCCCGCCCGGCGCCTTTCTGATCAGCGCGTCCGGGCCGCTGTGCGAGCGCAAGCGGCAGCACGTCGTGCTCGACGCGCTCGAGCGGCTCGTGCTGCGCGCCGAGGACGCGCACCTGCTGCTCGTCGGCGGCGAGGGCGGCTGCGCGGACGAGCCCGCCGCGTACGTGACCGAGCTGCGCATCCGCGCGGCCGCTCCGCCGCTCGCCGGCCGTGTGACGATCACGCCGCTCGCCGCCGACGGCTGGCGCGCGCTCGCGCTCTCCGACCTGCACGTCAGCGCCGCGCGCACGGACGCCTACCCACTCAGCGCGCTCGAGGCGTCGCGGCTTGGCGTGCCGACGATCGCTGCGGCGGCCGGCGGCGCTGCCGAGCTCCTGCACGACGAGCCCGAGCTGAAGTGGGTACTGCCGCAGACGGACGAGGCGCTCGTCGGCGCGGTCGAGAGCGCGTCGCGCCTCTTCGCGCAGCAGCCGCACGCCCTCGCGCGCGTGGCGCGGCTGCAGCAGGCGGCGGCGATCCGCAACACCCGGCGTTTCGCCGCGGGCTGGGCGCGCGCGCTCGAGCGCGTCGCGCGGCAGAGCCGCGTGCACGAGGCGTGCGGCGTGTGGAACCCCGAGGCCGCGTGCGGCGCGCGCATCGGCGCGTACGGTGTGGCGCGCCCGCCGCGGCGTCGGCGACGGCTGGCGTCCACGAGGCTCGGCCCCGCCGGCCCGCGCATCTCGCCGCCACCGTACAAGGCGAGGTGAGCGACTGGTTCGGGCCATGGTTCGGGCGCGGCGACGTGACTCGGCGGCGCATTTAAAACGGATTTGCTTCTGAACATGCTAAAGCCATTGCGCGGTCATGCGCGCTCCGAGGTGCTCGGTGCTGGCGAGCTTGGCGCGCAGCGGCGTGCCTCGTGCGCGCGGAGAAACTCTGTGACCCCCATAGTGAGCGTGCCCGCTGCACACACCGCGCCCTCGACTGCGAGGGCGCGCGACAGCCGGTGCACTGCGATCCGCAAGAGCGCGCGCGTTTAAGGGCAGACGCCGACCGAGTTGAGGTCCGCCATCGCCTCGCCGAGGCGCTTGGCGGTGAACTCCTCCGCGCGGCGCATCGGCATGCGCGGGTCGTAGTACTTCTTGTTGGGCTTGATCGGCGACTCCGGGTTGCCGATCTGGCCCTGCAGGTAGGGGTGGAACTCCGCCTCGTACGAGCTGGCGACGGGCGCAGCACCGATTTGAAAAGGGGCGGAAGGGGCGGAGCGGTGCGACGGGCGCATGGCCGCGCGTGAGCGGCGAGGGCCCGCGCGCGCACGCAGCCGCCCCCCTCCACCCCCCCCCCCCAAACCCCCCCCTGCGCGCCCCGCGGCACGGCGGCGGTGGCTGCGCGCGGCGCGGCGCGCCTCACCGGATGCCGTCCCAGTAGGACCACTGCGTGTCCGTGTCAATGTTCATCTTAATCACGCCCGCCTCGATCGCGTATTGGATGTCCTCGCGCGACGAGCCCGAGCCGCCGTGGAAGACGAAGAAGACGGGCTTGTCGCTGCTCGAGCCGATCTGCTCCTTGATGAACTTCTGCGAGTTGTGCAGGATCTCGGGCGTCAGCTTGACGTTGCCCGGCGCGTAGACGCCGTGCACGTTGCCAAAGGCCGCGGCGACGGTGAACATGCCGTTGGGCACCTGCGAGAGCGTCTTGTAAACCTCGTACACCTCCGACGGCTGCGTGTAGAGCAGCGAGTTGTCCACGTCCGAGTTGTCGACGCCGTCCTCCTCGCCGCCGGTCACGCCGAGCTCCATCTCGAGAAGCAGGTTGATCTTGGCCATGCGCTCGAGGTACTTCTTGCAGATGGCGATGTTCTCCTCGAGGGGCTCCTCGGACAGGTCGAGCATGTGCGACGAGAAGAGCGGCTCCTTGTGCTCGGCGAAGTACTCCTCGTTCGCCGCGAGCAGGCCGTCGAACCACGGCAGCCAGCTCTTCATGCAGTGGTCCGTGTGCAAGATCACGGGCACGCCGTAGAGCTTGGCCACCTGCCGCACGTGCAACGCGGTGCCGACGCAGCCGGCGATGCACGCCGCGTCGTCCTTGTTGTCCGCCGCCTTGCCGGCGAGGAACTGGCCGCCGCCGCGCGAGAACTGGATGATCACGGGCGACTTGTTCTTCTTGGCGGCCTGCAGCAGCGGGGGGGGGGGGGGGGGGGGGAGGGGGGGAGGGGAGGCGGAGAATGGGCGGGAAACGGAAGGACGGTGAGAAAGGGGCGTTGTCCGGTCCGCTGCACGCGCCCGGACGGTGCGTGGCGCCCGAGTCCGGCGCCCGAGTCCGGGTGGTAGTGCTGTGGTAAGAACTGCATGCCGCTGCTCGCAATGCACGCGCTGACCAGCCCAATCCCCCCCCCCCCTTACCCCCCCCCCCCCCGCCCCTCTCGCTCGCGCCGGACGGCCACCACGCCCATCGCGCACGCACTGCCGGCCCCCACCGTCCACCCCGCCCACGCCAACCGTCCATGCCCCCCCCCCCCCCCCCCCCCCCCCCCCCCCCTCCCCCCGCTTGGCATTTCGGCCCGGCCCAACCGCGGCGCGTGGCCGATCGACGGCCCTCCGACTCGCTTGGTGCCCAGTCCGGTTGCATGTGTTCCCCAGTCCGGAGTCCGGCCGCATGTGCACGGCCAACTCGCGCGTCCACGCTGCGCTCGCCAGCGCGCAGGCGGCGAGCTCGCGCGGCCACTCGAACGCGCGCGAGAAGAGAAGAGCCCCCCAGTCCGGCAGCATGTGTTCCCCAGTCCGGAGTCCGGCCGCATGGAGCCGGGCCACGACGCCCACCACCGCGCGCTCGACCCCCGAGCGCGCGAGTGGTGCCACGACCCCCGCGGCGGCGGCTGCGTGTGGAGCTGCGCATGCAACGCTGCTGACGATGCCTGCACCGGACTGCCTCGCCGGACCCGGCGGGCTCGAGGCAGCCGCCGAGCCGCCGGCTCGCGCGTGCCGCCGCACGCCGCGACGTGACGCTCGTGGCGCTCGGGTTGCACGCGGTCGTACGCTGCGCGAGGCCATGGCCTCGGCGTGACGGCATTGAACCCAAGCCACGGTTTCAACCAACCTTTGCCTCCCCCCCCCTCACCCCCCCCATCCCCGCCCCTACCCACACAAGCACGCGCCGCGTGCACGCAACCCCCCTTTCCCGAGTGCGCGCGGCGCGCGCGCGCGCGACGCGCGCGGCACACGTGCCATGCCAACCCACACCAGCCGCCTCGGCGCGCGGCGCGGCGCACCTCGAGGCAGGCGGCGACGGCGGACGACGAGACGACGTTGACGGCCGGGATGGCGTACTTGTTCGCCTTCGCGTGCTCGAGCAGGTCGAGGAGCGCCTGGCCCGTGACGACACCGGGCTTGACGGTCGCCGGCCTGCGTACGCGCGCGCGTGGCGGCGAGCGCGCGCGCCGCGCGCCTCAGCCACCCGCTTGTGCGCGCGCACGGAGGGACGCTCGCCGGTGCTCACTTTTGCGCGCGAGCGCGAGCGCGCGCGGAGCGCGAGCGCGCACATCGACTTTGCGATCGCGGTGGACGCGTGGATCGACGAGGCCGTCGAGTGCACGGGCCTGCGGAACGCCGACGAGCGCATGCCCTCCGCCGAGGCGAGCGCGAGCGCGAGCGTCGCGAGCACGCGGAGCATGGCGAGAGGCTGCCGCGGAGAGGATGTAATTGCGCAGAGGCTCTCGAGGGCCGATGCGCGGTCCGGGGGGCCGATCCGGGGGGTTGGCGATTTCTGGATTCCAAGCGGCGATCGAACGGGCGCCATCGTTTAACCGCGCGACGATGCGCGCCCTCGGCGTGGCGGGCGTCGAGCCCGAGACCGTTCGGTTGTGGGAGGCGGTGGACGAGGGCGACGAGGCGGCGGTGCGGCGGTGCGTCGCCGCGGGCGCCTCCGCTTCCGCCGCAAACCGCATGGGCCTCACCGCCCTCCACCGCGCCGCCGCGGCGGGCGCCGCGCCGATTGCGCGCGCTCTCGCCGCCGAGCTTGGCGGCGCGCTCGACAAGGGCGACCGCGTAGGCACGACGGCGTTGGGCGTCGCGGCGGGGCGTGGGCATACGTCCGTCGTCGAGGCCCTTCTCGAGCTCGGCGCAGATGCCGCGCCGCGCCGCGAGGACGGCGCGACCGCCTTGCACCTCGCGTGCGCGGCCGGGCACGTCGGCTGCGCGCTCGCCATCCTGCGCGAGCGCGGCGAGGACGCGGCTGGCGCGGCGGTGGCGGACAGGGAGGGCTTTTCGCCGCTCGACCACCTCGAGCAGGCGGGCCTGAAGGGCGCCGACGCTGCGCAGCTCGCCGAGCTGCGCGCCACCCTCGCGCGCGCGCGCGCCGCCGGCGCGGTCGGCGACGAGCGCGGCGGCGGCGGCGGCGGCGGCGCGGCGCCGAGCGCGCCGAGCGCGCCGCCGCTCGACGCACCGCCCGCGTCGCCGCCGCGGCCGCCGCCGCCCGCCGCCACGCCGCCCGACGCGCCGCCCGCCGCGCCGCCCGCCGCGCTGCCCGCCATCGCGCCGCCCCTCAGCCCAGCTGAGGGGCGAAGGTACGCTCGCCACCTCCTCCTGCCCGACGTGGGCGTGCGCGGCCAGCTGCGGCTCAAGGCGTCGACGGTGCTCGTCGTCGGCGCGGGCGGCCTTGGCTCGCCCGTCCTCCTCTACCTCGCCGCCGCCGGCATTGGAGCCGTTACGCTGTGTGACGACGACGTGGTCGAAGAATCCAATTTGCAACGGCAGGTCGTCCACTCGGTTCGAACGGTCGGGCAGCGCAAGGTGGACTCGGCCGAGGCGGCGCTGCGCGCGCTCAACCCGCACGTGCGCGTCACGCCGCTCCGCACGCGCCTCACCCGCGCCAACGCGCGCGAGCTCGTCTCGAGCGCGCACGTCGTCATCGACTGCACCGACGCGCTGCCCACGCGCTACGCCGTCGCGGACGCGTGCGCGGCCGAGCGGCGCGCGCTCGTGTATGGCGCGGTCTCGCAGTTCGAGGGGCACGTCGCCGTCTTTCGCTACGACCTCGTACCGCCCGCCGCCGCGCCCACCGCCGCGCCCGCCGCCGACTCCGCGCCGGCAGGCGAGCGCGCGCACGCGCACGCCGTGAGGCCCGCGGGCTACCGCGACCTCTACCCGACGCGGCCGCCGTCGGGTGCGGTCGCAAACTGCGCGGCGGCAGGCGTGCTCGGCGTCGTGCCCGGGATCATTGGCGCGCTGCAGGCGGCCGAGGCGCTCAAGCTGCTGCTCAACATCGGCACGACGCTCGACGGCACGCTCCTCGTGTACAACGCCCTCGACTGCGCGTGCCTACGACTTCCCATCGGCGCGCGACAAGACATGCCCGTCGGCGAGGCGCTGTGGCAGCTCGGACTGCGCGAAGAGGCCGAGCTCGAAGCGATGGCGGCGGCACGCCGGCACGGCACCGCCGCGGCCGTGGCCGCGTGCGCCGGCGGCGAGCCCGCCGACGCCGCCGTCGCCGCGCGTCTCGGCGTGCGTCGCGTCTCGGCGCGCGACGCCGCGGCGCGGCTCGGCTCGGGCTGGGCGCCGTTCGTACTCGACGTGCGAGCGCCCGCCGAGGCGTCGATCTCGCAGCTCGTCCCGACGCATCTCCTCTGCGCGCACGACGCGCTGCTCGCACCCGGCGCGTTGAGCTCCGTGCCGCCATTGGGCGACATCCTCGTCTACTGCCGCTCGGGCGTGCGCTCGCTCGCGGCGTGCGCCGAGCTCGCGCGCGCCGGAGTCGTCGACGGCGTCCGGCTGCTCAGTCTTGACGGCGGCATCAACGCGTGGGCGGCCGACATCGACCCAACGATGCTACAGTATTAATAAGTGGACGCGGGGGGGGGGGGGGGGGGGGGGGGGGGGGGAGGGGAGGGGGGGCGGGGGCGGGGGCGGGGGCTTGAGTGCCTTCCTCCCCTGGCCCCTCCCTCGGTACATGGTCGTCGCCCTTCCGTCAGCGCACTCTCGCTCGCTACGTTCGTTGCCAGACGGCCCCATGGCGGCTCGTGAACGCCCCTGGCTGGACTCGCCCGAAAGGCGAAAGCGTCCCTGGGGGGGGTCATTCCTGAAGTCTGTCTTTCAACCCTCACCACGCGGAGAAATCGCCCAGCTCGGCGCGCGGCGCTCGCTTCGCTCGCTTCGCCGACGGGTCGGGCTCGGCGTCGTCGCCGTCGCCATGCTGCATCGCAGCCAGACCGACGAAAGCCGAGCCAGATTCGTCAGCGTGTCCTGACGAGCCCCGGTCCGCGTCGCCCGGCACCGCTCCTGCCCCAGAGTCGAGCGGCGCACCGCCTCGCGGCCGCGGCGCAGCGCGCTCAAACGCCGACGGAGCGATGAACATGCCGACTCCCGCGCGCAGCGGCACCGCAGGCGGCGCGGCGGGCGCGGCGGGCGCGCCACCCGCGCCGGCTGCGCCCGCGCTCGCGCCGTCCGCGCCCTCGCGCCGCAGCTCCGCGTCGACCGTTTCAAACGGATCAACAAAGACGGTAGCAGAGACGATCCTGAGCTCGGCCTTCGGCCTGTCGTCCTTGTCCGTCGGTAGAACCTCCGCCTGCGCGAGTACGTCCAGGCCTCCGACGACCCGGCCAAAGATCGCGTGGACGCCATCAAGATGCGTGCACGATTTGAACGTGATGAAGAATTGCGACTTGTTACTGTTTGGCCCAGAATTCGCCATGGAGACGATCCCCCGGCCGGAATGCGAAAGCTTGCCCGGAATGAACTCGTCGGCGAAAGACGCGCCCCAGCTCGACTCGCCACCACTGCCCGTGCCGGTCGGGTCACCTGCCATCGGTGCCGCAGAGAATGGAGAAGGCGGCCATCGTTGCCGCAGAGGATGGAGGAGGGGGCGCGCATGTAAGCCGCCATTGTGCGAGCGACGGGCGATGGCGGCGAGCCAACGGCCGAGCGCGCGCGCTGCGCGTGAGCAGGGCGTGAGCGGCGAAAGCGCTGGTGGCACCCGCGCGGGCTTCGCCGCATCCTCGCGCGCTGCAGCGCACAGCCGCGTCGGACAGCCGCGTCGGACAGCCGCGTCGGACAGCCGCGTCGGACAGCCGCGTCGGACAGCCGCGTCGGACAGCCGCGTCGGACAGCCGCGTCGGACAGCCGCGTCGGACAGCCGCGTTGCAGGCCGCGCCGCAAGCTGCGCGGCGCTGCGCCGCGCTGCGCCGCGCGGCGCCGCATCGCCGCGCCTTGCCGCGCCGTACCCGCCTGCATCATAAAGTTCTTAATGAGCCTGTGCACCGCGCAGCCATCGTAGTAGCCGCGTTTCGCGAGCGTGACGAAATTCTCCACGGTACGTGGCACCAAATCGGCGTGCAGTTCCAAATTGAGCGCGCCCAGGCTCGTGGCGAGCCGCACGTACGCCTTCCTCCCAGACGAGCGCACGCGCGTGTACCGCGCGACCTGCTCCTCCTGCGCCGTGCGCGGCGCGAGCTGCTGGCGCGTGACGGGCTCGTGCACGGTCGACGTGAAGCCGGCGGCGCAGTGGTGCGTCGACGGGCGCATGCTGCCGATCGAGACAGGGAGCGGGCCGTCGAGCGTGCGCCCCTTGCGCTCGGCAGGCGCCGTAACGGCAGGCGCCGTAACGGCAGGCGCCGTAACGGCAGCCCCCGGGCCAGCGCCGGCCGCGCCCGCCGCGCCCGCGCCGCCAGCGGGCGGCGCGACGAGGGCGAGCACGCGTGCGGTCGCCGCGTTCGCGCGTATGTGGCCGCCGGCAGCCGCCTGCCTGCTCTCGCGCTGCGGGAGCGACAGACCGTTCCGCACGTGCGCAAACGAGTCGACGCGCCGGCGCGCATCGTCGCGCGGGTCATTGAGCGTAATAATATCATCCTGCTCCCCGCCGTCGGCAGGATGGACGGACGTAGGGGAAAGAAAGGCGCGTGGGGCCGGCGCGCACGGTCCGGTGCAGCGTGCACGGTCCGGTGCAGCGTGCACGGTCCGGTGCAGCGTGCACGGTCCGGTGCAGCGTGCACGGTCCGGTGCAGCGTGCACGGTCCGGTGCAGCGTGCAGGGTGAGCACCACACGGCGTGCGCGCGTGCGCGCGCGGCGCGCGCGAAGCAATACGCGCGCTACGTGCTGGCCCGCACGAGTGCGCGCGCACGCCTCCGCGCTCGCGCACGCCTCCGCGCTCGCGCGTGCCTTTGTGAACTCGTGCTCGGTGAGAAGGTCCCGCATGTTCTTTGGCTTCACGCAGAGCGTCTGCACAGCCTCCTGCGAGTAGACGTGCCCGGTCGGCTTGATCGCGACGATCGCCGTCCACTCGTTAAACGGCTTGAAGAGCACAGGGCAGTGGTACTTGCCTGCGCGCGCCACGCGGCGCGCGGCGCGCCACGCGGTGAGGGTCGCCGTCAGCTGCACGCGACAAATGCTCGCTCCGCGCCTTTCGTCAAGGCACCACGCCCCAATCACGCGCGAGCCTGCGACGCGCGTGCGCCTGCGCCGACCGTCGGCGTTGCGGTGGAAGGTGAGCTTCGTGAGCTGCTTCGCGGAGAGTGGCTCGCCAGTGAGCGGGTGCGTCTTGTACTTTGCGATGAACGGCATGATGTTGAGCAAATCAAACACGGCGCCGTCCGGCGCGCAGACCGGGTGCTCGAACGGCGTGAAGGAGAGGGCGCAGCAATCAAAGGGGAGGCTCTTCACCGCGGACGTGCGAACCTCCTTCTTCCCGCCCCATTCCACCGCCCACTCTCCTCTGGTGAGGTGCATCGGCGCCTGCGAGTGCTTCTTCCCCATCGCGCCTCCTCCCCCGGCTGAATTTTTAAAACGCGAGAACACTCCTTGTCGGAGCCCAGCCCAGGGGCGTTCGCGCGCTCGTGTGGGCGCGGCGAAGCATGGCCACGTGCGGCGCGGCACGGCGCTCCGGCGCAAGCCCGCGCACTCGCCGCCACGCTGCCGCGAGTCCACCCATCCGCCAGCCGTGTGTGCTGCCTTGACGCACGCACGTTCGGCGCGCGCGCGTGCGCGCGACGCGCGCGTGCTCGCACCGCGCGCGCAGCGCGGGCCTCTCGCCCGGCCTGAGCAACCTCAAGTGCGTAATCATCGGCGACGGTGCCGTGGGCAAGACGTGCCTGCTTATCTCGTACACAACCAACGCCTTTCCCGAGGACTACATCCCCACCGTCTTTGACAACTACTCGGCGCAGGTGATGGTCGATGGCCGGCCAGTGCTCCTCTCGCTCTGGGACACGGCCGGTGCGCGCTCGCATCGCGCTCCGGCGCGCGCGATGGCGATGGGCGTGCGCGAGCGCCCGGGCGCACCACCGGCGCGCACCATGTGCTCGCGTGCGGCGCGGCGCGCGCTTGCCGCGTCGGGGGTCGCGTGTTTGCTGAGCTCGCGCGCGCCCGTGTTGCCGCGCCCGACCGGCGTGCGCGCGGCGGTCCAGGCCAGGAGGACTACGACCGGCTGCGACCGCTCTCGTACTCAAATACGGACGTCTTCATCGTCGCCTTCTCCCTCACCTCACGCGACAGCCTCGCCAACGTGCGCGAGAAATGGGTGCCCGAGCTGCGCGAATACGGGGTGAGGCCGCCACGCGCCCCAGGCGGAGCGACGCGCGGCGGCCGCGCGCACGCACGGCTGCCGGCGGACCAGAGCGTGCGCGACGCGCAGCGGCTCGCGCGCGAGCTGTCGCCGCGCCGGCGATGGGCGCGCGGCCGGGCCGCAGGCGCAGCGCGGCCTGCGATTGAAAAAGGGCCCGGTTCGCAACACGATGGTGGTTGCTGCGCGGCATCGCAGCTTCTTGCCGGGCCCGCACACCCGCCGAACCTGCGCCGCTCTGTTTGCCCTCGTCGCGCATGCGCTCACCGCGCGCCAAGCTTCGCCCCCTTGAGCATGCCCCGCGCCACCGCCCTCCGGCGCGCGTGCGCGCGTGCGCGCAGCCGAACACTCCAATTCTTCTCGTCGGCACAAAGCTCGATCTAAGGGGCGATGGAGCGGACAGGGCGACGGCGGTCAGCACGCCGGAGGCGCGCGCACGCGGATCCCGGCCGCATCGTGCCGCGCCCCACGGCCTCCCCTCTCGCCCACCCATGCACGCTGACCGCGCGCACGGAGGCGCCACGTCGCCCCCTCGTGCCGCCGCGCCGCTCAGGGGCTTGAGATGATGCGCCATATTGGCGCGGTCGATTACATTGAGTGCTCGGCGCTCACGCAGGCGGGCCTCAAGTCTGTCTTTGACACGGCCATCCGGACTGTCCTGCTGCCAAAGCCAAGGCCGGCACCCGCGCCGAGCAAGGGCGGAGGCGGCCTGACGTGTGCCATCCTCTGAGTTTGAGTCTGAATCATCAGGACAATGCGACTTGCTCGTCCGCGCAGGCGGATTCGGATGACGCGGGCTCACACATTGCCGTTGAAGTGGTCCCTGGCGAGCATTGCGCGCGCCCACGCGTTGAACGCGTCGACGCCCGCGCCCGCGTTCTCGATGACGGCGAGGAGCGCATGCCGATCGCGTGGGTCGGTCGTCGTCGCGTTGCGCACGTCAAAGCCAGCCGGCGGCGCACCGGAAAACCTGCTGAGCACCAGCTCGGAGATGTGGTCTGCGCCAAAACCTCGTCGACGGCCGCGACTCCTGTCGGGGACGACGTCCGGTGCGCCGGCCAGCCGCACGACGCGGATCTGGTCGACGCCCGCGCCCATCTCCGAGAAGATGAAGAGCTCGAGCACGCACCACAAGCGCGACGTGTACGTGCTGCCGCGCAGGACGAGCAGCGTGCGGCAGCCCGCCAGGTACACGGGCAGGCTTGCGAGCTGCTGCGCGATCAGCTCGGCGTCCTGCACGATGCACAGCCGGTCAAACCAGATCGTCGGCTCGCGCTTGTGCGCCGCGACGAACTCGCGACGCCACGCCTGCAGCGCCTCCCATTTGAGGTCGGGATCGTCTTGCCACGAGTGCGAGACGAACGCGTCGACCGTGCCGAGCGAGGCGCGCACGCACGCGTCCCCAAAGCGCGAGTCGAGGCTCTCTGCGGACATAGCGGAAAAGCGCCGCTGTCGGCGCGCTGATGGTCCAGCCTCCAGATCCGTGCGCGCGCTCGTCGACTCGTCAGCTGCAGCGCCGACGGACACGCAGGCCTGCCCGGCGGAGGGCGCGAGGTACGCTTGCACGGCCACGGGCTCGAGGTCGTCCCTGCGCAACCGGTCGAGCGGCACGGCGCGGAAGCCCTCGCGCGCGGCGGCCACCACCTCCTCGGGCGTGCGCCCGGAAAGCAGCTCGGGGATGCCCGCCGCAACGTTCACCGACTCGCCCACCTGCGCGAGCCACGCGTGCACACGCACTTGCAGTGGCGGCCAGAGGCACAGCGCGCTGATGCACGCCGTCGTGGTCGTGAGCACGATCGTGGCGGGCAGGTGGCGGCGCTCGACGAGGCTTGGGCGCGGAAATGCCGCTGCGATCAGGGCGTAGAAGCCGTAGGCGATCGTGAGTAGTCCGTTCAGGTAGCCGGCGGTCTGGAACATGCGCCGGTGTGTCGTCCGCAACGGCGCGCCGAGGCGCACGTCGGCGTAGAGCGTGACCACGTTCGACGCGCACGCGGACACGCCACCGACGGCGCCCATCACCTGGCGCGACGCCATGAGCTGCAGCGCCACGTCGCTTCCGTCCGCGGGATTGCCGGCCACACGGAGCGCATCTATGACAAAGATGCTCGCAACGCCGCCGCCGGTGAAGTATATGCTCGCGAGGATCGCGACGAGCGCACGCAGAGGCGTGCCATCTTGAGGTCGCAGCGCAAGGGCCGAAAAGAAGGGGCCGAGATGCATGCCGATGAGCGCGTAGAAGAACGCATTGGAATGTTTTGCGAACGTCAACGCGCGCACCAGCTCGAAGACGAAGAGCGCCGTGCCGATCAGCCCGACGGCGCTGCCGAGCGCAAACGGCACGCCTTGCACGCACCAGCGGCGTCGGCGGCCGGCGTCGTGCAGCATGGCGAGGCGGTCGACGATGAGCGGCGCGGTACCCTCGTCGCTCCGGCGTTGGCCCCTGTGCGCCGGATGGACGCGCGCCTCGCCGATTCTCATGCTGGCGCCTTGCACGCTGTAAAGGATTTTATCTCCGTTTGCCGGGCCCGTAGCAACGAAGTGTACGTTTGCGGTTGAAGGCTGTAAAGGATTAATTTATCTCGGTAGCAACGAAGTGTACGCTGCCTCTGTGCACATGTCAAGACAAACCCACGGAAGGCTTCGGGAGTTGCTCGGCAGCAAAGGCCCCGTTTCAACCGCGAGCGATCTGATCTGCGGGGACGGTCGATCACGCGCTAAATTGGTCCTTGGCGAGCATCGCGCGCGCCCACGCGTTGAACGCGTCGACGCCCGCGCCCGCGTTCTCGATGACGGCGAGGAGCAGCTGCCGATCGCGCGGGTCGGTCGTCATCGCGTTGCGCACGTCAAAGCCAATCGATGACGCGCCAGAGAGCCTGCCAAGCACAACGTCGGAGACTTGGCTTGCGCCATAAGCTCGTCGACGGCCGTGGCTCCGGTCGGGAACGACGTCCGGCGCGCCGGCCAGCCGCACGACGCGGATCTGGTCGACGCCCGCGCCCATCTCCGAGAAGATGAAGAGCTCGAGCACGCACCACAAGCGCGACGTGTACGTGCTGCCGCGCAGGACGAGCAGCGTGCGGCAGCCCGCCAGGTACACGGGCAGGCTCGCGAGCTGCTGCGCGATCAGCTCGGCGTCCTGCACGATGCACAGCCGGTCAAACCAGATCGTCGGCTCGCGCTTGTGCGCCGCGACGAACTCGCGACGCCACGCCTGCAGCGCCTCCCATTTGAGGTCGGGATCGTCTTGCCACGAGTGCGAGACGAACGCGTCGACCGTGCCGAGCGACGCGCGCACGCACGCGTCCCCAAAGCGCGAGTCGAGACTGTCTGCGGACGTGGCGGAGGCGCGCTTGGCCCGGCGCGCCGGAGATCCGGCCTCAAGGTCCGGCCGCGCGCGCGTCGAGTTGCTCGCAGCGTCGGCGGGTGTAACGGTCCGCCCGGCCGAGGGCGCGAGCTGCGCTTGCACGGCCACGGGCTCGAGGTCGTCCCTGCGCAACCGGTCGAGCGGCACGGCGCGGAAGCCCTCGCGCGCGGCGGCCACCACCTCCTCGGGCGTGCGCCCGGACAGCAGCTCGGAGATGCCCGCCGCAACGTTCACCGACTCGCCCACCTGCGCGAGCCACGCGTGCACACGCACTTGCAGTGGCGGCCAGAGGCACAGCGCGCTGATGCACGCCGTCGTGGTCGTGAGCACGACCGTGGCGGGCAGATGATGGCGCTCGACGAGGGTTGGACTCGGACGCGCCGCTGCGATCAGGGCGTAGAAGCCGTACCCGATCGTGACAACTCCGTTCAGGTAGCCGGCGGTCTGGAACATGCGCCGGTGTGTCGTCCGCGACGGCGCGCCGAGGCGCACGTCGGCGTAGAGCGTGAAGGCGCTCGCCGCGCACGCGGACACACCGCCGACGACGCTTATGACGTGGCGTGAGGTCATAAGCTGCAGCGCCACGTCACCCATGCGCGCCGGATCGGCGGCCGCCCTGAGCGTACCTGCGAGAAAGATGCACGCAATGCCGCCGGCAGTGAAGTACATGCCCGCGAGGATCGTGACGAGCACGCGCAAGTACGCGCCATCTTGCGGCCGAAGCGCGAGGGCCGCAAAGAAGGGGCCAAGGTGCATGCCGATGAGCGCGCCGAAAAATATGTTGGTCTGCCGAGCGAACGTCGAGTCGTTCTCGACCTCGTAGACGAAAAGCGCCGTGCCGGTCAGCGCAACGGCGCTGCCGAGCGCAAACGGCACGCCTTGCACGCGCCAGCGGCGGCGGCGGCCGGCGTCGCGCAGCACGGCGAGGCGGTCGACAATGTACGGCGCGGTGCCGTCACTCCGGCGCACCGGGCGGACGCGGGTCTCGGCGACGCTCATGTCTCTCGTGCCCCTGCTCGGTAGCTAGTGTTCTCGAGGGGTTTAACAAATATCGCCAGCTCGCCAGCCTTCATACAAAAAAAAATCATGACGATAATTCCACCGAATAATAAGAAAACAAGCATGGATTTTGCCGCCAACTTTCGTGGGCGCGCCGCCCCTGCCAGCGCCGCTCTGCAACGAGGAGGCGCGCGCGCAGCTGCGGCGGGAGGCGGGCACGCCGCGTGGCGGGCACCTGTTTGCGTTCAGGCTTCGCAACGATGACGCCGCGGAGGCGGCTCTGCGCAACTTCATGCGCACGCACGGCGACGGTGACGAGGCGCTCCGCGAGGTCAGCGCGGCGCCACGCCGCAATGCGCGTAGGTGTGCGGGCCGCACAGCGCTCCGCCGCGAGGCGCGTCGCTCTTGCGCGCGAGCGCAGTTTTAGGAAGAGCGGCGAGTGCCCAATCGTGATGAGCCTCTGGTCCGGGACGTTGCCCAGCCTGCGCGACTTTGCGCACGGCGTGCGCGCAGGCGGCGCGCCGATGGCAATAGCCGCGCTACGCGCCACACAATCCGCGCGAGTGGCGTCGTGGCGCCAACAAGGCCGCCGCCGAGCCCTGCATCGAGACGCAGCAGCGTGCGCCGCCGCGCGCAGCGTGCGAGCCCGGGGGAGACCAGCGAGCACCGGAATCGCGGTCTGCCAGCGAGCACCGGAATCGCAGCATAGAGGGCCAGCATAGAGGGCCAGCGAGCACCGGAATCGCGCGGCCCCCATCGGACGAAGACGCGCCGCCGACCATATCGCTTTCAAGCCTTCCGTCGCTCGAGGCTCGTACGATCGCCACGAAAGGCTTCATTGGCACGGCAAGACAACAGCCCCCATTTCGGCGCTAGCGACCTGATCAGCGGACGGTCGATCACGCGTTGAACTGGTCCTTGGCGAGCATCGCGCGCGCCCACGCGTTGAACGCGTCGACGCCCGCGCCCGCGTTCTCGATGACGGCGAGGAGCAGCTGCCGATCGCCCGGGTCGGTCGTCGTCGCGTTGCGCACGTCGAAACCGACCGGCGAGGCGCCGCCAGAGAGCCTGCGTAGCACAACGTCGGAGATGTGGCCTGCAAAAGACGCTCGTCGACGGCCGTGGCTCCGGTCGGGGACGACGTCCGGCGCGTCAGCCAGCCGCACGACGCGGATCTGGTCGACGCCCGCGCCCATCTCCGAGAAGATGAAGAGCTCGAGCACGCACCACAAGCGCGACGCGTACGTGCTGCCGCGCAGGACGAGCAGCGTGCGGCAGCCCGCCAGGTACACGGGCAGGCTCGCGAGCTGCTGCGCGATCAGCTCGGTGTCCTGCACGATGCACAGCCGGTCAAACCAGATCGTCGGCTCGCGCTTGTGCGCCGCGACGAACTCGAGACGCCACGCCTGCAGCGCCTCCCATTTGAGCTCGGGATCGTCTTGCCACGAGTGCGAGACGAACGCATCGACCGTGCCGAGCGACGCGCGCACGCACGCGTCCCCAAAGCGCGAGTCGAGGCTCTCTGTAGACATGGCGGAGGCGCGCTTGGCCCGGCGCGCCGGAGATCCGGCCTCAAGGTCCGGCCGCGCGCGCGTCGAGTTGCTCGCAGCGTCGGCGGGTGTAACGGTCCGCCCGGCCGAGGGCGCGAGGTGCGCTTGCACGGCCACGGGCTCGAGGTCGTCCCTGCGCAACCGGTCGAGCGGCACGGCGCGGAAGCCCTCGCGCGCGGCGGCCACCACCTCCTCGGGCGTGCGCCCGGACAGCAGCTCGGAGATGCCCGCCGCAACGTTCACCGACTCGCCCACCTGCGCGAGCCACGCGTGCACACGCACTTGCAGCGGCGGCCAGAGGCACAGCGCGCTGATGCACGCCGTCGTGGTCGTGAGCACGATCGTGGCGGGCAGATGATGGCGCTCGACGAGGCTTGGGCGCGGGAATACCGCTGCGATCAGGGCGTAGAAGACGTACCCGATCGTGACAACTCCGTTCAGGTAGCCGGCGGTCTGGAACATGCGCCGGTGTGTCGTCCGCGACGGCGCGCCGAGGCGCACGTCGGCGTAGAGCGTGAGCGCGCTCACTGCGCACGCGGACACGCCACCGACGACGCCAATCCCATCGCGCAACGCCATGAGCTGCAGCGCCACGTCGCCCGCGCGCGCCGGATCGGCGGATGCCTTGAAGGCATCGACGAGGAAGATGCACGCAATGCCGCCGGCAGTGAAGTACATGCCCGCGAGGATCACGACGAGCATGCGCAGAGGCGCGCCGTCTTGCGGCCGCAGCGCGAGGGCTGCAAAGAAAGGGCCTAGATGCATCCCGATGAGCGCGCAGAAGAATGCGTTGGTGCGCCCGGCGAATGCCGAGGCGCGCGCCAGCTCGTGGACGAAGAGCGCGGTGCCGGTCAGCCCGACGGCGCTGCCGAGCGCAAAGGGCACGCCCTGCACGCGCCAGCGACGGCGGCGGCCAGCTTCACGCAGCACGGCGAGGCGGTCGACGATGAGCGGCGCGGTGCCGTCGACGCTCCGGCGCACCGGGCGAGTCTCGGCGACGATCATGTCCCCTCGCCTGAGACTATCGGGTTTAAGGCACTTCCTTTCCTGAGCCCGAGCATATTAAAACTGAGCTTCGATTGGCCTGCGCGCGCGCCCGCTGCGCGCGCGACGTCACGCGGTGAAGCGCTCAACGCTCACTACAAAGCCGCACGCCGTGGCGCCGGAGCTGGCGGCGCTGCGAGGGCTGGGACCCATCGTGCAAATCGTGCACACGCTCACAACGCGCGTGCACGGCGTCATCGACAAGGTCATTCGCTTCGGCCGTCGGCGCAGCGGCGCGGCGCATCGACGCAGATGACCCCGTCGGCGGTCAGGGCGATCCACTCGGCCGTCGGCTGGCACGTGGAGAAGAGCGCGCATCAAAGAGGCGGCGGCCGACCGCCCAAGGAAGCCGTGAAGGGGACCAAAGCGACGGCGGGCGGTCGCTGTCGGTGTGATGGCTGAGGGCAAGGGGCGCATCCGCGCGACCAACCTCGCGCACATTCTCCGTGCTGAGGCGAAGCAGGTGTCTACCGTGTGCCTAATGCCTGTCGCGCCCTCCCACAACCCTTTTAAACCAAAGGCGCGGGTTTTTTTTTGGGTTGTTTTGCCCTCCTCGAGCACAGCGACGGCGCACAAGAGCGCTCACACGAACACTTTACGGCGTGCGCTCCTCCCTGGCCCCATGGGCGGCTTGCCCTCAGCGGGGTCACGCAACCGAGTGGCTGCGTCATCCGGTCGCGCATTGCGTCGGCGGCGTGGCGCACCGACCGGCTGCTCGTGCGCGTGGGCAAGTGGCTGCACGATCACAAGGGCACACAGGCCATGGGCACCGGCGGCGGCTACGGCGTCACCCAACGTATACGCGATCACGCGCTAAATTGGTCCATGGCGAGCATATCGCGCGCCCACGCGTTGAACGCGTCGACGCCCGCGCCCGCGTTCTCGATGACGGCGAGGAGCGCATGCTGATCGCGCGGGTCGGTCGTCGTCGCGTTGCGCACGTCGAAGCCAGCCGGCGGCGCACCGGAAAACCTGCTGAGCACCAGCTCGGAGATGTGGCTTGCGCCAAAGCCTCGTCGACGGCCGTGGCTCCGGTCGGGGACGACGTCCGGCGCGTCAGCCAGCCGCACGACGCGGATCTGGTCGACGCCCGCGCCCATCTCCGAGAAGATGAAGAGCTCGAGCACGCACCACAAGCGCGACGTGTACGTGCTGCCGCGCAGGACGAGCAGCGTGCGGCAGCCCGCCAGGTACACGGGCAGGCTCGCGAGCTGCTGCGCGATCAGCTCGGCGTCCTGCACGATGCACAGCCGGTCAAACCAGATCGTCGGCTCGCGCTTGTGCGCCGCGACGAACTCGCGACGCCACGCCTGCAGCGCCTCCCATTTGAGCTCGGGATCGTCTTGCCACGAGTGCGAGACGAACGCGTCGACCGTGCCGAGCGACGCGCGCACGCACGCGTCCCCAAAGCGCGAGTCGAGGCTCTCTGCGGACATGGCGGAAAAGCGCCGCTGCCGGCGCGCTGATGGTCCAGCCTCCAGGTCCATGCGCGCGCTCGTCGACTCGTCAGCTGCAGCGCCGACGGACACGCAGGCCTGCCCGGCCGAGGGCGCGAGCTGCGCCTGCACGGCCACGGGCTCGAGGTCGTCCCTGCGCAACCGGTCGAGCGGCACGGCGCGGAAGCCCTCGCGCGCGGCGGCCACCACCTCCTCGGGCGTGCGCCCGGACAGCAGCTCGGAGATGCCCGCCGCAACGTTCACCGACTCGCCCACCTGCGCGAGCCACGCGTGCACACGCACTTGCAGCGGCGGCCAGAGGCACAGCGCGCTGATGCACGCCGTCGTGGTCGTCAGCACGACCGTGGCGGGCAGATGACGGCGCTCGACGAGGCTTGGGCGCGGGAATGCCGCTGCGATCAGGGCGTAGAAGCCGTAGGCGATCGTGAGTAGTCCGTTCAGGATGCCGGCGGTCTGGAGCATGCGCCGGTGCGTCGTCCGCGACGGCGCGCCGAGGCGCACGTCGGCGTAGAGCGTGGCCATGTTTGCCGCGCACGCGGACACGCCACCGACGACGCCCATCACATGGCGCGACGCCATGAGCTGCAGCGCCACGTCATTCGCGTGCGCCGGATCGGTGGCCGCCCTGAGCGTACCCGTGACAAAGATGCTCGCAACGCCGCCGCCGGTGAAGTACATGCCCGCGAGGATCGCGACGAGCGCGCGCAAAGGCGCACCGTCTTGCGGCCGCAGCGCGAGGGCCGCAAAGAAGGGACCAAGATGCATGCCGATGAGCGCGCAGAAGAACACATTAGAATGTCTGACAAGCGCCGACGCGCGCACCAACTCAAGGACAAAGAGCGCCGTGCCGGTCAGCCCGACGGCGCTGCCGAGTGCAAATGGCACGCCCTGCACGCGCCAGCGGCGGCGGCGACCGGCATCGCGCAGCACGGCGAGGCGATCGACGATGAGCGGCGCGGTACCCTCGTCGCTCCGACGTCGGTCCCTGTGCGCTGGGTGAACACGCGCCTCGCCGATTCTCATCGCGGCCCAGCCAGCCCCTTCGTGGAGGGTATCGCGCGAGGAACCAACTATGCCCCTATACTTGGTGCGAGCTCCGTTCTCCGTTCACCGAGCCGGGCCAGTAATGAACTTTACAGCGAAAAGTTGGCCAGAGGCAGCAGTGTGACCAAACCGCGGTGAGGTGTAATGCCCAAATTCATGGCGGCATTTGACCGAGGCGTTTAGGTCATGACCGCCCGGCATGAGCTCGTGCCCGAGGGCCCGGCAGGCCGCCGTGAATGAGCTCATGCCCGCGGGCCCGGCGCGCGGCGCCCGTGCGCTCGCTCTTTTGCGCAAAACGTGCGCACATTTACCGTACACTCGGAGAAGAGGCGGCCTCCACCAAGCCGTCCCACAACCCTTTCGAACCAAAGGCGCGTGTTTTTTTCTTGCCCTCCTCGAGCATAGCGATGGCGCACAAGGGCACTCACATCAACACTTCACGGCGTGCGCTCCTCCCTGGCCCAAAGGGCGGCTTGCCCTCAGCGGGGTCACGCAACCGAGTGGCTGCGTCATCCGGTCGCGCATTGCGTCGGCGGCGTGGCGCACCGACCGGCTGCTCGTGCGCGTGGGCAAGTGGCTGCACGATCACAAGGGCGCACAGGCCATGGGCACCGGCGGCGGCTACGGCGTCATCCAACGTATACGCGATCACGCGCTAAATTGGTCCATGGCGAGCATATCGCGCGCCCACGCGTTGAACGCGTCGACGCCCGCGCCCGCGTTCTCGATGACGGCGAGGAGCGCATGCCGATCGCCCGGGTCGGTCGTCGTCGCGTTGCGCACGTCGAAGCCAGCCGGCGGCGCAGCGGATAACCTGCTGAGCACCAGCTCGGAAACGTGGCTTGCGCCTAAACCTCGCCGACGGCCGTGGCTCCGGTCGGGGACGACGTCCGGTGCGCCGGCCAGCCGCACGACGCGGATCTGGTCGACGCCCGCGCCCATCTCCGAGAAGATGAAGAGCTCGAGCACGCACCACAAGCGCGACGTGTACGTGCTGCCGCGCAGGACGAGCAGCGTGCGGCAGCCCGCCAGGTACACGGGCAGGCTCGCGAGCTGCTGCGCGATCAGCTCGGCGTCCTGCACAATGCACAGCCGGTCAAACCAGATCGTCGGCTCGCGCTTGTGCGCCGTGACGAACTCGCGACGCCACGCCTGCAGCGCCTCCCATTTGAGCTCGGGATCGTCTTGCCACGAGTGCGAGACGAACGCGTCGACCGTGCCGAGCGACGCGCGCACGCACGCGTCCCCAAAGCGCGAGTCGAGGCTCTCTGCGGACATGGCGGAGGCGCGCTTGGCCCGGCGCGCCGGAGATCCGGCCTCAAGGTCCGGCCGCGCGCGCGTCGAGTTGCTCGCAGCGTCGGCGGATGTCTCGGTCCGCCCGGCCGAGGGCGCGAGCTGCGCTTGCACGGCCACGGGCTCGAGGTCGTCCCTGCGCAACCGGTCGAGCGGCACGGCGCGGAAGCCCTCGCGCGCGGCGGCCACCACCTCCTCGGGCGTGCGCCCGGACAGCAGCTCGGAGATGCCCGCCGCAACGTTTACCGATTCGCCCACCTGCGCGAGCCACGCGTGCACACGCACTTGCAGTGGCGGCCAGAGGCACAGCGCGCTGATGCACGCCGTCGTGGTCGTGAGCACGATCGTGGCGGGCAGATGACGGCGCTCGACGAGGCTTGGGCGCGGGAATGCCGCTGCGATCAGGGCGTAGAAGCCGTAGGCGATCGTGAGTACTCCGTTCAGGATGCCGGCGGTCTGGAGCATGCGCCGGTGCGTCGTCCGCGACGGCGCGCCGAGGCGCACGTCGGCGAAGAGCGTGGCCATGCTTGCCGCGCACGCGGACACGCCACCGACGACGCCCAACAGGTGGCGCGAAGTCATAAGCTGCAGCGCCACGTCGCCCGCGCGCGCGGGATCGGTGGCCGCCCTGAGCGTACTCGTGACAAAGATGCTCGCAACGCCGCCGCCGGTGAAGTACATGCCCGCGAGGATCGCGACGAGCGCGCGCAAAGGCGCGCCGTCTTGCGGCCGAAGCGCGAGGGCCGCAAAGAAAGGGCCAAGATGCATGCCGATGAGCGCGCAGAAGAACACATTGGTGTGCCTGGCGAACGCCAACGCGCGCACCAGCTCGTGGACGAAGAGCGCCGTGCCGGTCAGCCCGACGGCGCTGCCGAGCGCAAACGGCACGCCTTGCACGCGCCAGCGACGGCGGCGGCCGGCTTCACGCAGCACGGCGAGGCGATCGACGATGAGCGGCGCGGTACATTCGTCGCTCCGACGTCGGTCCCTGTGCGCTGGGTGGACACGCGCGTCGCCGATTCTCATCGCGGCCCCAGCCAGCCCCGTCGTGGAGGGTATCGCGCGAGGAACCAACTATGCCCCTATACTTGGTGCGAGCTCCGTTCTCCGTTCACCGAGCCGGGCCATTGATGACCTCTTTTACATATATTAACGACGCTTCCGACGGGTCTTTTACATTATTGGATGGATGGCCATAGGCAGTGTGACCAGATTTCGGTGACGGTGTACCTCCATAATGCCCAAATTCATGGCGGCATTTGACCGAGGCGTTTAGGTCATGACCGCCCGGCATGAGCTCGTGCCCGAGGGCCCGGCAGGCCGCCGTGAATGAGCTCATGCCCGCGGGCCCGGCGCGCGGCGCCCGTGCGCTCGCTCTTTTGAGCAAAACGTGCGCACATTTACCGTACACTCGGAGAAGAGGCGGCCTCCACCAAGCCGTCCCACAACCCTTTCGAACCAAAGGCGCACAAGAGCGCTCGCAAAGACCCCCCCCCCCCCCCCCCCCCCCCCCCGGCCCTTCACGGCGTATGTTCGTCTTTGGCCCATGGGCGGCTTGCCCTCAGCGGGGTCACGGCTCACGCAACCGGCTGGGTGGGTCGCCGTGAGCCGGTCGCGCATTGCGTCGGCGGCGTGGCGACTGGTGCGCGTGGGCAAGTGGCTCCACGATCACAAGGGCGCGCGTCTTCACGCGGGGTGCGTGAGGCCCGTGCACCGCGACTTCAGCGCCGAGCAACATATTCACGCGCACGTTCGTCGCCCTCGTGCTGGCCGTGTGGGGCGCGCAGCAGGGCGTGAGAGCCCGAGGGGAGAGACGACGACGCGGCCGTGGGCGATGTCGACGACGGCGGCGACGGCAGCGGCACGGACGGCAACACTGCTGGCAACAACACCGGCGCCACCACCGACGGCTCGGCCAGCGGCGGCGGCAGCAGCGGCGGCAGCAGCAGCGGCGGCGGCGGCAGCGGCGGCGGCGGCCATGGCGTCGGCGGCGCCGTGGCGTCGGCGGCGTCGGCGGCGGCGGCGGTGATGATGGCGGCAACGAGCGCGGCGCGCGGCGCGTGCGGCGCCGGCAAGGTTGGCTAGCGTGGCCGAGCGGCGCGACAGCGGCGTTGCACGCCCCGCTGCGAGCCGCTCGCGGCCGGTGCTGCGCGGCGCATGCGCGCGCGCGCGCGCGCGCCCCTCCGTGCGCCGGCGCGCTGCACCGGCAGGGCCGCACACCAAACGCGTCGGCTCCGTTGCGCTGTCGCGTCGTCGACTTTGCCGCGGCGAGCGCTGGGCCGCTACCGCGTGGCGCGCGCCGCACGTCGCACCACCGTGGTGGCCGCCGGTTGCCTGCGTGCGCGCGGTGATCGCTGGGCCGCTACCGCGTGGCGCGCGCCGCACGTCGCACCACCGTGGTGGCCGCCGGTTGCCTGCGTGCGCGCGTCGCCTGCTCCGGTGCCGGCTCGGACGGCTTCACCACTCGCCGGGCGCGGCCTGGCGGAAGTAGCGCGCGAGGATAAGCAGGAGCACGTTCAGCTCAGCGACCTCCGTGCTGGCCGCATCCGCGCGGCCGTGCCTTGCGCGCACGCGCGTAAGGACGCGAAAGACGAGCCGTAGTCGCGCAGCCGTGTCGGCGAGCAGGTCGGCGTCGAGGCGCGCGAGGAGCGCGAAGAGCCAGAGCGCGCGCGGGCGTTGCAGCGCGCCGGCGCCCTGCTCCTCCCACGCCGCCTCGAGCCAGTCGGCGCTCATCCGCACGAGCGTCTGCACGGCGAGCGGCTCGAGCTCGAGGACGAGGGCGAGCGTGGGCGGCGAGCCGCGCACTGGCTCGCCGCTCGGGTGCGTGGCCCAGCCGCAGATGCGGCACCAGGCCTGCGCGTCGCTCAGCGCGGGCAGCTTGTGCTCTGCTGGCCGCCGCTTTCGCCGCAGCGCGTCCCACCTGCGCAGCGACTGGCGAACGTCGGCAAAGCTTGCGAGGAACTCGGCCGCCCACGCGTCGTCGACCTCGAGGCCGGCCGGCGGCGGAAGGCACGCGTCAAACTCGGGCTGCAAGCTGCGTAACGGGCGCGACGACGGCCGGGCCGCTCGCCTGCTCGTCAGCACGTCGGGCAGCGCGTCGGCCTCGTCGCTGTGTGCGCGCGGCGAGGACGGCGGGGGCGCGCGTCTCGGCGCGCGCGCGCGCACGCGCGCGCCTTGGGCGCGCGGGTGGGAGGGCGGTGCGCGCCTACCGTACACGTAGCAAGTACTCCAGCCCATCCCCGGGCGGCTCGTCCTTCGCCGAGAGCAGGCGCGCGCGGTCCGCGACCGGCAGCACGCTGCGCGGGAACTCGTCATCGTCAAAGTCCGCCATCCTGCGGTCCGAGAGAATCGCGAATCTCCCCCAGCGACCCGGACAGGATGCGCGCAAGCACCCTGCTCCTGTCGTGCGCGTGCGCACAGGCGGCGTGCGGCGCGGCGCTCGTCGCGCGCGGCCTTGTGGCGCGCCCGATCTGGCGCGTGCCGCCCACGCGGCGCGTCTCCGCGTTCAGCATGATGGCGGGGCAGCGCTGGCCCGAAATCGTGCGGTCGTACGTGTCGGAGAAGTTCAAGTCGGTCGACGTGGACTCGAGCGGCGAGGTGGATCGGACGGAGCTCGCGGGCATGTTCCGCTCGCTGATGCCCGAAGCGAGCGAGGCGCAGGTTGGCGAGGCGCTGGAGTCCTTCTTCGCCAACTTTGACGCCGACAAGTCGGGCGACATTGACGAGGAGGAGTTCTTTGGCGCCGTCATGTCCAACCGGCTGCTCAACTCGGACATGCGCCTCAAGGAGCAAGTGTACGTCGACGTGCTCACCACGTTCAAGGCGTCGGGCACTAAGCTGCTCACGCGCTCTGCCTTCTCCGCGCTCGAAGCGCAGCTCGACTGGGAGGGCTCCAACGTGCCGATCGAGTATGGGGAAATCTCTGCCGCGTTCTCTCAGTAGGCGAGGCGCGCTCGCGGTCACGCGGCGGCGCTCCTGGGCTTGGCACCGGGTGTGCGCGCGCGCGTCGCCTCGACCGGCGTTGGAACCGTGTGCCACCGGCTGAGACTGCAGACACTGGCCCGACACAGTCATGGCGCTGATCACACTTTAGGGGGCGGTGGGATGTGGCGCCGTTCGGCGCGAGGCAGCGAGCGCACCCGAGCGCAAGAGCGCAGGGTCGAGCGCATCGACGTCGGCTTCGCGCAGGAGTGGCGCCCGCACAGTCAGCACGCGCCGCTTCCGGTCAAAGCTTGACGTGGCCGCGGCGCTGTCGATCGGCGCGGGCAGCTCGACGCGCAGGCTGTGCGCGCCGTCGTCAACGCCCGTGCGCAGCGCGATCGCGCGCTCGCCCACCCGCAGGTCGACGGCCTGCGCCGACGCGACGAGCGGCAGCCGCACGCGCAGCGCGAGCGCCGCGCGCACAGCCGCGCCAGGTGCATGCAGCTGCAGCTCGTGCTGCGGCGTGAGTCCGGCCGTATCCGGAGCACCCGCGCCAAACAGCAGCTCCAGTCCGGCCGCATCCGGAGCGCTGGTGCTCGGCGCCCCCTCGGCCGCGCCGACGGACGGCTCGCGCGTCGCGCGCGGCGCGACGCTCGAAGCTGCGTGCCCGATTCGCCTCGCGGCTGGCGCGGCGGGCGGCGCGGCGGGCTCCGCGGACTGCGCGTCGAGCTCTAGAATCAGAGGCGGCCTCGGCCCCTGTGCAGGCGCCACGTCGCCAGGCTTCGCACTGGCCGGCGGTGTCGGCGCGGCGCCTGGCAGTCTGAGCGCGCCGCCGAGCGCGTCGGCGGTGGCGCCGTCTCCACCGCCGGCCAGCCCACCGCCCACCGCAGCGCGCCTGTCCGCGCGCGCGCCCAACGCGGCGTCGTCGGACGGAGGCGCTCCCGCCGCGCCCGCCATGCTGGCGAGTTGGCCTGCGAGCGCGGCGCCGATGCCTGGCAGCTGCGGCGGCTCGTGCTGTGGCGCGGCGGGCCTAGGCGGCGGCTCGGCTGGCGATCGCGCGTCGCGGAAGCGCGCGACGTTCCCGCCGGCATACTTGATCATACCGGCACCGAGCGGCGTGCACGTCGCGCGATTCGCGGAGAGCGCGTGCGTGTCCTCGATGCATTCGACGAAGAGCTCGAAGAGCTCGCGGCGGTACGCGCCGTCGCGGCGCGCGCGCGCCAGGTGGTCCTCGCTCGTGAGCACGTCGACGCAGCGGATGCGCGCGCCCGCCTTGACGGAGCGGCGCGCGACGGCTGCGGCGAGCGGCGCGTCGGCCACGGCGTCGCGCAGCACGCCGACGGCGAGGTTCACGGGCGCGTCGGCCGAGCTCGCCGGCTTGAGCGAGTGATGCGCACACGCGTTGATGAAGAGCGCGCCCGCGAGCGCCGCCGGCTTGCTCACGTGCACGTAGCCGCAGAAGGCGGGCTGCGGCATCGCCGCGGCCGACTCGTCCCGCGCACCGCGGAGCTGCTTCGCGACGAACTCAGCGTACGCGGCCGGATCGCTCTGTGCCATGTCGTCGAGCATCGCCCACAGCTGCTGCGCGCCATCGAGCCCGGCCACGAGCGCCGGCGGCGCGGCGTCGCCCTGCATCCGGCCGGCCAGCAGCACGTCCAGATCGCTCGCCATCCTGAGATGATTGAACGGCTTTGCTCTCTCGTCGTGGCGGTGCCCATGGCCACAAGGGCTCTGCGCGCGGTCGTGCTCGTGCTCGCCGCGGCGGGCGCGCGGGCCGCGGCGGGGCGAGCCAAGGCCGCGCCACGTCGCACGCTGCGCGCAGCGCTCCCGCCCGCGCAGTACACGCTCGCCGAGCGTGCGCCTGGCGAGGAGCTGCGCGGCGTCGTCGTCGGCCAGCACGCGGACAAGGTGTTTGTCGACGTGCTCACCGCGCGGCCCGCAGCCGGCGGCGAGAACCGCACGCGGCGCGTCGTCGCGTGCACGCGCGTGCCCGGGCTGAAACGCGTCTTGCGCGCGCGCAAGACGGGGCGCATGCTCCGCGGCGCCGTCAAGCCGCCGCCCATCGGCGCGGAGGTTGGCGTGCAGGTCACGTCCGTTCAGGCGCAGAGCGGCCGGCTGTGCGCGCGCCTGCTGCGGCCGGTCGCGGCGCGCGGGCTCGGCACGGGCGGCGCGGAGGAGGAGCAGGTGCGCGAACTCGAGCAGCTCAGCCCAGCGACCGAGCTGCGCGGGCGCGTCGTCTCGCAAACGCCGTACGAGGCGTTCGTCGACTGCGGGGTCTCGCGCGCCGCGCGGAACGGCAGTCGTAAGCGCATCAACGCGCGGCTGCCGCTGCGCGAGCTGGCGCAGACCGTCGCGTTACGCCCGCAGGCGGTGCGCGCCGAGGGCGCGACGCGCACGCTGCGCGACGGCGACGACATCGCCGTCTGGGCGCTCGAGGTCCTGCCCGCCGCCGGCCGCCTCACCGTTACAATGCAACCGCGCACGGCAGCCCAAATGGCCACGGAGCGCCGCGCGCGCGTGCGCGCGCGTCGGAAGAAGCGGCCGGCGGCCGCATCGCTCGCGCTCGGCAGCGTGCGCGCGGGCATCGTGACGAAACGGCTGCCCTACGGTTGTCTCGTTGACGTGGGCGCCCGCTCGCCCGGCTTGCTCCACGCGTCAGCCATGCCGGCCGGCCGTGCCACGCTCGCGCAGCTGAGCGTCGGCGACACGCTCACCGTACGCGTGATCAAGGCCGCGACGCGCGCGGACGGCGGGAGCGCCGACACGCTCGGCCTCGAGCTCGTTGAGAACGACGAGCTCGCCGGCGCCGCTGAGCGCGGCGCGCCCGCCCCGCTGCCCGGCGCGTTGCCCGGCGCGCCGCCTGGCGCGCCGCGCGTCTCTGCGCGCGCGTTGAATTCGCCGCCAGCGCCTGCGCCTGCGCCGGCCGCGGCGGGCGGCGCGCGCTCCGCGCCGAGCGGACGGCCCGTGCGTGCGGCGGCCGCGTCTGGCAAGGCCAAGGCGGGCGCTCGAGCTCCGGCGCCAAGCAGCTGGGCGGAGGAGGAGGAGTGGGGGGAGGAGGGAGATGTCGACGACGGGGTCTCGAAAGCGCCGTCGATGGAGTTTGACGACCTCGACGCGCATCTCGAAGACAAGTACGGCTTCTGAAGGGGGGAAGGGGAAGGGCGTCCGCTTCGGTGTCCGTAAGACTCCGAGAGCTCGGCCCTCGCCCCTCGCGAATCGCGACACTTGACAGACGAGATAGACTCGGTTTCCTGGTCTGCACACAAGTTGGCGATCATGGCGGCCGGGCGCGACGCGAGCGACCCGCCGCGTCCGGTCTTCGTGCTGCGCGGGCACACCGCGGAGGTGAGCGCCGCGCGCTTCGACCCAAGCGGCACGCGGTTGCTCACGGGCGACGCGGGCGGTGAGCTTCGCCTATGGGACCTCGAGATGCGCCGGCCGCTCGCGACGCTCGCGCGCGCGCACGACGGGCGCGTGCTCGGTGCGCACGCGGACGCGGCGGGCGCGGTCGCCGCGCAGGGGCGCGACGGGTGCGTGCGCGTGTGGGAGGCGGGACTCGACCGCCGCGCGCCCTCGCTCGAGCTGCGCACTGGCTGCTTCAACTTTTGCCGCTTCGACCTGCTCGCGCGCGAGGGCGAGCCGCCGCGCAAGTGGCTCGTCGCGCTGCCCGGCGACGACGCGGACGACGTGTGCGTGTGGGAGCTGGGCTCGGGCGCGCGCGCCTTCCAGCTGCGCCGGCAGCCGACCGGCAGCGCCGACGCGCCGCGCGTCGGCATGTGCACCAGCATCGCCTTCGAGTCGGCCGGCGCCGCGCCTCGGCTGGTCGCTGGCCTCGAAGATGGCGCCATTTGCCTGTGGGACGCGCGCGCGCCCGCCGCGGCCGTGCAGACGTGCCGTGGCGCGCACGCTGAGCCGGTGCTGTGCATTGCAACTGCGCCGCGAGCTGCGCTTGCGCTCAGCGGCTCGGCAGACCGCCGAATCTGCGCGCTGTCCATCGGCGCGCGCGCCGCGGAGCCCGCGGCAGTGGACGGGCGCGTGGCCGCGACGACCGCCGCGGCGGCCGGCGCGCCGCCCACCGGCATCGGCGTGGCGCACACATTCGACCTGCCCGTCACCGACGATTCGATGGACACGGGCGGCATTAACGACCTTGCCGTGCGGCGCGACGGTCGGCTGTTCGCGAGCGGCGGGTGGGACCGGCGCGTGCGCGTTTTTGAATTTGGCAAGCGATGGCGGCCCCTTGCCGTGCTCCGCCATCATTCTGGCGCGGTAAATGCCGTCGACTTCTCACCGTGCGGCACGTGGCTCGCGTCCGCGTCCGCCGACAAGACCGTCGCGCTCTGGTCGGTCTTTGCACCGCGCAGGGCGGAGCGCTCGGCCCGGACTGTCCGGGAGAGTCCGGGCGCAAGGCCGGCGTCGCCGGAGGTGGGCGTGGCGCTGGACGTCGTCGACGGCGTCGATGGCAAGAGCGGATGATCGCGCGGGCACCCGGCCTTGTGACAGCGAAGGACATGTCCCATGTCCCATCCCCAGTGTCACACTCTCGGTGTCACGCTCACAGCCACTGTCAGTCAGCCAGTCTGCCAGTCAGCCCCTGTTGCGCGCACCCGTCTCCTGCTGGACAGCGAGCACCACCTTGAGCGCCTGCACCCACTGCAGCAGCTCGGGCTGCGAGCCCGCCTTCAAGCGATACGGCTTCTCCGCGCTCGACATCTTGAGCGTGAACTCGAGCTTGTCGAGGGGCTCGGCGATGAGCACCGACCTGCACGTGCACGTCGACAGCGACGGCACGCGGCGCAGAGGAAGGGGAGGGGAGGAAGTAGGAAGAGGATAACGGGGGGGGGGGGGGGGGGGGGGGGGGGCGCACGCGTCGTTGGTCGAGCGCAGCCAGCGCACCAAAGCCTCGCTCAAGCCGCGCTCAAGCCGCGCTTCGCACGCTTCCTCGCACGCTTCCTCGCGCGCTGCTTCGCGCTGCTTCGCGCGCCTCGCGCTGCTTCGCGCGCTTCGCGCGGCGCACGTGATGGACGCGGTGGGAATCGACTTTGCGTTGCGGGGCTGCGCCTCCTCGTACGGCGTCTTCTTCCAGCAGAGCCGCTCGGCCTCAAAGTAAAAGTAACGGACATGGGCGCTCAGCTGTGGGGCGAGCGCGTTGGGTGATGTCTTCTTGAGGTAGCCGCGTGTGCCTGCATGCACACACGATGGCGGCGCGGGAGGGGCGGGAGAGTCCGTGAGGGTCCGGGAGGGGCAGGAGGGGCGCCGAGCGCCGCGCGTTGCGAGAGGGCAACGTGCTCACGCCGCCGTGGCGTGCGTGCGGGGCGAGTCGCCTCGCGGCAGCAGCAGCGGCGGCGGAGCCGCGCGCCCGCCCCTGTCACCGCGACGCCCGTCTCGTCCCAAGGACACAGCCGTGCGCCCGCCACCGTGCGCCCCCTTCTCCCCACCATGACCGCAAAATTCAAAAGAGAGCCCACAAACAGCCCCGAGCCGCGCGGGCGCGGCGCGCACGACGCGCGCGGCGCGCGTGTGGCACGCACCCTGCATCACGCGCGTGGCGAGCTCGCGACCGCGCTGCTTCTCGGCGCTCTGCCGCGCGGCGATGTGCGCGCCGCGCTCGAGCTCCGTGTTCATCTCGGTGACGGACATTCGGGGGTTCACTTGGAAGGGGCGGGGGAGGGCGAGCTCGTCGTCTGCGCCGGTTGCGCCGTTCGCCGCGCCGTTCGCGTTGGACGCGTCGGCGAAGGAGACGGCGGTGTTCGCGCGCCGGCTATCGCCCGCGCCGAGCTCGCTAGCGTCGGCCTCGCGCTCGCGCCTGCGCTCCGCCGCCGCCGCCTCCGCCTCCTCCCGCTGCTTGTGCAGCCGCGCGGCCTCGCGCTCCGTCGCGCGCGCCCTGCGCACGGCGCGCGCGCGCTGCCCGCGGTACCCTGCTTGGATCCGCGCGGCGCGCGCGTGGAACGCCGCGTTCTTCTCGCGGTTGGCGAGGAGCAGCGTCACGTAGTACTCGATCTGGCGCGCACGATGGCGGCACGATGGCGGCACGATGGCGGCACGATGGCGGCACGATGGCGGCACGATGGCGGCACGATGGCGGCACGATGGCGGCACGATGGCGGCACGATGGCGGCACGATGGCGGCACGATGGCGGCACGATGGCGGCACGATGGCGGAGCGGGCGGTCAGGCGAAAGGGCGGAGGGCGGAGGCCGCGCGCGGTTGTTGGGTGGGAGGAGGCGGCGTGGGTGGTGGTGGGGGTGGGGGGGGGGGGGGGGGGGGGGGGGGGGAGAGAGAGAGAGAGAGGAGGGGGAAGGGGGAAGGAAAGAAGGGGGGGGGGGGGGGGGGGTACACACCATCGCTCTCCGCGGGCCGTGGCGTCGGCGCGCGGCACGAACGAGCGCGGGCGCAGCGGCGCACCCGCTTGGCATGCCGCGCCTCCTGCTTGCTCACGAGCTCGTAGAGCAGCTCCTCGCGCTGCATCAGCCGCGCACGAGAGCGCGCAATCAGGCCGCGGGAGAACCGTTGCAGCATCAGCACGCCTTCGAGCTCCGCGAGGCGGCGCGCCTTGGCTGCGCGCGGCGTGAAGGCATCGGTGATCGACTCGTAGCACGTGAGCTGCTTGTGCGCCGCCGCGGCGCCGCGCGCCGGCTTGCGCGCCGCGAGCTCAAGTTTCGGCACCGCGTCGCGCGGCGCGGCCGCGAGCGGCGGCTCGTAGCCAAACTCTGCCGCCTTGTCGAGCTGGCCGGTTCGCAAGAAGTAGGTGACCCACTGCTGCCGGCTCTCCTCGTCGCGGATGTCCTTGTAGTCCTCGCGCTGGCGGAAGCCTCGGTACGTCTTCTGCACCACCGTCGCCGCGCGCTCTGTTTGTGTCGACGGCTGCGTGCCGTCCCAGCCGTACTCGCGTGCCTGCGCGACGATTAGGAGCGCGCAGCGCGCAGCGGCGGCAGCGCGAGCGCGGCGTGGGAATGAACTACACGCCTCGCGCGCACAAGCCCTCGAGCGCCCCACGTCGCGCCGCGCGCGCGGGCACGCGCGCGCCCGCGCGTCGCCCGCGCGTCGTGTGCGGCGGCGAGGCGTACCGCGTCGTACTGCTTCGTGGCGATGTAGTATTCAATCCACTGCAGGCGCGCCGCCTCGTTGCGCTCGTCCTTGTACTTCTCGTGCCGCGCGTGCGCGCGGTACCTCGCCTGGATACGCGTGGCGGCCCGGTTGGGGTCCGTCGTCGCCCTCTGCGTCGATGCGCCCGCGGCCGCGGCCTCCGCGACGATGGGCTCACCGTCCCAGCCGAGCGAACGGGCGGAGGCATAGTCGCCGATCTCCACATAGTACTGCATCCACTCCTGCCGCCTGTACTCCTCGTCGCGCGCATCCTCCTGCGTCAACTCCTCGCGCATCCTGGTGCGCCTCCACCACGCAATGCGGCGCGGCACAGGATGCCGGTCTCACAAATCGGCCCTGCAGCAGGAAACGTTTTAAAAAAGTTCTGGTGGGCGTTACGCGATGCGCGACGCCGATGAGATGGAGGACGCCTCGCGCGAGCGCAGGCGGCAGGCCATGTACCGGCACATGGCGCAGCACCAGGAGGTTGCCAAGCTCGTCGCGTACGCTGCTTTCCGTGGCGAGCTCCCCACCGTCGGCCCGCTGCTCATCCGTCGGCCCGACTTTCGCCTGCAGAACGAGCGCGCGCAACGAGCTGCAGACGAGGAGGAGCGCTGGCTCGCAACGCTGCGCAAGCGCGGCGAGGACGGGCTGCGCGCGTCTCGATCGGCGCCTAGCATCCGCCCAGCGCGCGCGCACGGCCGCGCGTTCTCGGCGCGCGCCGCAGCCGACAGCGGCGCGGGCGGCGCGCTGGGCGCCGAGCCGAGCTCGCTCTCGCGATCGTCGAGCAACGTGCCACCGCGTGGCCAGCGCGGCGTGGGCGGCGGGGCAAACGCGGCGCGCGAGCGCGTCCGCATTCGCGCGCAGCACGCTCGCTCGCTCGCCAGCGCGCTCCGTGACGCGCCCGTTGCGCCCCCAACCCATTTCCGGCGGGCGACCCCATTCTCCGCTCACCACACCATCCCGACCGAGTCGGCGGCGCCCGCGCCCGCTGCTCGAGCGGAGCGAGCGCCACGACCGTCGGCCGTGGCCGATGCCGTCTTTGCTGGCGCGTCTGCACCGCCCGCCGACGGCGACGCGCCGCGCGCGCGCCGCGCGCGCGGCGCGTCGCCACCGGGCGCTCGCGTGGCCGATGCGCCGCGCAGCGCGTCGTGGCGCGCGTCGGCGCTCGACGCGCTTGCGCACGGCTCCTCGTCGTACGCGACGAGCCTTTGCGCGCACGCGCCGCCCTCCACTGCCGCGCTCGGCCAAGCCCCGGACGTGTCCGGCGCGCACGGGCGCGGTGGCGTGGGCGATGGCGGGTTCAATATTGCCGGTTCGCCGGCGCACGTCGGCTTTGGGTCGGCGGTGCCACGCGAGCCGCTCGACCGGACGCGCGAGTGGGTTGCGTCCGGACGCTTCTGGGCGGTGGGTGAGGGCGCGCCCGCCCTTCCAATGGACGCGCTCCTCAACGCCGACGCCGCGGCGCGCAGGAGGACGGACCGCGCGTTGTGCTTCCCGCCACCTGGCGCGCCGCGCTGGCCCAAGGACGCGCCTCCCGCGGTGGGTGCGCACCTCGGGCCCGGTGCGTACGCGCGCCCGTACGGCGACCGGGCGCGCTCGCCCTGGGAGCTTTCGCGCACGGAGCGCCTACGCCCGTCCGCCGCTTTTGCCGCGCGCGAAGTGCGGCGGTGGGCGCACGATGGCGTCCCGCGCGTCGGTGCGGCGGACGAGGCGAGCAGCGCCGCGGTCGGTCCGGTCGGCCCGGACGGATTCGTCGTCATGCCGCCGCCGCTCCTCGCGGGCACCGAGTTTTCCGAGTTCACACTTTCCGCGACGGCCAAGCGCCGGCCGCCCGCGCACGGCCTCCACGCGCTCCCGAGCCCGCCGCGCAGCGTGGACGGCGGAAGCGAGGGCGCGGGCGCGGGCGCGGCGCGCGTCAAAGTGACGCTCTCACAGCGCCAGCGCGTTGGGCTCGAGCGGCTCCGCGCAAAGCTCGAGCTGAGGGACGCCGAGCACGCGGCCGACCCCGCAAACGAGTCGACGTTCAAGGCGCGACCGGCGTCGGCGGAGCGGCGGCGTGTGCAGCGCGAGGCGCTCACGCGGCTGGGTGGCATCTCGCTGCGCTCGGACATGGCCTTGACGCCCGCGGCGCTCACCACCGTGTCGAGCAAGGTGCTCGATCGGAGGGTGGCGTGAGGTCGCAGCAGTGGGGTCGCAGCAGTGCGCGTACAGCGTACTGCGTACACAGGTGCAAAAATGGCAATAGAGTCCGTAATGGCGAAAAAAAAGTCAACTGCGCTGTACAGCTCTACCCTCCCTGCTGCTCTCCTTGCCGCACAGGGTCAAGCTCGCCGGGGATCGGAGAGGGTGCGGCGCGGCGCTCAGTCGTCGCGAGCGCGAGCGAGTATGGTCGTGCTCTGCGTGCGCGCTCATTCGCACCGCATCGTGCGCGCGTGCTCCGCGGCCCAACGCGCGACCGCACGCAGGAGCCGCGCGCAGCTCCAACAAGCTGCGTCGTGATGGCGGGCGCGTCGTCGATCAAGATGATGATCACCAACCTGAGCGAGAAGGCGATCGTGTCGCCTGACCTGAGCGCTTCGCGCCGTCGCGTGGTCTCCCTGTACCGCGACACCCTCCGCCACATTCCGTGGATCAAGCACACGTACCAGGCGCGTCGCCCACGCCGTGCTCGCGCGCGCGCGCCCACGACCCTCGCATATGACGCTACCGGCGTGGCGCTCGTGCAACGTATGGCTGCGCGGCACGCCGCCCACCCCGCAGGTCAAGTATTCGGAGAAGGCGATGACGCAAGTCGTCGCGTCTCTCTTCCGCGAGCGCGCGCATCTGGCGAACGTGCACGAGATCGATCGGCTGATCATCAAGGGGCGGATGGAGCTCGAGGAGGTGCTGCACGTCTGGACGGGCGACATGCATGTCAACGATTTCTTCGACAAGTACCTCGAGGTCAAGCCGCGCCAGAAGCTGCAAGCCTCCGACTTCCTCACCAAGTTTTATAACAACGTCGAGTAGCGTCTTCCTTCCTCCCCCTCGTCGAGGACACGTCGGGCCCGCGACCGATCGGCTCGCGCGCGACGGCGCCTTCGGTTGACCGACGAGCAACGCGGGGGGGCGCGCGGCCAACGCCGCGGCCGCCAAGTACGTATTTGAAACTCGCGTGCTACTGCTGGGGGTTGCTGGGCGAGTAGGGCCGGTGCATCGGCGGCGGCTCCGCAGCCGTAGCTTCCCAGGCCCCACCGGTCTCGGTCGGTGGAAGCCCTGACAGGCATGCCGCCCCGCCGGCATCGTTCGCCCCTCCACTTGCCAACTTCGCGCACACGTAGCTGCAGCCCGAGCGCAGCACGTGGCCCGTGCTCTCGAGCAGCCGAAGGGCGAGAAGCACTCCAGCTGGCCGTAGCGCGCCGTCGGGCCCAACGAGCTCGGCGGAGCCGGACGCGTGCGCTGCGTTAGGCTGCGGCGCGGGCCCGTGCTGCGCGCCGAGCGCGGCCGCAAGCTCGGGCTGCGGGCGCGCGGGCGCGCGGGCGCGCGGAGGGGCGGGTGGCGCACGTGG
The DNA here is from genome assembly GCA_019448385.1 of Diacronema lutheri. Taxonomy (NCBI): domain Eukaryota; phylum Haptophyta; class Pavlovophyceae; order Pavlovales; family Pavlovaceae; genus Diacronema; species Diacronema lutheri. The sequence goes on along the minus strand of JAGTXO010000029.1, from coordinate 327,740 downwards.
CCTCGGCGCGCCGCGCGTGGCACCGCACGCACGCGCGCAGCGGTGTGGTGCGAGGCGCGGGCGGTGCGCCGCCCGCGCGGCGCGCGCCCGCCCGCGCGCGCGGGCCAGCCGGGTTGGAGCGGTAGCGGTTACCAAGGCGCATGGTCGTGCTGCGCGCGCGACAACGCGTAGCACGCGCGCGCAGGCGGCTGCAAGCTGTCGTTCGGGGAGCAGCGCGTTGAGCACACGCACGACCGAGTTCATGCTCGTGTCGCCGCTGCGGCCGCTGCGCGCGGCAGCGGCGGACTCCGCGGGCCCGGCGGGTTCGGCCGGCCCGGCGGTTTCGGCGTCACCCGGGGCGGCGTGGTGCTTGAAGCGCGGCGAGCAGGAGTCGGCCCGCCTGGCCTCGTCGAACGCACGTCGCGGCGACGCGCTGCCGTTTGGCTGCAGCCCGCGCTCGGCCTCGCCGTCGCTTCCGCTGTCACCGCCACCGCGATTGCCACCACCACTGTCGCCGTCACCGTCAGCGTTAGCGTCAGCGTCACCGTCGTGCGGCGTGCGCGCCACCCCCGCCCCGAGCTCGCGCACGGGCACGCCGCCCGCGATTTCAAAAACGGCTGAGAGCGCGGGCATGTAGCCGAGCGGTGGTGCATGCAGCGCGAAGCGGTACAGCCCGTTCGGCACGCGCGCCAGCTCGTGCGGTGCGAAACGGACCTGCCCGCACACGCGGTTGCGCGCAATCAGCTTGTGGCGTACGCGCGCCGACGCGTCCGTCGCTCGCTCGGCGGAGACGAGCGCGATCCACGCGTTGCAGTCGCCCGGGTTGCCCGGCGGGTACGTCCACTCGACGACTGCCGCGCCGTTGGCGAGCGTGCGGATCTCCGCCGTCGCGAGGCCCTCGCCTTCGCCCTCGCTCGAGAGCGCATGGCCGAGGGCCCGCGGGATCGACGCATGACTCAGCGCGAGCGGGTCCGACGGGTCGTACTCGTCGCGCGGGGTCGACGGTGCGCTTGACAGCTCGTCGTCGTTCTCGAACAGCGCCGTCCAACCCAACCTCGCGTCCGCGGCCGCGCCGTAGTCCGGCGAGGGCGGGCGCGGCGCGGCGCGCACGCCACCCGGTTTGCCGGCAACGGCCTTGTCACCGCCCGCAATTTGCGCTGCGGGACCGGACGGCTGCCGCTGTCCGGACGGCTGCCGCTGTCCGGACGGCTGCCGCTGTCCGGACGGCTGCCGCTTTCTCGCCTTTGGCTTGCGCGCCTTGCCGCCCTCGCCTTCGCCCACGCGCACGCCCGCGCCCGCGCCCGCGCCGCTGCTTGCGATCGGCCCAGTGTCGGGTCTGCGGCCAAGTCCGACAGTGCTGAATCGGATCGCGTCGGCTGCCGCCGCGAGGGAGCGTTTGGTCGAGAGCACGAGCGGCGGCTGAAGGGCGCACGCCGCCATGCGCCGATCCATACCATCGCCCCCACCGTCCGCATCGCCGCCGTCGCCCTGCTGGTTGGCACCGCTTTCCCCATTGCCACCGTCGTCCTGGCCCGCTGGCCGTGGGCGGGTAAGTCCCATTTGCCAGCCACGCAGCTGTGTTGCCTTGAATGCACGCCGCCGCTTGCACCCCGCGACGACGGACGGCGCGACCACGCCGCGCGGGATCTGACGCACGTGCGCGAGGATCACAAAGCGCGACCGCACCCGACTGCGCCCACGGCTTCCACCCGCCTTTGCAGCCGCCATGGGCAAAGAGCATGGCTGCCGTGGCCGTTTGCGAGAAGCGATCGCCGCTCCACCGGCGTGCCCAGCCACGTTCGTGCCATCCATGCAAACGCCATCGTCGTCGTCCTCGCCCGTGCTGCTCTCCGCTGACGCCGAGAGCTCGACCACCGCCTCCTCCAGCGGGATGAGCTCCATGCTTTGCCGGAGCGCAAGCAGCGATGGCCGCGCTGTCGCTGTGCATGCGGCGTGCGGCGCGCCACTCGCCGCGCCCTGCCAGCCGCCAGGCTCTTGCTCCGCGCTCAAGCGCGGCGCGCCCAGTGTGGGCTCGAACGACACGGCGCCGTCGTCCTCGTCCGCGCAGTCAAGCGGCACACCGTTCACTGTGCGTGCAGCCGCTTTTCTCCTGCGGGCGCCGCACATCCCGCAGCGGCGCATCGACCTCTTGTTCGTATACGTGCACGTCGCGCAGACCCACGGCTCGTCAGCCATCGTGAGGACGGACGGCGCTCTGATCTGCACCTCGCCGCCTGCGGTCCAAAAATAGCAATCCTCCTAAGGAGGAGAAGGGGGGGGGGGGGGGGGGGGGGGGGGGGGGGGGGGGCGGACGCATCGGGGCGGCGATGGTGTGTGAGGCGCGGCGCGGCGTAGCGCGTGAGCCGATACAGTGACGCGCACGCGTGACGTCGCGCGCGCGCGGTCTCACCTCCTCGTCGCCATCGCCATCCGGGAAGAAAAGCCGGACGAGCGAGTCGAAGGCCAGGTCGCGGCGGAGCGAGCGCCGCGTCGCGATGGGCTGCCGGCATGACGGGCATTCCTTCTTCCTGCGCATCGACGCGCGGCGCCGCGGGCGCGCCGTGAGCCAGCGCGGTGGACGGCGCGCGTTGAGGTGAGAGGCGCGGCGGGCGCGCCGCGCACGGTCGCGTACCCGAGTCGCAGGCTCTTCTCGATGCAATCGGTGCAGAAGCGATGCAGGCACTCGGTCGCGGTCGCGACCTTCACGAGCTCCAGGCACACGGGGCAGGCGAAGTCACGCCTGAGCGCGTCGAGAGAGAGTGTGGTCGTGCGCGCGTCGAGCACAAGATTGACGTACCTGTCGACGCCATCCTCCGGCAGCGCCCGCGGAGATGCGCTCGCGGACATGCCCACTTCAGCCGCGCGAGCGCCCCATAGTTCCTTCCCTTCACGCCTGTTTCGGCACGCATCACGAACGATGGCGCACAGCCCCTCCGAGCTGTGCGCGTGGTGCTCGCGGGCGGGCGCGGGCACGGAAGAGATCTACACAAAGGAGGCGTGGCTTTCGCGCAGCGCGCTACTCGTTTGCTCGAGCTGCCACTCGATCGCCTACTGCAGCCGCGCGTGTCAGAAGCGCCACTGGCCGCTCCACAAGCGGGCGTGCGCGCAGCTCAAGGAGCGCTGGCACGCGACCGAGGGCGAGCGCGCGGCCGCGGCGGAGCAGCGGCGGGCAGAGCGGCGGTTGCAAGCCGAGGCGGACACGGTGCTCGTGCGCGAGCTCGTCGCCGACATCGAGCTCGGCCTCGAGCGCCTCGACCCGTCCGCGTCGCTGCGCTGGGCGCAGAAGCGGCCCGGCCGCGTCGACATCGTCGAGGTCTGGCTGCGCGGGCGCAAGTACACGGGCTTCGACACGATCACGCGGCATACGTCCGTCGAGGCAACGCTCGCCGCGATCGAGTACCGCATGCAGACCGGCACCGTCGGTTACGGCTGCCCATGCCACGGGTTCAATATGCTGCTGCTGAACTCGGCGGGCCCCAATGCTGGCTCGCTCGCGTCGGGCGGCACGTGGACGCCGTGCCCGTACGGTGGCGCGGGCGCGCGGCGCGAAGTGCGTGCGCCGGCTGGCTCGCTCCCTGCTGGCTTCGTCGCACGCGCTGACACGGAGGGTGCTCACAGTGCGCCCAGCGCGACAGCAGAGCCAATGGGGGCGTTCGCGCCGCCGAGCGCGGCCGCCGAGCTCGGCGCGGGCTTCTACGGCTTTTCGTGCGAGCCGTGCGACCCGGACGAGGCACGCGCGCTCGTCGCCGAGCTCGCTGCCCGCGCCTCGCCGCGCGCGGCGCCGGCGCCGCCTGCCTCTTTGTACGAGCTCACCGCGTTCGGATTCTCGTGTACGCCGTGCGATCCTTTGGACCTCGGGCCCGAGCTGGACGATGCGCAGCCTGAGTGCGATGACAGGGCGCACCGCGCGGGGCCGGAGCGCGCAGCCATCGCCATCGTGTCGCCGCGTCCCACGAGCGTCCAATCGGCCGACGGGCCGCCGTGCGCGCGCGACTGCCCGCCCGAGTGCGTGGTGGGCGGCAGCGGCCTCAACGCGCCTTTCGACGCGCGACGTGCGCTCGGCATGGCGAGCGCACCGCCACCGTTCCCGCCGTGCGGCGATCCAGTTGCCGCGTTCGAGCTGGCGCAGTCGGACACGAGCAGGCTCGTGCGCATCTGATCCGGCCCTGCCTTTTGGGTTTTTTCTAAATTTTCTTTTCTCCCTGAATTCTTTTTTTCTTGTTCTCACCAGCTCGAACGCGGCAACTGGATCGCCATCGTGATCTGCGCGAATCGGTGTCGGCCCTGCCGGCGGCAGGGCGAGCGTCCGCGGGATGGTGCTCGCGGCGAGCCCGGTGACGGCCTTCGCCGTGGTAGGGTTCGGCGCGTGCTCATCCGTCATGCTTGTGATCAACAAGGTTGCCATCACACAGCTGCCCGCGCCGGCGTTCATCCTCTTTTTGCAGTGCGGCCTCACCGCGGGTGGCATCTGGCTCGCGGCCGCGGCAGGTCAGGTCGTGGTCGACCCACTCTGCTCGCCCGCGCTGCTGCACGCCTTTGCGCCCGTGGCGCTCGGCTTTCTCGCCACGCTCTACTGCAACTCGAAGGCGCTGCAGTACCTCAACGTCGAGTCGTTCATCGTCTGCCGGTGAGACGCGCCGCGGCGCGCGCCGGCTGCCGCGCGTCGGTGGCGCGTCGCGCGCGCGCGCACGTGGGTATGTCCGCAAACGCCATGCGCCGACCGCTCGCTCAGCTGCTCCGCGCGCCCTCTGTCCTCGGCGCGTGCACGGCTTTGCGCACGCGCGCCGCAGCAACTCGACGCCGATCGTGATCTGCGTTCTTGACTACACCTTCCTTGGGCGCGAGCTGCCGTCGCTCTGGTCGACGCTGTGTATTCTCGGCATGATCGGCGGCGCAGCGGGCTACGCGCTCACCGACTCGGCTTTCGTGGTGCATGGGTACGCGTGGCTGGGCGGCTGGCTTTGTGCTTTCCTGTTTGATCAGATCTATATTAAGCACGTCGTCGAGAGCGTCGAGGTGGCGTCCAACTGGAGCCGCGCCATGTACACCAACTTTTGGGCCGCGGTGTTCCTCGTGCTCCTTGTGCTCGCCAGTCCGGAGGAGCGCCCCGTCTTCGCCGACCGCGCCCGGTGGACCATGCCGGCCTCCCTCGCCGTCGGCGCGTCGTGCGTGGTCGCCGTCTTCATCTCGTATTTCGCCTTCCTCGCGCGCAAGCAGCTGAGCGCGACGGCGTTCACCGTGCTAGGCAACGCGTGCAAGATCTTCAGCGTCGTGATCAACGTTGTCATCTGGGACAAGCACGCGTCCGCCACCGGACTCTGCTTCCTGGCGATCACGCTCGGCGCCGCCATCTTGTACACGCCGGCGCCGATGCGAGATGGCGTCCGCAGGAGTGGCGCGCAGCCGATGGGCGCTGCGGCCGGCAGGCCCGCGCGAGAGCGCGTTGCCGCTGAGGGCGCGACGGAAAAGACGGCGCTCCTTACGGGCGCGTGAGCGCCGGCCGGTGCCGGCTCGCGCGGCCGGCCGCCGGCCGCCGCCCGCCGGCAGCTGGGCCATCTGGGCATGCCACGGGTCGGCGAACGCCATGAACTGCACGTCCCAAGTTTTCACTCTGCAAATTGCGAGTCGGCTTGGAGGGACGACCGTCGAGGAAACGGTCGAGAGACACCGGCACACCGCCCCATGCCTTCCTCTTTCAGAAAGGAGCGGGCCCCGAGCCGGCGAGCCTCGCCAGCGCGTCATTGCTTGCGCGCGTGCTCGGGCAGCTGGTACAGCTGGTACACCGTCTCCTGCTCCTTCAGGAGCTTCTTGTAGTCGACAGACAGCGGTTTCAGCTCGCCCTCGAGCGGGTCGTACACGACCGCGTGCACGCGGGGCAGCGTGTGCTTGGAGGTGGGGTCCATGCGCGAGGCGACGCGCGCGCGCTGGACGGCGCCAGTCTTGAACACGTTGAGCGACTGCTGCATCGTGTTCACCTCGACCAGTTTGCGGTAGCGCGCCTCGAGGTCCTCGATCTGCATCACGGTGTCGCGATGCAGCCACACGACGTCGCGGATGTTGCGCAGCCAGTTCTCGAGGGGCGGCTGGTGGTCGGTGGGGCGCATCGCGGCGCGCACGCCGCCACAATCATAGTGCCCGCACACGATAATGTCCGACACCTTGAGCGCCGTGACCGCGTACTGGATGACCGACATGAGGTTCACGTCGGTCGAGACGACGAGGTTGGCCACGTTGCGGTGGACGAAGACCTCGCCGGCGCCCTCGCCGAGGAGCTCGTTGGCAGGGACGCGCGCGTCCGAGCAGCCGATCCACAGGTACTTGGGCTTGTGCTGGACCATGCGCTTGAGCATGGCCGGCGACGAGCGCATCGCCGCGGCCCACTGCTTGTTCTGCTCGAGCAGCCGGGCCATTGGATTGGCGAGCGGATCGTCGGGATCGGCAGCGGGCGGCGTGAGCGACGGGGCCACCGCGCGCGGCGGTGGCCCCTCCGAGAGCAGCCGGCGCGCTCCATTCGTCCCCGCCGCCGCCAGCCGCGGCGCGACGCTCCGAGCCGATCGGCGCATAACTTTGCGCTTCGATCCGCTGCACTTTTGACGGGAGGCAAAACGCAGTGGCGCTGTCCGGACTTTTTGTTCGCGCGAGGTTGGCGCGACTTCCCGGACGTAGTCTGGCGCTGACGTGCGCCGTGTCGGGGATCCTCGGCGACAGGGCGCGGCGCGAACATGTACCCGCAGCAGGGCGCGCAGCCGCCGCCGCCTGGTGGCGCGCATGATCCTCGCCGGCCGGCGGTCTTCATGCCCGGCGCCCCCACCGGGACCGGGCCGCCGCCGCCCGGATTTGGCGGCGCACCGCCGCCGCAGCTGCCGCCGCCGCAGCTGCCGCCGCCGCAGCAGCCGCCGCCGTGGCAGCAGCGCCCGCCCGTCGGCGGTGCGCCTTATGGTGGCGCGCCGACGTACGCGCCGCCGCCGCAGGCGCGCGCACCGCCGCCGCAAGGCGGCCCGCCGCCGCAGGGCGCGTATGCGCAGCCCGCGCTGTCCGCGCCTCCACCGGCCGGCGCCATGCAGGCCGGTGCACCGCGCGCGCCTGGCTGCGCGCAGCTGCGCGCCCCTGGCGTGCCGCCAACGGCACCGCCGATGGGCGGCGGTGGGCCGCCGCCAGCAGGCATGGCCATGCCGCCTCCGCATGGCCCGGCGATGGGCGGGCTCCCCCCTCCGGCCAACGCGTTCGCCGCCGGTCCGCCGCCGCAGCAGCCGTTCCGGCCGCCGCCCGCGCAGATGGGCGCGCCGCCGCCGGGTATGCCGCAGCCGGGTATGCCACCGCCCGTTCACCTGGGCGCGCCGCCGCCTGGCACGGGCATGCCGCGCCGCGGGAGCGCCCCCAACACGATGGCCCCCGGCATGGTGGCCCTGGGCCCGCCGCCCATCGGCCCGCCGCCCACCGGCCCGCCGCCCACCGGCCCGCCGACGGGCCCGCCGACCGCCGCTCTGCACGCACCGCCCACCGGCCCGCCGCCACCGGCGATGTATCAAGCGCGTTCATCGGGTTCCCTCGGCCCGCCGCCGCCGGCCGGCGCGCTCGGCACGAGTGGCCCGCCCCCGCCCGCGCCCTCTCGCTCGACGGGGAGTTACATGGGCGCGCCTATCCCGGTCGGCGGGCTCGGCGTCTCGGCGGACGTGGACCAGCCGCTCGCCGAGCGCTTCGTCGCGCTGCCGCTGCAGGGGCACGGTCCGGGCGGTCCGGGCGGCGCGCTCGATCCGGCACGGCTGCCGCGCCCAACGGTCGACGAGGCGCGCGTCACCGACCGCGCGGAGTGCCACCCGACGGGCGTGGCGGGCGGCGAGCAGTGCGCGCCGCGCTTCTTGCGCCTCACCGTCAACGCGGCGCCATCGTCGACGCAGGTCCTGCAAAAGTCCGGGTTGCCGTTTGGCGCAGTCCTGCAGCCGCTCGCGCCGCCGCGCCTGCCCGGCGAGACCGACGTGCCCGTCGTCGCATTCGGCGGCGGCGGCGTCGTGCGCTGCCGCCGCTGCCGCACGTACATCAACCCCTTCGTCGGCTGGTTGGACGCGGGCCGGCGCTGGAAGTGCAACTTGTGCCACCTCGCCAACGAGGTGCCGCCAGACTACTGCGCGCCCCTCGACGACTACGGCCGCAGGCGCGACGCGGCCGAGCGCGCTGAGCTCTCGTGCGGCACCGTCGAGTTTGTCGCCTCGGCGGACTACATGGCGCGCGCGCGCGCGCGCGCGCCGCTGCCGCCGGCGTGCGCTCTGCCCGCCGCTGAGCGCGCGCCGCCCCGCCCGCGCCGCGCTCCGACCCGCGCGCCGCGCCGCGCCGCGCCGCGCCGCGCCGCGCAGGTGCGGCCGCCGCAGCCTCCGGTCTACGTCTTCCTGCTCGACGTCTCGTACCACGCCGTCTCGTCCGGGCTCCTCGCGACGGTCGCGCAGACGGTGCGCGAGACGCTCGACGGCCTGCCCGGCGACGTGCGCACGCAGGTGGCGATCCTCGCGTACGACTCGGCCGTGCACTTCTTCCACTTGGCTGCGCACCTCTCGACGCCGCAGATGATCACCGTCGCCGACATCAATGACATCTTCCTCCCGCTGCCCGACGACCTCCTCGTCAACCTCGGCGAGAGCCGCGCGCTCGTCGACGCGCTGCTCGAGCGCTTGCCCGCCATGTTCGCGCCGACACTCATTCTCGACGCGGCGCTCGGCCCCGCGCTCAAGGCGGCCTTCCAGCTGATGCAGCACGTGGGCGGCAAGCTCGCGCTCTTCGCGACCGCGCTGCCGTCCGTCGGCGAGGCCAAGCTGCGTAACCGCGAGGACATGCGCGCGGCGGGGCGGCCAGGCACCGCGCCCGCGAAGGGCGCGGCCGGCGGCGGCGCGTCGGGCGCGGCGGCGCTGCTCGTCGCGGAGGAGCCCTTTTACAAAAAGCTGGCGGTTGAGTGCTCGCGGCAGCAGATCTGCGTCGACGTGTGGCTCTTCGGCGCGCCGTACATGGACGCGGCGACGATCGGCCAGCTCGCCAAGCACACGGGCGGGTCGCTCTGTCACATGCCCGGCTTCTCCGCGCCGCGCGACGGCGCCGCGCTCGCGGAGGCGCTGTCGCACAACTTGACGCGCGAGCAGGGGTGGGAGGCGGTGATGCGCGTTCGCTGCTCGCAGGGCGTCAAGATCACCTCGTTCCTCGGCCACTTCTTCGTGCGCGGCACGGACCTGCTCGCGCTGCCAAACGTGGACGCGGACAAGGCCTTCACGATCACGCTGGGCCTCGAGGAGAACGTGCTCACCGCCTCGCACATCGCGCTGCAGGCGGCGCTGCTGTACACGACCTCGTCGGGCGAGCGGCGCATCCGCGTGCACACCGTCTCCGTTCCCGTCATCGGCGCCATCTCGCAGCTCTTCGAGCGCGCCGACCCCGAGGCGTGCGCGACGCTGCTCGCAAAGCTCGCGGCCGAGCGCGCGCTCAGCGGCAGGCTGCCCGAGGCGCGCGAGCTGCTGCAGAGCCGCCTTGTCGACGTGCGCGCGCGCCGCGGGCTCGGCACGCGTTGTCCGGGCCGCCGTCGCCCGCCCCGCCCTACGCCGTGCCCCTCACGCCGCGACCGCGGCCGTCGCGTAACGGTGTAACGGCGCGACTTCCCGCCGCGCTGCCGCGCTGCCACGCTGCCGCGCAGGTGCTGGGCGGCTTTAGACAAGTTTGCCCTCCTGACGCAAAGTTGTCCAACGCGGTGCTCCTTCCGCCATCGTTGCAGCTTTTGCCCCTCTATGTGCTCGGCCTCATCAAAGGGCAGGCATTTAAACCCGGTGCGTCACCGCCCCGTCACCGCCCCGTCACCGCCGTCCGCCCCGCTCTCCGAGCCTCTCTCTCTCGGCACGACCAGACGAAACGCATCGAGGCGAACATCGCCTCGCCTGGCCCCTGCTCGTCTCTGCCTGCGCCTCTCTCCTCTCCATCTCCTTTCGTCCGCGCCCCACTCACCCCACTCACCCCACTCACCCCACTCACCCCCACTCACCCCCACTCACCCCCACTCACCCCCACTCACCCCCACTCACCCCCACTCACCCCCACTCACCCCCACTCACCCCCACTCACCCCCACTCACCCCCACTCACCCCCACTCACCCCCACTCACCCCCACTCACCCCACTCACCCCACTCACCCCACTCACCCCACTCACCCCACTCACCCCACTCACCCCACTCACCCCACTCACCCCACTCACCCCCACTCACCCCACTCACCCCACTCACCCCCACTCACCCCACTCACTACCCTCACCACCCTCACCACCCTCACCCCGCTCACCCCGCTCACCGCGCGCGCCCCACTTATCGCGCGCGCCCCGTGCCGTCCAACGCGCTCGTGCCTACGCCTACGCCTACGCCTACGCCTCCGGCAGACATGGATGTGCGATCGGACGAAAGAAGTGCCGCGCTCGCCGAGCTGGAGTGCGCGCCCGTGCACGTGGTCGTCTCGTCCGCCCACCCGCGCCTCATGCCGCTGCTCATCGAGCTGAGGCCGCCGCTCGGCCAGCCCGGACCCAACGGCCACCCAATCCTCCCGCCGCTCCTTCCACTCGTCGCCGAGAGGACACTGGCCAACGCGCAGGGCGCGTTCCTCCTCGAGGATGGCCGGCAGCTGCTCCTGTGGATCGGCCGCGCCGCGCCGCCCGCCTTCTTGCTCGACGTCTTCGCGCGGTGCGTCCGACACGCGTCCGACACGCGTCCGCGCGGGCTGCGAGCCGGGGTGGGCGCCGGATCGCTTCCCAAAGGCCGAGACATCGTGCTGAGGCCGACGACCCCCCTGCCGAACCCCCCATTGCTCGTCCACTGAAGTACTCACCCGATGCGCGCCCGCCGCCACCACCCGACTCGCCGCGACGCGCGCACACGCTTGCGCAGCCCGTCGCTTGACGGCCTCGACCCCGCTGCGCTCGCGGTCGCGCCACGCGAGCACTCCGTCGCCGCGGCGACGGTGCACGCCCTCATCGCTGCGCTGCGCGCCGAGCGGCCCGGCAGCCTTTCAGCAGTGCGTGTGGTGCGGCAGGGCGCCCCGGAGGAACTGCTCGTCACGCGCTGCATGTTCGAGGACCGATCCGCGCAAACGATGGCGTACGGCGAATTCCTCGTAAGGCGCACAGACGCGCGCACCGGCCGCTCGCACGCGCCTTCGCCGCGCAGCGCCGCGCAGCTCCTGCGCGCACCTCATGCGATGCGCTGCCGCGTCGCGTCCTGCGGTGCGTGTACCGATGCCACCCGCTCGCTGCCCCGCCCCTCTCGGCCCCGCCCCCGCCCCGCCTTGGCTATGCTGTGCACCCTGCGCCTTGCGCCCTGCGCCCTTTGTGCAATTAGGTCCATTGCCACCGAGCGGTTACAGCCAAAGTCGCGTGAAGCTTCCCCTCCTCCTCCTCCGTGGCGGCCTCGTGCCGCGCGCCGGACGCGAGCGCACAGTGCGCGATCTCGTGAGCGCACGTGCGAAAAATTGCGCGACTGGCGCTGCCGTTGACCCCTGCATCTCGCCGTCTGTCGGGCATCTCCTCTCGCTCTGTCGGGCGTCGCGGCTAGCAGTCTGTCGGGCCTTTTTAAAAAGTTCGCAACTCACAGGACGGGTGTCACCGCGCCGCCCGCACGCACGCCGCCGAGTTCGGCCGGACTGACGTCAGAATGTTGCCTCGTGTGTGAGCAGGCACACGCCGCGCAGCACCCACACGTCCGAGCGCTCGGCGGTGGGCAACTCGATCGCCGCGACGAGGTGCGCGAGCGTGCGCGCGGCCGAGGCGTAGATGGGGCACTCGTAGCGCGCGCCGTCGGCGCCGGCGCGGACCGCGCCGGCCGCGCGGCCGTCCACCGCCGCCGCGCCCGAGTGCGCGGTTTCTGCGCTTCCGGTCGGTCGCGCGGCGAGCGCGGTGGCGGGCGCAATGGCCGTCAGCGCGGCCGACGCCCTGGGCGACGCGCTGAGCCAGACGACGGGCATGAGTTGCGCTTGCGATTGTCCGCCAGCCGCTCCGCCCGGCTGCTCGGCGAGCTGGCCGACGGACCGGTCCCAGTGCGCGCCGACGAGCACGAGGCCATGCACGTACTGCCCGTCGTCCGCCGGCTTGCGCAGCTGCTCCGCGTCAAAGGGGAGCGGCTGCCCGACCACCGCTAGGTCCTCTACGGCCCAGCCCGCGCAGCCGGCGTGCGCGCGCGCGGTCTCGATGCAAATGGCAGCGACGAGAGCGCGCGGTGCAAAGAGCGCGCGTAGGCAGATGGACGCGGGCGGGCCGTGTCGCGCCCAGTTCAGGAGCATGCGCGCGCGCACACACAGCACGTCGAGCCACGCGCCCACGCCGAGCGCCTCCGCTCCGTCCGCGCGGGGCGCCGATGGCGGGTCGAAGCGTTCGCTGCCGAGCGCGCGCGCCCACGCGGCCGGCGCGGCGTGGGCCGCGAGCGCTTCGAGCGCGGCGGCGAGGGCGGAGGGCGCGCGGAGCGCGAGCTCGCCGCGCAGCGCCATTCGCGCCTGCTCGAGCGTGCGGCGTGCGCCGTCGAGCGCGGCGTTCAAGCGGCGCACCTCGTGGCTGAAGCACGTGCTGAGCGCGCGCGCGCCCGCGCCGCCAACGCGCGCCGCGTCGCGCACGTCGGCGCCGTCGAGCGGCCGCGGCAGCGCGGCGAGCACGTCGTCGACGCGCGCGCGCAGGGCCGCGCGCGCTGCCGCCTCCCCGCCCGCACACTGCGACGCGAGCGCCCCACCGCCGGTCGTCGGCGTCGGCAGCTGCCCGCCGTCGCGCGCGGCGGCGGCGGCGACGGCCTCCGCGGCGCGCAGCAGCAGCTCGCCCTCCGCCTCGCGCGCGCGCGCCGCCGTGCCCGCGTCCATTCCGTAGAGCGCAGGGGGCTCCTCTGCGGGCAGCTGCTGCGCGATCTTCGCGAGGGTTGCGTCGCGCTCGACGGCGTTCGGGATGGCGTAGTCGGCCGCGTGAAGGCTGTAGGACTGCTCGGCGAGCGCAGCGCTTAGCCACGGCCGCGCGTGCGCGCGCAGCACGCGCTTGTCGTACAAGTCGGCAATCGCGAGGCCGTAATGCGTGTGTGCGACCACGCTGAAGACGCCATCCCACTCGACGGCGCCGCGCCGCGCCTCCGCGTCCGCGAAGAGCGTGCCGAGCGCGCCGAGCGCAGTGCGCAGCTCGGGCTGGCCGAGGTCGTACGGCAGCGCGCAGCCGGCCTTGCCGAAGCGACCCCGCTCCGCCATGACGGCGTGCAGCGCGCAGAGCGCGAAGATGCACGCGCGCCACGACCGCCCGCTCGCGGCCTCGAGCGAATCCGCGTCGAGCGAGGCGTACGCGCCGTGCAGCCGCGCGCGCAAGCCGGACGGAGGCTGCAGCGGGCGTGGCGTGCGTGCGCCAAGGCGCGCGCGCGCGCGCGCGCGTGCGCGCGAGCGGCGGGATGAGGCGGGCGCAGCCGCGTCGGACGCGCGCGCGCTTGGTGAACGGGAGGCCGTGGGTGGGATGGGTGGGTGGGTGGGTAGGTGCGTGGGTGGCTGGGAGGCTTGGGTGGGTGGGTGGGTGGGTGGGTGGCTGGCTGGGGTGGGTGGATGGGTGTTGGGTGGATGGGTGGGTGTTGGGTGGGTGGGTGGGTGGATGGGTGGCTGGCATGGACGGCACCGCGCGCCCGCCCACGGCCAAGGCCAGCGCGGGCAGCGCGCCTGGAGACTGCAAGAGAGCACAAGGCAAGGCATGACAACAGATCATCGGAGATCCATGACGGTTACATGTAACCGTACATGTAACCGTCACGCACGCACGCGCTCCACGCCGCGCAAGGCGAGCGGCCCGTGCGCGCGCCGCGCGGTCGCGCACCTCGTATACAATCGTAGTCGCGCGATGCAGCATGGCGAGAGGCAAGGCCGGATGCGGCTCCGCTATCAGCCACAATCGAAAATGATCTTGTTGTTGATCTTGACTTCTTGCTAAATTTTGAATTTGGGCACTCAGCACCTGCGCGGCGCGAGCGCGGCGGCGCGGACGGCGCGGTTGTGATCGGCGAGTGGCGCGCGCGGCCGAGCCCAACGCTGCGCGCGCGCGCGCCGGCGCCATGCAACGGCGCGGGCGGCGCGTGCGGCGGGTAGGGCTTGCGGCGGGGTGGAGCGGGCGGGCGAGGCGGCTGGGCGCGCGGCGGGCGCGGCGGGCGCGCGCACGTCCACGCCACTCGCCGGCGAGAAGAAGGCGGCGAGCCGCGCCACAACTGCCGGCGCGGTGTGGCAGCTTGGCATGATCAGCCACGCACCGTGCGAGATGGCCGCGCCCGCCATCTTCAGCGCAGCGTCCGGCGCAAGGGTCGGCGGAAGAGTTCGAAGCGCGCGCCGGCGCCTGTGCGCGAGCTGAGCGATTTCGGCTGCGCGCGCGCGCACGCCGCCGGGTCCGCAGCGCAGCGCCGGAAGGGGACGGGTTGGGCGGTAATGGTGAGTAGGGTCTAGAATAGGCAGAGCGGACGCGCGTTCGATGCGCGCGCGCCGTGCGCGCGCGTGGCATGCGCGGTGGCGGGCATGCCACGCACGGGGCCCGCCTCACTCTACACTTCAATCACCCCACACTCGCCCCACACTCGCCCCGCTCACCCCCACTCACCCCCACTCACCCCACTCACCCCGCTCACCCCGCTCACCCCGCTCACCCCGCTCACCCCGCTCACCCCGCTCACCCCGCTCACCCCGCTCACCCCGCTCACCCCGCTCACCCCGCTCACCCCGCTCACCCCGCTCACCCCGCTCACCCCGCTCACCCCGCTCACCCCGCTCACCCCGCTCACCCCGCTCACCCCGCTCACCCCGCTCACCCCCGCTCACCCCCGCTCACCCCCGCTCACCCCGCTCACCCCGCTCACCCCGCTCACCCCGCTCACCCCGCTCACCCCGCTCACCCCGCTCACCCCGCTCACCCCGCTCACCCCGCTCACCCCGCTCACCCCGCTCACCCCGCTCACCCCGCTCACCCCGCTCACCCCGCTCACCCCGCTCACCCCGCTCACCCCGCTCACCCCGCTCACCCCGCTCACCCCGCTCACCCCGCTCACCCCGCTCACCCCGCTCACCCCGCTCACCCCACTCACCCCACTCACCCCACTCACCCCACTCACTTCTTATACCGTGCCCAGTGCGCGGCATGCCTCTCGCTGGGCGCGTGCGGTTGCGGGCAGGCGCTCGATATGCGCCGCACGGCGCGGCGCGGCGCGCGCCGCACGGGCGGGGTCGACACCGCCGTCTGCGCGCGTGAGGACGAGGAGAATGTCGCCGACGGCCGCGGCCTTCTCCGCCTCGACGAGCGAGGGCGCGCTCATCTGCGCGCAGCTCTCGCCGAGCGTCACGTTCACGAGCAAGGACGCGGCGTGCGCCAGACGGTCGGGCCGGAGGCAGCGAACGAGGAGGAGTCTGCGTGCGGCGCGCGCAAGCGCAACGGAAGACAAAACGTGCGGCGAGGGACGGAACGTGCGGCGGGGAACAAAACGTGCGGGATCGCGGGCGAGTTGCGCGCGCGTCAGCGCCACCTCCACGCCAGCGCTTTGGGCGGGAACCGCCGCCATGCTGATGACGGACTGGGGGCGTGCGGCCGACGGCACGCGCCGCCCGCCGCGCGGCGGCCGCGGCGGGCGGCGGGCGGCGGGCGGCGTCGGCCGAATGCCCCCAGCCCGTCATCAGCATGGCGGCGGCAAGAGGCGTGCGCGATCCCACGACCGCCATGCATCCAGCGCGCGCGCCATCGCCGGCGCGCGCGCAGCACAACTTGCCTCTCGGTGTGCGAGATGACATTCTCAAAGTCGGGCACGGCCTCCGCTTCGGGGGCTGCAGCCTTTAGCCACGCGCGCCAGCCCGCGTCGGCGTGCGCGAGCGACTGGGGAAGCGCGCGCAGCGACGGAACGCCCGCCGATAGCGCGTGCAGAAGCGCCCACTGCGCAGCCGTCAGCCACGCGGGCGGCGCGCGCGCGGCGGACGCGGCGGGCGCGCGCCCGCCGGCGGCGCGCACGCGCGCCGCCGCCTCGTGCGCAGGCGCGGACAGGAGCGCAAGCGCGACGCCGACGGGTAGCCGCCGTTCGTCGCCGCCACCAACGGCGGCGACGCCGACAGGTAGCCGCCGTTCGTCGCCGCCACTAACGGCGGCGACGCCGACGGGCGGCGTAGCCGCAGCGCAGCTCGTCGCCGCCGCCGCCGTTGCCGCCGCCGTCGGCGAGCCGCCAAGCGCCGCTTCGGCGGGAAGGCCGCCGCCGCCCGCGCCGCCCGCGCCGCCCGCGCCGCCCGCGCCGCCCGCGCCGCCGCCGCCGCCGCCCGCGCCGCCCGCGCCGCCGCCGCCGTCCGCGCCGCCGCCGGCGAGCGCGAGGTGGATGGCGACGAGCAGCAGCCAGAGCTGGCGGTGGCGCGCAAAGCAGCTGCGCGCGACGTGCGCGCACGCGTCGACGAGCAGCGCGCGCAGCACGTGCGCGACCCTCTTCGGCGTGAAGGTCGAGTGGTCGGCCGTCACGAGCGCCGAGTCGAGCGCGCGCTCGCTCCACTCGAGGGTGGCGCAGTAGGCCGGCGAGAGGGCGGAGAGCGCGCAGAGGAGCCCGTGCAGCAACGCGCCGCGCGTGCCGATCGGCGCGAGCTCGTTGCGCGCCGCGCGCACGCGCGCCTCCGCCTCGCGCGTGGTCGACGCGCGCGTGCGCAGGTCGGCGAGCGCGCGCCTGGTGCGCGCGAGCGCGTCGACGAGCGTCGCGTCGTCGAGCACGCGCCCGTCCGCCGCGGCGAGGTGCGCGAGAAGCTCGAGCTCGGCGGTCTCGATCGAGCGCTCGTAGGCGCCGATCTCGCCGCCCAGCCGCGCGAGCTCGTGGCCAATGTGCGGCCGCTCGCGCAAGACGGCGCGAGCGAGGAGCAGGCTCGCGAGCCCTTCGCTCGAGAGGGTGAAGTCGATGGGCGTGAGGTGCGTGCAAGAGTGCGCGCGCACGTTCGGGTAAGGCTGGCGGGTGGCGAGCACGAGCCAAAACTCGTCGTTGTAGCTGCGCGGGACGAGGGGAGGGGAGGGGAGGGGAGGGGAGGGGAGGGGAGGGGAGGGGAGCGGAGGGGAGGGGAGGGGAGGGGAGGGGAGGGGAGGAAATAAGAGGGGAGGGGAGGGGAGGGGAGGGGTATAGGCCAACGATGCGGCGCCACAGCACTCGTGTGACAATGCGCGTGCCGCTGCGCACGGCGCGCGGCACGCGGTGCGCGGCACGGCGGCAATGCATGCGCGCACGGCGCACAGCGGCACGCACTCGTGCTCCTTGTCGCCGAGCCAGACCGTCAAGCCCGCCCGCCCAGGCAGGCGCAGCGCGCGCGCATGCAGCACGCTCGCCACCATCGGATCGAGATCGAGCTCGATGCCCGCCACGCCGCCATGGCCGCCACCAGCGCCGGCGTGCGCGCCGCCGTCACCGTGCGCGCTGCCCGCCGCGGCCCCGTTCGCGTCGTCGCCGCGCCAGGGCACGAGCGCGTCGGCGACGAGGAGCGCGTGGCCATGGACGAGGCAATCGACGAGAACACCGTCAAAGCGCTTGGACGACGGCACGACGACGCGCAGCGCGCCGCCCACGTCGCCCGCCGCGACGGCAGCGGCGCCGCGCGCACCAAGCCACGCCGCGCCCAGGCCGTGCGGGTCGATTAAAAGGGGCGGGCGCGAGGGCGGCGCGCGGAGGAGTGCGAGCGCTGAGAGCATTGAGTGCTCGTCCGATGGCACGCCGTGCTCAACCCACAGCGCGCGCTCCTGGCGCGACAGCAGCAGCGACGAGACGGGCGGCGGCGGCGACGGTGCGGGCGCGGGCGCGGGCGCGGGCGCGGGCGCGGGCGCGGCAGACGGCTCGAGCGCGCGCGCCGCCGCGTCCGCGACGATCAACGGGCGGAGGAGCTCGACGCGCGCAGGCGCGTCGAGTGGGCCGGCGTACGCGAGGTGCGCGGCCGCGAGCGCCGAGGCCGCGTCGAGGCCGCGCAGCCGCGCGTCGACGTCGGCGCGCGCGGCCGTCCACCTCTGCATCTCGGGCGCGACGGACGAGACGAGGCGCGTGGCGGTCTCGAGGCGACGCTGCATGCCGCCCACCTCGCGTTGCAGCGCGCCCTTGGCGGAGACGGCGCGCTCAAACAGCGCGCGCAGCGCCTCCGCCTCCGCCTGCCCGCCGCGCAGTTCTTCGCTCGCGCGCGCGAGCTTCGCCGCGGACGCGCGCGCGCGCGACCGCGCGCGCTGCAGCGCTCGGATCTGCTCGCGCTGCCCGCGCGCGACGAGGTGGTACGAGGCGATGCAGCGCGCCCACCTGGCGAGCGCGGCGAGCACGGGGTGCGCGCGTCGCATCGACTCGCTCACCGTGAGCCCGTCGGCGTGCACGTACGGCGCGAGGAGCTCGGCCTGCTCGTCGGAGACGGCGTCCCGCGCGAAGGAGCCCAGGCGCGCCGAGAGCGCGCCCGCCTCGAAGAGGGGCGCGGCGTGCCGCCACGAGTCGGCGAGGAACGCGCGCCCGTCCTTGCCGCGCACGAGCTGCGCCGGCTCGAGCTCAGCGTGCAGCAAGATGAGCACCGCGTCCACCCCGTGCCTGAGCGGCGCGGGCAGGCCCTTGGAGCTTTTGAAAAGAGGCGCCAGCTCGCCGCCGCCGCCGCCGCCGCCGCCGGCCACCGCGCCGCCGAGCGAGTGCGCCGCCGCCTCCGCCTCGTCGAGCGCGGGGCGGACAACGGCGAGCTCGGCGTCGATCGCGTCGCGCATCTCGGCCACACGCGCCGCGTCCGCCTCCGCCGCCGCCGCGGCGACCGCGACGTCGGAGCGCCGCCGCTCGGCGTGCGCCGTCGCGCCCGCCAGCGCCTCAAGCAGCGCGCCCGCGTCGTCCTGCGCGTGGAAGAGCGCGCGCTCCGCCTCGCCCAGCGACGTACGCAGCGCGCTGAGCGCAATCTCCGCCTCGCCGAGCTGCGCGCACGCGCGCTCGAGCCGCGCGCGCTCCGTCGCGAGCGCCGTGCCGCGCGCCGATCGGATCTCGTCGAACGCCTCGATCAGCGCGTCGTACGCGCGCAGGCTCGGCGTCGCGAACTCGATGCCGCCGCCGCGCCGGCTGGAGTAGGCGGCGGCGGCGCCGAGGGCGGCGGCGTGGCACGCTGCCAGGTGCTCGAAGATGCCGTCCGTGAGCGCAGGCGGGCTCGCCGCCGCGGTCGTTGTCACCGTCGCGGCCTCGACCCGTCGAGCGATCGGCAAGAGTGCGCGCTTGATTGTCGCGTGAGGCTGCGACGGCGCAGCGACGCCACCCGCGTCGGTAGGCGCCGCAAGCTTCTGACGCCCACCGACGCCACCTTCGTCGGTGGGCGCCGGAAGCTTCTGACGCCCACCGACGCCACCTTCGTCGGTGGGCGCCGGTAGCTTCTGACGCCCACCGACGCCACCTTCGTCGGTGGGCGCCGGAAGCTTCTGATGCCCACCGACGCCACCTTCGTCGGTGGGCGCCGCAAGCTGCTGGCGCCCACCGACGCCACCTTCGTCGGTGGGCGCCGGAAGCTTCTGATGCCCACCGACGCCACCTTCGTCGGTGGGCGCCAAAAGCTTCTGACGCCCACCGACGCCACCTTCGTCGGTGGGCGCCGGAAGCTTCTGATGCCCACCGACGCCACCTTCGTCGGTGGGCGCCGGAAGCTTCTGCGCATGCTCGGCCCGCGCCGCCGCGTCCTTACCGCCGCCCTCGCCCGTGTCGCCGCCGTTGCCGTCGCCATCGCCATCGCCATCGTCGCCGCCGCCACCGTCGCCGCCGCTGGCGGGCCCGCTGCCGTCGTCGCCGCTGGCGCCGCCGCCGGCGCCGCCGCCGGCGCCGCCCACCGCCGCCGCCGCCGACGCGGCGATCGAGCCGCGCCGCACGCTCGACCTGCGAACGGTCGTAACGGTCGGTGTGCCCGCGCGGCGCGGCACGTCGCGCGCGGAGCGCGGACCAATGGCCGCGTCCGTCGCGTCGCCGCCCGCCGCGAGCGGCAGCAGCCGCAGCGGCAGTAACGGCGCGGCGGTGGCGGCGGTGCTCGCGGGCCACGCGCACGCCGCGCAGCCCGCGCTCGCCGCGTCCGCGCGCGCCGACGCGGCGCACGCCGCGAGCATCGCCGCGGCCGCCGGCGGCGGGAGCAGCCGCGCGCGCGCAATGTCAGCCAGCGCCTGACTCGGCCACGCGTCGAACCAATCGACGGTGCAACCGCCGGCAATTTCCGGAAACTTCTCGGCAAGCGCGCGCGCGCCCGCACCGTCTGTACTAGGCGCGCACAGCGCGAGGCGCACGCCCGCGCGCGCGCGCTGCGTGAACAGGGCCCATGCCTCGTGCCGCCAGTCCTTCGAGCCCGCGACGCCGCCGCCGCCGCCGTCGCCGCCGTCGTCCGCGCCCGCGCCGCGCTCGCGCGCGAGGGCGGCGCCGAGCTGGTCGAGCGCGCCGTCCGCGTCGTCGCGCGCCAAGAGGGACGGCAGCTCGCCCGCGCTGAGCAGCGTGGCGACGAGGTCGACGACCGCATCGTCGGCGAGCTCGGCGCCGCCGAGCGCGAGGCACACGCCGCCGCCGCCCGCCGCGCCGAGCACGCCCGCCGCGCGGTAGAGCGGCCGCAGCTCGGCAAGCAAAGCCTCGGCGGCCGCCGGCCCGCGCGCGCCGCGCGGCGCGCGCCACCGGACGTGCGCGAGGCCCGCGACGAAGGCGCAGAGCCGGACAAGCGCCGAGCACCCGCCGCTTCCCGGACCGAGCATGAGCACAGCGCCGTGCGGTATTGAGAGCGCGCGACATACCCGCGCAAAGTGGTTTAAAAAGAAGTCGGTCAGCACGATCGCCCGGACCGCCGCGACGTCGGCCGCCGCCGCGTGCGCGCGCCGACGCGCCTCGGCGCGCGTAACGCGTGGCTCGTCATCGCCGCCGACGCCGATGCCGCCGCCGCCGCCGCTCGACTTGCCGCCAAACGCGCCGCCGCCACCGCCGTGTGGCGTGCGCTCGCCGCCCGGCCGCTCGCCGTGCGCCGGCGTCTGCGCGCGCGAGCGCACATTCGACATGGGCGTCTGCGCGCGCGAGCGCGCGCGCAGGCCGCCGTCAGCGCCGTCGGCGCCGGGGCTGCCCGCGCGCGCGCCTTGCCGCAGGAGCAGCGCGCCTCGGCTCGGCTCGCGCTCGAGCAAGCCCGGCGGCGGCGGCCGGTCGGTTGCGCGCGCGCCCTGCGACGACGAGGCGCGCTCTGCGGAGGCGAGCGGGCGCGCGCCGTTCGCGCCCGCCACCTCGCGCTCGTCGCCGCCGCCGCCGCCGCCGCCGACGAGCGCAACGGGCACGCCGAGCGCGGCCTCGGCGAGCGCGCGCTGCGCGATCACGAACGCGTCAATGTGCGCGCTCACCGCAAGGCGCACCACGGCGAGCGACGGCGCGCGCGCGTACGGGCGCGGCGCGCCGCTCGCGTTCTCGGCCGCGAGCTCGAGGAGCTCGGCGTGCGCGGCGCGCGCCACGGCGGTGGCGGCGAAGGCACCCGCGTCCGCGCCCGCCGCCGGCGCTGTCGCAAGCGTCGATGGCCACGTGAGCGCGCGCATGCTCGGGCGCGCGCGCGCGCCAAGCTGCACGCGCTCCGCGCCGGACACTCCGGACACTCCGGACACTCCGGACTCTCCGGCATTGTCGCGCGCGCGCTGCGCCGCGGCGACGGTGGCGGCGGCCAACGCCAGGACGGACGGCTCGTGCGCTGAGCCCGACAAGGCGCGGCGCTCGGCGGCGCGCGTGCCACCGTCCGCGCCGCCGTCCGCGCCGCCCGCCGAGCCCATCGCCACGTCGTGCAGCGTCGCGCGCATCACACGGCGCCTGCGCAGCGAGCTCGGGCTGCTCGCCAGCCCACCGCTGCCGTCCGTAAGCGCGTCGCCACCCGTGAATGCGTACACCGCGACGGCCTTCGCAACGGTGCGTTCGGTGGCCGTACGCTGGGTTGAGCGCGGCATCAACGACGTTGCGCGCCGCACGCGCGCGCCGTCGGAGGCGCGCGCGCGGCCGCCCGTGCCGACGAGCGCGCCGGCGGGCGTCGCCGCGCGCGACGCGTCAGCCGCGCGCGCGGCCGCGCGCTCATGCCACGCGTGCGGGAGGAGGAAACTTCCGAAAATGTCCGCGCCCGCCGCGCGCGCGTCGCGCGCGCCGAGCGCGCCGAGCGCGTCGACGAGCGACGCGTCGATGGCGCCGTCGGCGCGGAGCGCGTCGAGCGCGGCGGCGGCGACCCACTCGCGCTCGCTCGGCTCGGGCAGCCTGTCGGCGAATGTGCGCTGCACCTCGTGCGTCCACAGGAAGAGCAGCTCGATCGCATCCGTGCTATCCGCGCGGTCTGCGCGGTCTACGCGGTCTGCTCCGCCCGCGCCGTCCGCGCCGCCCGCGCCGTCCGCGCCGCCCGCGCCGCCCGCAGTGCCGCCGCCGCCGCCGTCCACGCCAACTGCACCGCCCGCGCCGCACACGCCGCCGTCCACGCCAACTGCACCCTCCGCGCCGCCCATGCCGTGCGGCAGGCAGAGCGCCTGAAAAAGGCGCGAAAGTTGCCGGACGGAGCATCGGCAATGCGCGCGGTCGGCGGTCGGCGGCAGCTCCGCGCGCACGCGCGACCACAGCGCGATGCTCACGGGGACGAGGCGGCGCGCAACATCGCGCGCACGCCGGCCGGCCGCGCGGCCCGCAGCCAACGTCAAGTCGGCGGCGGCGGCGTCGCGAGCGGCGAAGCGCGCGCTGACGAGCGAGCCGAAAATGCGGCCGAGGGCTGCGGAGGACGGCAGCGACACGTGCAGCGTCGTGCACAGCGACTGCGTGCGCTCGGGCACGCCGCGCGCGTCCGCGCCGCGCGCGCGCGCCGTCGCGCGCGCCGTCGCGAGGAGGAGTGTGTCGCGGACGGTGAGGGCCTCGGCGGGCTTGGTAGCGCTCGGCAGAGTGCGACTGTGCAGCAGCTGACGCAGCAGCTCGAGCGCGGGCTTGGTGCCGCACGCGTCCGCGCGCGGCGCGCCGGCGTCGTCGACGACGAGGAGCAGGCGCTGGCCGCGCGCAGGCGCGTATGTCCGCCCCTCGCGCCGCTCGACGCACGCGAGCACGGCATCGCGCGCGCGTCCCGCCGTCGTGCGCGCCGAGAAGGGGATCCGCCGGCCGATGCACGCCGACGGGTCGAGGCGCGCGAGCGCGCGCAGCGCGATCGAGCGCTTGCCCACCGCCTCGCCGCCGCACAAGAGCACGTGCCGCCCGGCGGCGAGCGACGCGTCGACCGCGCCGCCGAGCGCGAGCGTCTGCGCGGTCGGCACGTGCAGCGCGGGAAAAGCGTCAAGGAGCGCGTTCGCGCCGCTCAGGCCGGCGTACGATGGCTGCCAGTCGACGAGCCGCGCCTCGCACCGCGCCCACCCGCCGCTGCCGTCCGCCGCGCCGAAGCGCTCGGGCCAGTAGTCATAGACGGTCTCGCCCGCGCCGTCCGCGCTCGCGCCGGGCGGCATCGCGCTCGGCCGCAGGCTGCGCAGCTCCGCGTCGACGCGGCGTCGCTCCGGCAGATCGAGCGCGCCGCCGAGCGCCCACGCGGCCGCGTAGACGAAAACGCGCTCGAGCTGGCCCTCGTCAACACCCGCGTCCGCCGCGGGCGCGAGCGTGCCGTCGAGCAGCGCGAGCAGCGAGGCGATGGCCGCGCTCTCGCGCTGCAAGTGCGCCGCGGCGGGCAGCGCGCGCGCGAGCGCGAGCAGAGGCGGGACAAGCTGCTCGAAGAGCGCACGCAGCGGCGCGGCCTCGGGCTCGCGCCGCGCGCCGAGCCACGCCGCGGCGAGCGCGCGCCACTCGCCGTCCGCCGCGTCGACGCACACGAGCGCCGCGCGCGAGACGGTCGCGGGCGCGGCGTGCGCGAGCGTGTCCGTCTCGACGCACAGCGTGACGCGCGGCCGCGGCAGCCTGATACGCTCGTGGTTGCGCAGCGTCACGCTGCCTGCGCCGTCCATCGTCGCGTGCAGCACGTCCTCAAAGCCGGGCTGCAGCGGCCCGTCGAGCACAACCCACGAGAAGGCCTTGATATCCGCACTCGCGCACCGGAGCAGCCCGCCCAACGCGCCGTCCGACCACTCGGCGCTCGAGCCCGCGTCGGCCGAGCCGTGCAGCGCGGCGGCCTCGAGCGCCATGGGGAAGAGCCGGTACTCGCGGTGCGGCTGCCCGTGGCACGCCGGCGCGTCCGCCGAACGCGACGCGGCGGCCGCCGCGTCGGCGGTGCGCGGCGCGCCGCCGGCCGCGCCGGCGGGCGCGGGCCCGGGTGGCATTGACTCGAGCGCGGCGTGGAGCGCGCGCGTGAGCGCCGTCTTGCCGCACGACGTGGGCCCGACGAGGATCACGCTGGACCTCGCGAGCACCGCCTCGTACAGCTGCGCGCCCTTTGAGACCCACGCAGCCGTTGGCGTCAGCCGCAGCGCCGCCGCCGCGGCGCGCAGCGCGGCCGCAAGCGCGTCGGTGCGCGCGCGCTGCGGCCGGAGCGACGCGCCCGGGAACGCGGCCACGAGGATGCTCGCGAGGCGAGACACGTCGGCGGGCGGCAGCGCCGGCGCGAGCGTCTCGAGCAGCGCGCGGCTCACCGCCTCGGCCTCCGCCGCCTCGAGCGCCGCGCCGCCGGCCGACGCGGACGCGGACGGCGCCGGCGTGTTGGCCAGCGCGCCGCCGGCAGGCGCGGGCGGCCCGCGCGCACTGGCGCGCGCGCCGCCCGCGCCCGTCGCCGCCGCCTCGACGGCCGCCGTGGTCGCGGCGGTGCGCTCGGCGGCGGGCGCGACGTCGAGCGCGGCGCGGCGCAGCTCGACGGCCGTGCGGATCGCCGTGTCGCACGCGCGCATGCCGTAGTCGCCGACGGCGAGGGGGCCGAACGAGTCGGCGCAGAGCAACAGCGTCGCGTCCACGCGCCGGCCGAGCACCGCCGCGTGCGCAAAGCCAGCCGCGGCGAGGCGCGCGCCGCACACGAACGCACGGTCGGGCGCGGCCAGCGCGATAATGCGCATGTGCGCGCGCACGCTCGCGGGCAGCGCTGCGGCGTCGCGCGCGCCGCCGACGGTCGCGCAGACGGCGAGATCGGCCGAGTGCACGCTGATGGCGTGCCCGTCCACAAACTGGTGCGCGCTCGGCACGCCCGGCGCGGCGAGCGCGGCGTGCGCGCGCAGCGCGCCGAGCAACGAGGCGATGAGCTGCGCGCACGCGGCGAGCACCGCGGGGCGCAGCGCGTGCAGCTCGTCGAGAACGAGCCAGCACGCGCCGTGCGCGACGCCGCGCAGCACCGCGCCGAGCGCGCGCGCGTCCGTCGCCGCCGAGCACGGCGCGAGCACAACGAAGGCGCCAGCGAGCGCGCCCAGTTCCAGCGCGTGTCCGGCCTTGCCACTGCCGGGCGCGCCTACCAGCGCGCAGCCGATCCGCAGCGCGAGCGCCTGCGCGAGCGCGAGCCAGCAGCGCGTGGCGAGCGGCGTGACGACGACGCGCGCGCACGCTCTCTGGAACTCGCACCCGAAGAGCAGGTCGACGCCGCCGAGTCGAAGACGCACGCCGCACTCGGCGGCGGGGACGGGGGCGGGGGCGGGCGGCGCCGCCGCGCCGGCCGCGGCGAGCGCCGCGCGCGCGCGTGAGCCGCGCGCGGCGACGGCGGCGCTTGGCGCACGCTTCGCCGCGACGGAGGCCTGCGCCCCCGCCTCCGCCGCCGCCTCCGCTGCCGCCGCCGCCACGACCGCCGCCACGCGCCCGTCGCCGTCGCCGTCGTCGCCTCCGCCGTCGTCCGCGCTGCCACCGCCCGCCGCGCGCGCGGAGACGCCCGCGTCGGCCGGCGTCCACTCGATGCGCAGCTGCTGCGCCCATTCGAACGCCCACGCGTCGCACACGCGCGCGCGCACGAGCTCGTCGAGCGCGTCGCGCTGGTGCAAGGCGACCATGATCAGCCGCTCGAGCGCCGCACGCGCGCGCGCGACCGAGGCCGCCGCCGCGCCAGCCGCCGCGCCAGGCGAGGGCGGCGCGCGCGCGACGCCGCCGGCGACCTCGGCTGCGCGCTGCGCGAGCCGCGCGTCCGACGCGCCATTGCGCGCGACCAGCTCGCACAGCCGCTCGGCCGCGCGCCGCGCGGCGTCGGGCATCGCCGACTTGTCCGCGCGCGCGCGCTGGAGCGCGCCGCCCACGTCGGTGGTCCACGCAGCGCTGAGCGCGAGCGCAGCGACGTGCACGGGCAGCGGCCGCCAGAACGACTCGGCAGACGCAACCGCCGGCTCCACCGACGCCGCCGCGCACGCGCCGTCCGCGGCGCGCGCGACGGCGGCGTGCGTCGCGCGCAGCAGCCGGTCGAGGGTCGCCGCCAGCGCGCCGGACGCGACCACCGCCCACGGCAGCGCGAGTGTCTCGCCGTCCGCCGCCGAGACCGAGACGATGCGCGGCGCGGCGGACGGCGCGCCGCTCGCCGCGCCCGCCGCGCGCGCCGCGCCGCGATCGCGCGCGCCGTCGGCGCCACGCAATGGCGAGCGGCTGGGCGCGCGCGATTCGTCAATCCGCGTGGGCGCGGCGCGCGGCGGCTGCAGCTCAAAGCTCTCAACCGCCGCAAAGAGCGCGTGCAGGTGCGGGCGTACAGCGAGGACGTCACCATCCGCGTGCGCGAGCATCTCGATGAGCGCCGTGTTCGAGATGAAGGCGAAGCGAGCGAACGCGGCGCGCCTCTGCTCGGCGTAGGCGGAGAGCGCCTTGTGGCACGTCTCAAGCTGCGCGAGCAGGTGGGCGAGCGTGCCGCGCAGCTCCTCGCTGGCGCCGCAGAAGGGCAGCACCGTGCGCGCCTCGAGCGCGGACGCCATGAGCCGCGCCCAGCCAACGTCCACGTTGCGAAAACGCTTCGCCTCGTGCGGCATCTGCTTGCCGACCTCGCCTGAGGCAAAGATACCCTCGACGTAGAGCCACGCCGTCTGCACGCGCAGCCACGCCTCGAGGGTCTCGCTCACCGCGCTCAGCCGGTCGACAAGCGCGGCCGCGTCGGCTCGGAACGGCGACGCGTGCCTCCCGGACAGGATGGCGCTCAGAGCCGCGCCGGACTCGTCGAGGCGGTGGAGAAGCTTGACGACTTGGGCGGAGCGGAGCGTGACGAGCCCGCGCGCCTTGAACGCGCACAGCGGGATCGGCTCGTCCGCCCACTCCGCGCCGATCGCGCGCACGCGAACCTCAACGTCCGCCTCCCGCGCCGCGCGCTCGCACACCGCGCGCACGATGGCGTTCAGCTCGCGCAGCCCGATGGCGGCGACGTGGCCGACGGTGAGGCCGTCGGCGGCGGGCGGCAGCTCGCGCGCCGTCGCTCCAGCGAGCTGCACCCAGTGCCGCGCGCGCATCTGCGCGCGCGCGAGCTGCTGCAGGACCGGCGCGAGCGCGACGAACGCTGAGAGCGCGGCGACGCTCTCGTTGCACGCCGGCCACGCGCGCATCGGCTCGGGCAGCGCGCGGCAGCGCGCGTGGAGGTGGTGCGCGCGCGCGAGCGCGTCGGGCAGCGCCTCTGCCGCCTCTACCCACGCCGTCGCGTACACGGCGCCGAGCAATTCGCGCGTAAGCGCGAGCAGCTCATGCAACGACCCGATCTCGCTGAGCTCCGCGCGCGTGCGCGCGAGTTCGGGGTAGGCGGGCGGGCGGAGGCCAAAGAGCTCCTCGCCCAAGGCGTGCGCCGCGCGCCGGCGCTCAAGCTGCTCGCATCGCGCCGCGTACACGCGCAGCCGCTCCGCCGCCTCGGCGGGCGCGAGTCCGGGCGCCGCCGGCCCGTGCGCCACAAAATCTTTCCGGAACGAAGCCACGTCGTGCACAAACGACTTGACGTTGGTGAAGAGCGCACGGCGGAGGGAGGGTTGCAGGCTGGCGAGGCGCTCGGACACGTCGTGCGCGAGCGACGCCACCTTGCGCCACGCGTACCGCACCTCGTCCATGCGCTCCGCCGCCTCCCGCTCGAGCCGCACGCCGTGCGACACGAGGATCGCATACCGCTCCTCGGCGGGTGCGAAGAGCGCGTCGACGCCGCCCTCCATCTCGCGCACGGCGCGCAGCACGCCGACGGCGCGGCGAACGTCGGCAAGATCGCGCACCTCGCGCCCGAGCGCGCGGCTCGTCCCGGCGAGCCACGCCACGACCCCATCGAGTCGGACGCGCGCCTGCGCGAGCAGCGCGGCCTCGAAAACACCGCGCCAGCGCGCGAGCTCGGCGCAGATCGACGCCTTGAGCGGCGAGCACTCGAGGCGGATCGCGCCGATAGCACGCGCGGCGGGCAGCCCGCCGACGCCGCGCTCAAGCTCGATGTAACGGCGCAGCTTGGCATCAAAGTTGGCGAGCGTCGGCGCGCGCGCGGCGAACGCCTCGTACGCGGCCGCGCGCCCGTCCGCGCCCGCGCGCCACGCCCACGCGTAGCGCTCGAAGAACGCGAGATACCGCGCGACGCGCCGGCGCACGCCGCTCACCACGCCAGTCAGCCGCACGGCGAGCACCGCCGTCTCCGTGTCCGACGCGACGGCCGCGTGCGCGCCGCGCGGCCGCGGCTTGGCGCGCTCGCCGACGCCGCCGCCGCCATCGACGCCGCCACCGTCGGCGCCGCCGCCGTCGACGCCGCCGCCGTCGGCACCGCCGGCGTCGGCGTCCGCACGCAAGTCGGGCACGGCGCCGCTCGCGCGGATGATCGCCGCGGCGCACTGGTTGAGCGCGAGCTGCACTTCGTCGAGCGACGGTGAGAGCACGACCTCGCCCGACGCCAGCTCGACGCTCAGCTTGAAGAGGCGCCCGCTTTCGCATTCGTCGCTATCGCCAGCGCCGTCGTCGGCGCCGTCGCCAGCGCCGTCGCCGGCGCCGCGCGTGCCAAGCGGCGCAGTCGCGGCGCGCGCGCGCGCCGTCGCGCCGGCGAGCGTGCGGTGGAGCGCGCGCGGCGCTGGCGACGGCGCTGGCGACGGCGCTGGCGACGGCGCTGGCGACGGCGCTGGCGGCGACGCTGGCTTCGCCGCGCGGTGGAGCGCGCGCAGCGCGCGCTTGACGGCGGTGAGCACGGCGCGCTCGTTCATGCGCGCGTAGTACGCGCGCAGCGCGGCGAGCTGCGCGCGCTCCACGCGGAGCGGCGTGCGTTGCAACTCGTGCGCGCACAGCAGGGCCTCGACGTCGACGAGCGCGGCGCGCGCGTCGGCGGAGCGACGCGAGATCGCGAGCGCGCCGGCGCTGACGGCAGCCTCCTGCGCGGCGCGGAACGCATCGACGCTGAGCGTGGCGCCGTCGGCCGGCAGTATGAGCAGCCGCGTGCGTGAGAGCAGGCGCAGGTTGCGCAGCAGCCGATGCTCGACCAAGTTGCGGCACTGTGCGCGAAGGTCGGTGAGGTGCGCAAGCGCGGCGCGCACGTCGGCGATGAACGCGTCGATGTCGAGCGATGGCGACGACCACGAGACGGAGGCGAGGCCCGCGCTGAAGGCGCGCTCGAGCTCGTCGCGCGCGGGCGCGAGCAGCAATTCAAACTGCGCGTCGGCGGGCGCGAGCAGCGCCGCGCGCGCGCCGAGCGCGTGCGCGAGCATCGCGCCATGCGCTACGAGGCGGGGCGCGGCGAGGAAAAGGGCGCGCGTGCCGTTCGGCACGTGCAGCCCGAGGCGGAGGAGGTGGCGCGCCTCGCGCACGAGCGAAAGGATCCGCGTGTCCAAGTTGAGCGCGAGCTCGGACGTGCCCGGCCGGCGCGCGAGGAGTGGCGCGCGCAGGCCGGCGCGGCCCGCGTCGACGGAGCGGAGCCACGCGAGGTGCCACAGCGTCTCAAACTCGACGAGTGTGCGCGCGATGCGGTTGTACAACTTGACGATCTGCTTGGCGCCGTGCGAGTGCAGCAGCTGCTCGTGCCGCGCGAAGACGGCCATCGGGCCCTCGATCCGCCGCAGCAGCTGCCGCGCCCATGCGATGCTGCCAGCGGTCGGCGGCGCATCGCGCGCGAGCGGCGGCGCGCTTTTGCCGCGCTCGTACGTGGAAGCGACGGCCTCGAGGTCGAGCGCGTAGTTGTAAAAGATCACCGCCCGCTTGGACGAGAGCTCTTCGCGCAGCCGCTCGCGCGTGAGCAGCCGCTCGAACTGCGCGAGGCGCGCAAGCGCGTGCTCCGTCCTTGGGACAGCCTCGAAGGCCGCGTTGACGAAACTCCGCAGCGCGAGGTCCAGCCCTGCGACCCGCTCGCAAAAGGCCACATAGTCGCGGTCGAAGGCGGACGCGGCCAGGTCGAGCGGGTCGTACGGCGCCGCGCGCACGAGCGCGAGCACGTCCGTGTACGTCGCGCCAAACGCGCCCATCCCCTCGATGCGGTGCGACGCGAGCGCGTCGAGCTGCGCGAATGTACGCAGCATCTCGTTGAGCTTGTCGACGCGCCGGCAGAAGAGATCGAGGCGACCAAAGATGGCGGCCTCGTCCAAAGCGAGCTGCGCGCCGCTGCCGTCGGGCCGCGCGCCGCGCAGCCGGTCGCGCGCGCTCGCGTACGCGCGCTTGTACGCGTCCGCCAGGTCCGTGCAGTGCCCGAGGCGCTCGAGCAGCGCGTGCGGCGGTGTGAGCCAGAGCGGGCCGGCGGCGCGCACGTGCGCGATGCACACGGCGACGAGCTGCGCCGTCACCTTGCGCAGCAGGCCGGTGAGGCGTGCGGATGTGTTGTAATGACGCGAGAGCGCGCGGATCATTCGAATTGTCGACAAAAGGGCGGGAAGACGCTCTGCGAGCACGCGCGGCTCGCCGACCGCGAGCGCCTCAAGATGGCCGTCGAGCGTGCCAAGGTACCTGCGCGCAAAGCGCGGCGCGCGCGCACACGTCGCGGGTAGGCGCGCGCGGCTCGACGCGGCCGGCGCCCGCGCGTGCCGACGAGCGGGTGCGACAGGGCGTGCAGTGCGACAGGGCGTGCGGTGCGACAGGGCGTGCGGTGCGACAGGGCGTGCGGTGCGACAGGGCGTGCGGTGCGACAGGGCGTGCGGTGCGACAGGGCGTGCGGTGCGACAGGGCGTGCGGTGCGACAGGGCGTGCAATGCGACAGGGCGTGCGGTGCGACAGGGCGTGCGGTGCGACAGGGCGTGCAGTGCGACAGGGCGTGCGGTGCGACAGGGCGTGCAATGCGACAGGGCGCGCGGTGCGACAGGGCGTGCGGTGCGACAGGGCGTGCGGTGCGACAGGGCGTGCAGTGCGACAGGTCGTGCGGTGCGACAGGGCGTGCGGTGCAACAGGGCGTGCGACAAGGCGTGCGGTGCGACAGGGCGTGCGGTGCGACAGGGCGTGCGGTGCGACAGGGCGTGCGGTGCGACAGGGCGTGCGGTGCGACAGGGCGTGCGGTGCGACAGGGCGTGCGGTGCGACAGGGCGTGCGGTGCGACAGGGCGTGCGGTGCGACAAGGCGTGCGGTGCGACAAGGCGTGCGGTGCGACAGGGCGTGCAGTGCGACAGGGCGTGCGGTGCGACAGGGCGTGCGGTGCGACAGGGCGTGCGGTGCGACAGGGCGTGCGGTGCGACAAGGCGTGCGGTGCGACAAGGCGTGCGGTGCAACAGGGCGTGCGGTGCGACAGGGCGCGCGGTGCGACAGGGCGTGCAGTGCGACAGGGCGTGCGGTGCGACAGGGCGTGCGGTGCGACAGGGCGTGCGGTGCGACAGGGCGTGCGGTGCGACAGGGCGTGCGGTGCGACAGGGCGTGCAGTGCGACAGGTCGTGCGGTGCGACAGGGCGTGCGGTGCAACAGGGCGTGCGACAAGGCGTGCGGTGCGACAGGGCGTGCGGTGCGACAGGGCGTGCGGTGCGACAGGGCGTGCGGTGCGACAGGGCGTGCGGTGCGACAGGGCGTGCGGCGCGACAGGGCGTGCGGTGCGACAGGGCGTGCGGTGCGACAGGGCGTGCAGTGCGACAGGGCGTGCGGTGCGACAGGGCGCGCGGTGCGACAGGGCGTGCGGTGCGACAGGGCGTGCAGTGCGACAGGGCGTGCGGTGCGACAGGGCGTGCGGTGCGACAAGGCGTGCGGTGCGACAGGGCGCGCGGTGCGACAGGGCGTGCGGTGCGACAGGGCGTGCGGTGCGACAGGGCGTGCGGTGCGACAGGGCGTGCGGTGCGACAGGGCGGCGCAGCGCGCGGCGCACTTTGCGTTGTCCTGGGCCTCGTTGACGGCGTCGGTGAGCCGCTCGTCGAGCAGCGACCAGCGCGAGAGAGACGGCGTGTTGGCGCTCCCAGCCGACCCGCCGCTCGCGCTCGCGCGGGACGATGGCGCGCCCGACGCTCGCAGCACGCCGAACAGCGCGAGCGCGCGCGGCGCGCGCAGCTGCTCGAGAACCGATTTTAAATGCGACGTGCGCGCGCGCCAGTAACGCAGCTCGGACGCGGGGCCGAGCGAGGCGTAGGCGGGCGCGCGCGCACGCGCACGCGCGCCCACCAGCGCG
Organism: Diacronema lutheri; assembly: GCA_019448385.1. Classification (NCBI taxonomy): domain Eukaryota; phylum Haptophyta; class Pavlovophyceae; order Pavlovales; family Pavlovaceae; genus Diacronema; species Diacronema lutheri. The sequence continues at coordinate 295,411 of JAGTXO010000029.1, read as the reverse complement.
CCGTGCGCCGCCTCAATCGACGCGCCGTCGCCCTCGTCCAAGAGCAACTCGATCGCCTCGCACCAGCCGCGCAGCGCGCCGTCAAGCGCCGAGACCAGTGCGGGCCGCGAGGCGGCCGCGCGCGCGTGCTCGACGGGCGAGTCACCAAGCGCCACGAGCTGCTCGGCAATGGCGGCCGGCAGCTCGAGCCGAGTTTCCACCGATCGGGCGGCCTCCTCGAGCATGTCCACAAACTTGCCCACCGAGCCGAGCACTTCTGACACGCCTGTCGCATGCAGCCGATTGGGCGGAGGCGCGTCGACCGCGCCGTCGGCCGCGCCGTCGGCCGCGCCGTCCGCCGCGCCGTCGACCGCGCCGTCCGCCGCACCGGCGTGCGCGGCGCGGGCGTGCGCCGTGCGCGGCGGCTGCGCCTGCGCCCCCTGCGCGCCGTCGCCGACGCGCGCGTGCGCGCCGTCGTCGTCGTCCGGGGGCGCGCACGCGGTGCCTGCCGTGCGCACGATGCGTGCTCTGTCCGGGCGGCCGAGTCCGGCTCCGCTCGGCGTGGGCGGCGGCAGGCGCGCCTCGGCAGACAGCATCGGAACGTACGCTTCGGTGAGCAGCCCAAAAAGCGCGCCCATCGCACTCGCGTCCAAGGAGCCGAGCGTGAGATGAGCGCGCGCGCCGCCGTCGGCCGTGCCGTCGGCCGAGCCGTCGGCCGAGCCGTCGGCCGTGCCGTCGGCCGTGCCGTCGGCCGTGCCGTCGGCCGTGCTCTCCGACGCGCCCTCACACGCGCCGCGCGCCGCCAACTCGCTGCGCAGCACGAACGCCACGCGCCCGCGCACATGCTCGAGCATATCGCCCTCGCTGAACGCGCACAGCTCGGCGCCAAGCAACGGCGGCGAGGGCGGCGCGCCGTGCGCGCTCAACGCCGGCTGCTCCGAGGTGTCGGCGCGCGTGGGCTCTGCCGCCGTCGAGCCGAGGTGCGTGGCGAGCGCGGTTGGCGCGGGCGAGCCGGCAAGCAATCGGTCGGGCGTGTCGAGCGCGCCGCCACCTGTGTGCGCGTGCGCGCTTGCTTTGTCCGCACCCGCATGCTCGCGCGGCTCGGCGTCAGGCTCGGCGTCGCGGCCGGCCGCTGCCGCCGGCGGCGGCGGCTCCGAGCGGAGGTAGAAGAGGACGCGCTGGCTCCGGCCAGCCAAGAAGTCACCGACGATCGAGGCGAGCTTTGGCTGCTCAAGCGCGTGCCGAACCTGCGTGTGTGGGAGACGGAGGTGGGCCACCAGGTGGCGTTCGAGCCACCCGGGCCGCTCCTCCATCGTGCGAGCGTAAAAAGCGAAACGGCGCCGTACCTCGTTGTGTCTCGTCCGGGTGCACACGAAAGGACGGGTCCGTCGATCTCAGAAGAAGGGGGGGCCCGCCGCCAGTTGCCATGGCCCTCACGGGCTCGAGCCACGTGCAGTTCAAGTTCAAGTCGGCGAACGAGTACGACACGCTCTGGTTCGATGGCGAGGGCATCTCGCTGAGCGATCTCAAGGCACGCATCCTCGAGCAGAAGAAGATGACGCCCTTCGGCCGGGGCGGCAAGGTTGCCGACTTTGACCTCGCAATCTCGAACGCGCAGACCGGCGATGGTGCGCGGCGCGCGTCCGGCGCGGCGGCGCGCTTCGCCTCGGCACGCGCGGGCGCGGACGCCTTCTCTCTCCTCCCCCCTCCGCCCCCTCCCGGCCACTCCCGCACATCAACCCGGCTCGAGGGTGCCCACCCGCGAGCGCGTGCCACGACCGCTCACGCGCGCGCGACTCCGCCCGCGCGCGACGGCGCCGCGCAGAGTACATGGACTATGGCAGCCTCGTGCCGCGCAACTCGGCACTCGTCGTGCGCCGCATGCCTCCTCACCGCAAGCTCACGATCGCGCCCAAGCGCGGCACGACCGAGCTTGGCTACCAGGGCGAGCTCGAACGGCACAACGAGCCGGACGCGGACGCCGACCTTGGCGCGGCGGCGGCGGCGGCGGCGGCGGCGCTTGCGGCGGACGCGGCGGTCGAGCCGGCGCCCGCCGCCGCGCCCAAGACCGCCGCCGAGCTCGCGCCGCTCGTCTCGCGCGAGCTCGTCTGTCCCCTGTGCTCAGAGCTCTTTTCAAATGCGGTCATCGCTTCCTGCTGCGGCGATTCTTTCTGCGACGGGTGCGCGCAGCTGCAGCTTGCGACGCACGGCAAGTGCGCGGGCTGCGGCGGTGCAGCCGCCAGCCTCCGCCTGCTGCCCAACAAGCAGCTCCGCCATGCTGTCGGCAAGCACCGCGCGCGCTTCCCGCACGCGACGCTGCGCCCGCGCGTCGACGGCGACGGCGAGCGCGCGCGCGCCGGCGACGCACCAGCCGTCGAAACGACCGCCCCGGCATCGGCTGACGAAGCACGCGCGCCCGCCGAAGCCATGGATGCGCCTGCCGAAGCCCGCCGCGCCGACGCTGACTTGCGTGGCGGCGGCGACGACGACGACGGTGGCGGCGGCAAGGGCGGCAAATATGAGGATGATGACGACGACGACGACGACGACGACGACGAGAGGCACCGCAGCCGGCGCCAGCGCAGGCGCGTAGAGCGGGAGGACCGGCGCGAGGATTTGGAGGTCGTCGTGCGGGACGAAGCCTCCGTCGACCATAGCCGCACGCCCGCGAGCGACGCGCCAGCCGCAGCCGACCGGCGCGTTTCGTCACACGTACGCCGGCGCGACCGCGATCGTGATCGTGACCGCGACCGCACGCGTGGCGGAGCTGCGCACGGGTACGGCCGCGCGCCGCACGGCGGTGGCGGGCAGTTTGGTCACGGCGGCGGCGGGTGGCACAGTCAGCCGAGCTTGACGAACCCGAGCTTGACGAACCCGATGATGCTGGGGTCGTTGCCAATGGGCGCGCAGATGGGTGCGGGCGGCGGCGCCGCTGCGATGATGGGCTTGTATCAAGGCCAGATGCCGATGGGCGGCATGGCGATGTCGCCGATGGGCCCGATGCCCGGCTCCGGAACGATGCCAGCCGCGCTGATCAGTCTGCAGCAGCAGCTGATGCTGCAGCAGGCTGCCGCCGCCATGTTTGGCGGCACGCCCGCCGGCTTTTGCGGCGGGGGCGGCGCGTGGCCGATGGCCGGTCAGCTCAACGTGGGCATGAGCCACGGGCAGGGGTTCGGCCAGTACAGCGGCGGTGGTTACGGCGGTTACGGTACGCGCGGCGCTGGCGCGTGGCGGGCGTGGGCTGGTGGCGGCGCGCGCGCGCGCTGTGCGTGGTGCGGGCGCGGTGGCCGCCTAGAGGCGAACGCGGTTACGCTAACGCGGTAACGCTCGTGGGCACAGCGTCGCCTCTCCAACATGTTGCGCTCATCCTGCGTCTCTCCGCCCCCTTCCCTTGCGCCTGCCCTGCGCATCGCTGGCGAATCTCGCGCGCGCGCGCGCACCGACTTGGACGGGACGTCGCCTCGTCACCCTCGCCTGTCCGCCCTGCGCTCCTCGCGCCTCCTCGCGCCGCCCTCCGGACCTACTCGCGCCATCCGGACATGCTCTGTCCGCACGCTGCTCTGACTGGAATCTCGTCTGCGCGGCACGACTGCCTTGTCCTCGACTGACGTCGTGATGACTGCGATTCGCTGCGAATCGTGGCCCGCGCAGCTGCCGGGCCCGGGGCCGTGGTCGGAAACCCAGGCGGCGACTTTGGGTTTGGTTTTGGGCGCGGCGCACAGCACGGAGGTGCGCCGAACAGCGCGTGGCGAGGCTGAGGCCTGAGGCCGACGTGGCACGTGCGGAGAACAGGCGATGCCCACCGGGAATCTCAGCCGCGCCCGCTCGCCGCCGCGGTCCGGCGATCGCCACTCGCCCCGCCAACGCGCGGCCAGTCAGTGGCGCAGTCAGAAAGGAAAGGGAGGTTGAAACTTGAGAATCCCGCATGGTGCTTGCCGCCCCTTGCATCATCAGCGTGCTTGTGGCGTTCACACCAAACAGCGTTGGCGCCAGAGCGCAGCCGTCTCGGTCCTTGGCGCGCGTGAGGATGGGCGGCGAGGAGATCCAAGTGAACAGGGCGCCTTCCGCGGGCGAGATCGAGCGGATGACGCAGTGGCCAACTTGGGTGCGCGCACCGCCGCCGCGCTGCGGCCGGGCGCGCGTGCTGCTGCCCGCGCCGAGCGCACCGCGAAGCGCGCGACCCCTTCTCATCGTCTCGACGCGCGCGGTGGCCTGCGATGCGCGCGATTAGGGCTGCGCCGCGTCCGAGTTTGAGTGGACCTACTCGGGCGCCGAGACGTGCTACATCGTCGAGGGCGAGGTGACAGTCACGCCCGACGATGGCCGCGAAGCCGTCACCGTGGGCAAAGGCGACATGGTTGTGTTCCCCGACGGCATGTCGTGCACATGGAAAGTGAAGCGGGCGATCAAAAAGCACTACCGCTTCTCTTGAAGGAGCAACAACAAGGTGCACGGCACACCGACCTCCTTTTCAGAGGGTGTGTAGCCCCATCAAAGCCAGGTCCTGCATTGCGCTGCACATCTGCGGTGTCAGCTCGCGCCCGCCAGCCCCATCTGCCGCATAAGATGCGCGATCGCCGCGTCGAGGTGCGGGTCGGCCGACCCGGTGGCCGCGCCCGGCCGGCTGGGCGGCACGGGCGCGAGCGGCACGTCGGGCACGACGCCAACATTCTCGAGTGCGGCGGTGCCGTCGGCGGCGAGGAGCTGCGCGGCGGGGAGCGAGAGCGTGCCACCGGGCCCAGAGACGATCTCGACGTCCTCCATGCTGAGCACGCCACCCCACGTGCGCGCGCCGATGACCGCAGCGCCGCGCGCCGCGCGGCACGCGTGCGCGAGCAGCTCGCCGTCGGAGGAGGTGAACTCGTCGACCATGATGGCGATGTGCGCCTTCGCGAGCTCGGGGTACGCCGACCGCCCGCCATGCCGCGGCGCGTGCCAGAGCAATGGCGGCGCAAGGAGCAGCCGCATCGCAAGTTCCGAGATACTTCCACCCGCGTTGGCGCGCACGTCGACGATGAGGCACGGCCGCTCGGCCTCAGCGAGGAGCGCGCGCACGAGCTGCGCGTACCCTCCGTCCTCCATCTCGGACAGATGGCAGTACCCGACGGAGCCACCCGACGCGTCGTGCGCGCGCGCGCGCGCGGCCGCCGCCCAGTCCACGTAGCGCGCCGCGCGCTCGGCGCGGAGGCCAAGGACGCGCACGCGCACGACTCGCGCGGCGGAGCGGCCGCGCGCGGCGGCGCACTCATCCGCCGCCGCCGCTGCCGCCGCTGCTGCCGCTGCCGCCGCCTTGCGCTTGCCCGCCTTCCCCGCCGTTAGCGCCCTGCCCGCGCCGCCGCCGCCGGCGGGCGCCAGCGCCGGCGTCGGCGCCGGCTCGGCGGTGCGCGCGCCTCGCCGATCGACGGCCAGCCACGCGTGCGTACCGGCGAGCCCGCTCAGCGCTTCTGCGAGTGTGAGCCGACAGTCAAGCGCGCGGCCGTTGAGTGCACGCAGCACGTCGCCCGTGCACACGTTGACGGCGGGCGCGGCGAGCGGCCCGCTTGCATCCTCGTCCCAGCCGTCGCCGCGGACGACGCGGACGACGCGCCAGCCGCCGCCGCCACCACCGCCACCACCGCCGCCACCACCACCACCGCCGCCTCCACCACCACCACCACCGCCACCACCACCGCCGCCGGCGGCGACTCGCGCGTCGTCGGCGTGGCCGAGCGGCGCGAGCTCGACGCCGAGCACGCCCTGCGCGCACGCGCCGTCCGCGGCGCTCGCGTCCGCACCAAGGCGCAGCTGCTCGAGCGCGCGCGCGGCGGTCGGCTCAGCAATCGGCTCGTCGCGCGCGCCGTGCGCGCGGAAATTCAAATGCGAACGGCCCGCGCACCAGAGCAAGCGCTCGACGCACGCCTCGAGATCAGCACTTCCCTCGGCGCACGCCACGAGCAGCCGCGCGTGCGCGCCCACGGCGTCACGCCAGCGCGCGCCCGCCGCGCCGCCTACCGACGGCGGCCCACAGACCGCGCGTAACACGATGGCTTCCGTCACCTCGCCGAACGCGGCGGCGAGTTGCACGCGTAACGAGGGCGTGCGCACGCGCGCGCGCGCGCGCACATCCACCAGCCCCGAGCGCTCGCCCGGCACGTCGAGCTGCACGCCCTCGCCGTCCGAGTCCTCCGTCTGGAGGCGCACGCCACCCTCGAGGCAGCGCAGCTCGACGTCGCCCCCGCCCCAGCCGCCGCCGTCGTCGCGCGCGCAGAGCGCGCACACGGCGCCGCCGCCGAGCGAGCGCCAGAACGTCTCGACTCGCTCGAGCAACGCCGTCTCGCGCAGCGTGTCCTGGTCGAAGCGCACAAGCGTGCCGCACCCGCTGCCACCGCTCAACCCGCCGTCGCCGCCGTCGCGGGCGCCGTCGACGCCGGCAGCGGGCGCGACGCCCGCGAGGCCACCGTCCTCGCGTGGCGCCTCGCGCGCGCGCCGCGCGCCGCGCCGCGCGCGCCGCGCCGCGCGCGCCGCCGCCGCGCGCCGCCGCGCGTCCGCGAGCGCGCGCGCGCGGCCACCGCCGCGCGCGCCGCGCGGGCGCGCCGCGCCGCGCCGCGCCGCGTCGCGCGACGCGGCCTCCGCCGCGTCGACGCGGACGAAGCAGAGGCTGCCGTCGTCGGTGACGGTGAGCGCCTCGAGCCAGCCGGGCGCGATGGGCAGCGGCGCCGCGCGCGCCGCGAGTCCGTCGGCGTCGATCTCGACCGCGACCTCTTCGCCCTCGCTGCCGTCGTCGTCGTCGTGGCGGCCGCGGCTCGGCGCGCGCGCGCGCGCGCGCGCCCGCCGGTCGTCGTCGTCGTCAAACGTCGATGCATCAGACGAGCCGCGACCGCGGCGGCGCGCGCCGTCGGGCGCGCGGCCAGCGCGCGCGTCCGCAGCAGCGGCATCGTCGTCGTCGTCGTCGCCGCTGAGTTCGACGTCGCCGTCTTCGGGACGCCACCCCGGCGCGCGCGGCGGGTGTGTGGTGGGCGGCGGGAGCGCGCGCAGCAGCGGCACGGCGAAGACGCGCTGCGTGCCGTGCGCAAAGCTGAGGCCGAAGAGAACACCGTCCGCTCGCGGCGCCTTGAGGTGGCGTGCCGAGATGAAGAAAAGGTAACGGCCGTCACTGCTCCACGCGGGCGAGCTGTCCGAGAACTCGCCGCTGCTCGCCGCGATGTGCGCGACGCCGCGCGCGCCGCCGCGCGCCGCCGTGGCCGCGCGCGCCGCCGCCCAGCCCGCCGTCGCGCCCGCAGGCGAGCCGCGCTCGGCCACGCCGGCGGCGCACGCGGCCGCGCACGCCTCGCGCTCCGGCGCCGGCGCGGCGCGCACGTCGAGCGGCACGACGCGGATCTGCGACGTGAGCGCGCACGCGGCGGTGCACGCCGCGTACGCAAGCCAACGCCCGTCGGGCGAGACGGCGAGATCAAAGCAACCGCCATCGTGCGCGCACGTGTCCAGAATTGTAACGGTTGGCACCTCGCGCTCGCCGCTGCCGCCCGCGCCCGCCGGCGCGCCGGCGCGCAGCGCGCTCGAAATGTCGACGCGCAGGACCTCGCCCTCCGCGTTGGCGAGGGCGATCAGCCGCGCGACGGGCGACGCGACGGCCTCAAGAGGCATGCCGACGCGAAGCGGCGCGGGCGAGACGCGCGGCGGACGGCGGAGAACGCCGCCGTCCGCGCCGCGCGCAGCCGGCCACAGCGCGAGTGTCGCGTCGCTCGGCTCGGCGCGCGCGAGGGGCGCGATGAGCGCGGCGATCGAGCAGTCGTGCAGGTAGACCGCGCAGAGCGCGCGCGCCGCGTCGGCGCACGTGCGCTCGCCGAGCAGCGCGTGCATGCCGACCTGCAGCGCGCACGTCGCGGGCACGCACGGCATCTCGAGCTGCACCGCCGGGCCCTGCCAGAGCGGCATCTCGACGAGCTGGCCGCGCGAACGGAGCAGGATCGTCAGGCCGTCCGGGTGCACGCCCACCTCATCGCACTCGTCGAGCGGGTCGGACATCATCCCGCGCCCGCCCTCGCCGCCAAGCGCAGACGGCCACGCGACGCGCACGGCGACGACGCTCGGACGCGCCGCCTCGCCCGTCGGCCCCGCGCCGGACTCCGCGCCGGACTCCTCCGAGTCTGCGCCGGACTCTGATCCGGACTCCGAGCCGGAGTCCGGCTCGAACGCGCCACGCCGCGCCTCGGCGCGCGCCGTCGCGTCCACGTCGGCCTGGTCGCCGCCGCCGCCGGCCGCCGCCGCCGCCGCCGCCGCCGTTTCGCGCAGCGTTACGACCAGAAGCCGACCGCCGCGTTCACACACGACGCGGCAGCGCGTGCCCGCGCGCAGCGGCGCCGCGTCCGCCGACGCGGACGCGACGGAGAGCTGCCCATCGGCAGGACAGAGCAGCGCCACGTCGCCGACGAAACGGCCCGCTCCCGCACGCGTCGGCCCGTCCAACTGCCGCGCCGCGCCGTCGCCGTCGTCGTCGTCGCGCACGCTCGCGAGCCAGAGGGCGCGGGCGCTCCCGGCGCGCGCGCCCTGCGCCACGAAGCTGACCGCCGCCCCACCCGCGCCACCCGGCGCAGCGCCGCCCGCGAGCGACGGGTACGTGACATGCCATGGCACCCGGCGGCCGGCATCCAGCCCGTCCGCATCCTCGCCACCGCCCTCGCGCAGCTCGAGTAACCGCCACGTCGCCGCGGGCGGCGCGAGCGCCGGCGCGCCGCCGGCGCCGGCGTTCGCCGTGCCGCCACCGCCGGCCTCGCCAACCGACGCGCCGGCCTCGCCAACCGACGCGCCGGCCTCGCCAACCGACGCGCCGGCCTCGCCAACCGACGCGCCGTTCGCGAGCCAGAGCTGCGCGCACTGCCCGCCGCCATAGTCGCACCAATGCTGCGCGCGCGTGAAACGGCCAAGCAGCGCGAGCGCGCAGCCCGACGGCGCGGACGGCGCGCTGGCCTGCGCGTGGTCGCACTCGCCAACGTTGAGCGACCGCACGAGGCGGCAGGGTGCCCCAGACGCACCTCCGTCGAGCGGTGCGCTGAAGAGCTCATGGCGGCCGAGTGGATGCTCCGCGTCCGAACGGATGAGCACGTGCGCGCCGTCCGCACTCCAGCCCACCGCCATGCTGTCCGCGCCGAGCCACGTGAGCTGCCGCACGTCGCGCGGCGCGCGGGGCGCGTCGGGCGCGCGGCGCGCGGGCGCGCCGCCCCCGGCCGCCTCGCGCAGCGTGGACGGCACGGGCACGGCAAAGACTTCGGTGCAGCCGCCCGGCTGCGCGGCCGCGCACGCCAGCCAGCGCCCGTCGGGCGAGAAGCACGGCGCGCGCACGCCGCAGAGTGCTGAGGCGAGCAACAGAGGCATGGCGGGTGGTGCGCCGTCGTCGCCGCGCGCGTCGGGCGCGCTCGCGCGCTCGCGGCGAGCACGGCGAAGGGCGGTGGCGCACTCGTGCCGCTCGGCGCGCGCGAGCGCGTCCTCGAGCGCGCGCCTCGCCCGCCGCCGCTCGGACCGCCGCTCGAGCGCGCGCGGCGCGTCCGCCGAAGAGCCGGGCGCGCCGACGTAAACGCGCCGGCAGCGGAGCGCGCCGATCGTGCGGAGCGCGCCCGGGGCGGCGGCGTCGTGCGGGATGATTTCTGCGGCTGCGCTCGCGCACAGCGCGCGCAGCCGCTCGCCCGCCCTGCCGAGCAGGTAGCGGACGCGCTCGTCCGCGACCCACACCTCGACGGGCGAGCCGCCGTCGTGCACCGCGCGCGCGGCGGGATCGACGGCGCGCGCGGCGGTAAGGGCGCGCGTGCGCGCGTCGGGCGCCTCGACCACCCACAGCTGGCTGCGCGCGACGAACGCGACGAGCGCGCCGTGCAGGCACGGCTCGGTGAAGAAGCCCGCGTCGTCGTCGCCGAGCGACATGGCCAAGGACAGACCGCTTTTTGAAAGTGCGAGGGTGGGTACGCCAGCTGCAGCGCTGCGCTTGCGCTGGCGCGCATGGCGCGCAAGGGCTCGAGCGCAAAGCGCGCGCGCGCATCGCCAAAGCGCCCGTGCGCCTCGCCGCTGCGCACGCGCACGCGCGACGACGCGGTCGGCGCGCGCGAGGTCGAGTCGCTCCGCGAGTTTGAGTCGCTCTTCGAGCGGCTCTCGCGCTGCACGCCGACGACCAGAGTGTGCGAGTCGACGGTGGAGGGCGAACCGAGCTTCACGGTCGAGAGCATCCTGCCCTCCTACTTTGACTACTACCCGGCCCTCAAGCGGCAGGTGTGCGCGGTGGACAGGCGAGAAGCTATCCTGCTCATGAACGATTTCATCCGCTTCGTCGAGACGGGCGACAAGACGCACCTGCGCGACCCGGCCGAGATGGGCATCGGCGGTGTGATCGACCTGACTGCGGACGACGGCGGCGACACGCACGAGCACGCGGCGGAGAGCGAGCGGCCCGGCCGCTGGCAGGTGCAGCTCGGCGACAGCGGCTGGTGCGACCTCGACGACGCGACCAACGCGCTGTGCGAGGGCGCGCTGCGCGGCGGTCGGCCGTCCTTCTCGTTCGTCGGCTTTCAGGGCATGCGGTACACGATGGACGTCGCCAGGATGGTGCAGAAAAACGAGGTCTCCGGCACAGTGCGGCACATCCGGCGCACGACCGACGCGCTCTTTGGCTGAGCCGCGAGCGCCGGCGCGTGGTCCCACGACCAGGGTTGTCAGGGCGTTGGGTGTGCAACACATCCGCGTGCGCCCTCGAACAACGCCATGCGCTCTGACCAGCTGGCTCTGACGCGCCTCACAATCCTGGTTGAGACAACTGTAAAAGAAGCGCCGTTAGTAAATCATGAGTACCCATACTCATAGTCATGATGCATTCTGACAGTTTCACGGGCACGATGGCGGCGAGTACCGGATGGACCTCGACGTTGGTCGTCCACGAATCCGACGAGATCCGCGCCGCGCGAGCACGCATTGCCGAGCGCCAGCAGCGCGGCGCGAGCGCGTTTGAGTCGTGGAGATCGAGCGCTGAGCCCCGCTACAAGGAGCTCAAGCGCCGCGAGCAGGTGCGGCGGCACGCACGGTGCCGCCGCCCTCCGATCGGAACGCGCGCCCCGTGTGTGGCTGACCGTGTGCGGCCGCGCGGACCTCGCGCGCGCACCGGCGCGGTAGGCATGGCTGCTGACCGAGGCGCAGCGGCAAGCCAAGGAGGCTGAGCGCACGCAGGCGGAGCGCGCCGAGCGCCGCGCCTTTGCCCAGCAGGCGCTCAGCGAGCAGCGCAGCCGCGACGCTGACAAGCGGCGCGAGGCCGTGCGAGTGCACGAGCGCAAAGTGCGGCGGCTGCAGGCGCAGGAGGCCAAGACGCGAAAGGAGGCAATCGAGCTCAAGCGCGAGGACGCGCAGCGCCGCGCACGGCTGCACGAGGGCGTGGCCGTGCAGACCGCTCGGATGTGGAAGGCGATGTGCCTCGCCGAGCTCAGGGCGCGCGTGCCGCTGCTGGGCTGACGGCGCGCCGGCGCAGAGCCATGACAGAGCAGGTCCGTTTCCGCGTGTACATACTCTAGTGGGGGGGGGGGGGGGGGGGGGGGGGGGGGGGCTTCATCAAGTGGGCGGCTTGGGTCTGAGCGTGCCAAGGAGAGTTTAGGTTGCATCACATCGTTCGCTTCATTGCGATAGCTTGACGAGGCCGTGCTTCTTCTTGCCCGACGAGACTTTGAGCTGCCCGTCGGCGAACGCGCCGCTGCCAACGACGAGCGCCTCGTCGATCACCTTCTCGTCGTTCAGCCGCGCGCCGCCCGCCGCAATCAGCCGCCGCACCTCCGACTTGGATTTCGCAAAGTTGAGCTTGAGGAACAGCTCGACGACGGTGATCCCGCCGTCGAGCTCCGCGCGCGAGACCGCGACCGTCGGCAGCGTGCCCATGTCCGCACCGCCGCTACCCACACCACCGCCACCGCCGCCATTGGTGAAAAGTTGTGCGGCGGTTTGACGAATCGCAGCGAGGCAGCCATCGCCATGCAGCATGCGCGTCGCCTCGTCCGCAAGCACGACCTTGGCCTCGTTGATCGCCGCGCCCTCGAGCTGCGCGAGCTCGGCGATCCGCTCGTCGGACAACTCCGTGAAGAGGCGAAGGAAGCGGACGACGTCGGCGTCGTCAGTGTTGCGCCTACGCGCCGTCGGCGGCGGCGCGGTGGCGCATGAGCGGCGGCGGCGGCGCGCTCCGCAAGGTCGCGGGTACGCGCGGCGTGCGCGCGGCGAGCGCGCGACACGGCGCGGCGCGGCGCGGCGCGGCGCGCGGACCAGAATTGCCAGTAGTCGTAGGGAGGGAGGAGATCCTCATTGAGCCAGACGGCGCCTCCAAGGCTCTTTCCCATCTTCTTGCCGTCCGCCGTCGTGATGAGCGGCGCGGTGACGGCGAAGAGGCTCGCGTCGTCGGCCCTCCTGCCAAGCTCGACGCCCGAGATGATGTTGCCCCACTGGTCCGACCCGCCCATCTGCAGCCGGCAGCCATACCGCCGGCTCAGCTCAAGGAAGTCGTACGCCTGTGAGCACGCGTGCGCAGGCGTACGACCCGACCCGCGTGCGGTGGGCGCGCGCGGGCTGAGCGCTGCGGCCCCGGCCGTGCGGAGGGCGCGCGCGCGCGCGACGCGGCGACGCGCGCTTGCTCGAGGCATCCACGCGCGCGTGCGGGGGATCCGCGCGCGCGCTGGGAGACGGTTGGCGCCATGCGTCCTGAAAGCTCCCGGAAAGCTCACCTGGAAGATCATATAATTAAACTCGAGAAAGGTGAGGGGCTGCTCGCGGCCAAGGCGCTGCTTGACGGACTCGAAGGTGAGCATCCGGTTGATCGTAAAGTACCGCCCGTAGTCGCGCAAGAAGGGTAGCAGCCGCAGCTGCCCCAGCCACTCGTCGTTGTTCACAAGCACCGCGTCGGTCGGGCCGTCGCCAAACGTGAGAAAGCGCGCGAAGACCTGCGAAGCGCGGCCGCGCGACCGGATGGGCGCGACGGCGAGCAAAGTGCTCGCGAGCGACTAAGCGCGCGAGCCACGTGCGTGCGCGCGTGCGACACGCGTCGACGCGCTCGGGCCGGGGCCGGCCGCGCATGAGCGCGGCGCGGCGCGACGCGGCGGCCGCGACCTTTGAGATGCCGGCGATGTTGGCGTCGATCTGCTCGTCCGTCAGCATTTGGCGTGTCGTGTCGCGCCCCGACGGATCGCCAATCTTGGTCGTGCCGCCGCCGACAAGCACGACGGGCTTGTGGCCACACCGCTGCAGGTGGCGCAGGATCATAATCTGCAGGAGCGAGCCGACATGCAGGCTCGAGGCGGTGGCGTCGAAGCCGAGGTAGGCGGGCACAATCTCCTTGCACATCAGCGCGTCAAGCTCCGCCAGGTTGGAGCACTGGTACAAGTACCCGCGCGACTGCATCACGCGCAGGAACTCGGAATTGACCGCCGCCGACGCGTCGACCGGCGCGGGCGTGTCTGCTGCGTCCTCGCTCATCGTTGAGCGTGCTCGACGGCGGGCCGCGCTCAGCGGCGCGCGCCGCGCCGCCAGCTGCGCCGCCCGCCCGAGCGCCGAGGCGCGCAGCGCGGCCGCCTGGCCAAGGGTGCTCATCATTGCGACCGTGATGCACGAGGCGCGCATCGTGGACGTGGACAACAAGGGTCGCTCAGCATGGCGGTCACTGGCTGATTTGAGGGCTGAGGCGCTGAGCCACCAACGACCGGTCGTGCGCGCCCCACGCGCGTTCACCTCGCGCAGGGGCGCGACCGCGATGATCACGGCGGAAAGGAAGAGCGCAAGCAGTCGAAGACTAGGTCCTTGACCTCCGCGAACGTACCGACGGAGAGGCCACGAGCCTGCGAGCGAGGATTCGCCGCCGTGCCGCCCACGAGGCTTTCCGGCCACGGCGCGCGCTCGCAGCTCCACCCATTGGTGGCGGTGCCAACGCCAAAGTGAAGCGCCGCGTCGCGCCGCGCAGCGCCCGGCGCAGCACGTCCACCGTCACGCTCGGCACGCACGAGAAGAGGGCGGACGCGAAGCCGAGCCACGACGCGCGCGCGACGCCAGCGCGGGCACGTCGCCGACGTGGCGGTAGGCGAGCGCATGCGCGCGCAGCGCGTCGTCGAGCTGCGCGCCGCTCACCGCAACGGCCGCCTCGCAGCGCGGCGCGAGCGCGTGCGCGCCGCCAAAGTGCTCGACCGTCACAACCTTGGGGAGCTCCACACGCGCCACTTCCGCCTCTTGGCGCCAGCGCGCGTCCCACGCACGCGACGTAGGCGGGCGCGAGGGCGCGGCCGCGCCTTTGCCGTCGAGTGCCGCGCCCGCGTCGTCGTCACGGCGCCTTCACGTCTGCCACCAACCCGTCCATGCGCCTTCACGTCCCCATGCCTCCGTCGGTCCGTTTTGTTGAGCCGAGCGGCCGGCGATGGCGTGCCGCGCGCTGCTCACCAGCGCGCTCGTCTTGCACGCGGTGCCAGCGCTCGAGTTCGACCTCGGCGCGTCGCCGCAGGTGCTCGCGCTGCTCAACGCCGAGCCCCGCGTCCTCGAGTTTGGCGCGTCCGCGCCGCCCGCGCCCGCGCCAAAGCCGCGCGCCGAGCGCGCGAGCCTGCTGGGCGGCGATGGTGGCGGCGGTGCGCCGGTCGGCTCAGCCGCACCGGCGCCGCAGGGCGCGACGCTCACGCCCACGGCGGGCGCGGTGGTTGAGCCAACCGAGATGGTCGAGGCGAGCTTTGGCGCCGACGGCTCGGCGCCTGCCGGCGCGCAGCCGCGCTACGTCCGACTGAACGTCGATATTGGCGGCGAACGTCAGGAGGCGATCGTCGCGCGCGCGAGCGACGACCTGAGCGTGCTCGTGCGCGAGTTCTGCGTGGAGCATAAGCTAGACCACGACAGGGCCGCGCCGACGATCCTCGGCGGGCTGCGCGGCCTGCTCGAGCGCGCCGCCGCGCTCGAGGCGGAGGACGCGGCGGTCGCGCGCGGCCACGCGCCGGCGGGCGTCGCCGCGCCGCTCCCGTTTCGCGTGGGCACGTTCCGCCTCGCCTCGGCCGCGTTGCCACTGCCGCCTGCGGCCGTTTCACTGCGCGTCGAAAGCGCGAGCGGTCCGTGCACGCGCGCGCGCGCGCGCGCGGCGAGCCGGCGACCGGCGCATGCGCGCGCGCGCGCGCCCACCGCGCGCACCCACCTTCGCGCGGCGCGCGGCCGAAACTGCGCGCGAGGGCGCAGGCGACGAGATCGGCACGATCGACGCGACGCTCGGCGCCGACCTCGACGCGCTCGCTGACGCCTTCATGCAGCGGCACGCGACGCACGCGGAGCTCAGCGCCGAGGCTACGCGGCATGGCGCCGTGCGGCTACGTGCGGCGCTCGGCGCCATGCTGAATTCAGGCGCCATGCTGAATTCCGGCGCGCAGCTTGGCGGCAGTGGCGGCAGCGGTGAGGGCGGCGCTCCTGCCAGCGGGTGAGCTCGCGGCGCCCCGGCCCGCCGGCAGAGGTCCGTGGCGCACATAGCGACGCGCCGGCGCGCAGCTCGGCCGGGCGCGGCGCGCGCCGCGCCGCCCGGCCGGGCGCGCGCTCACGCGGCGCGGGCTCACGCGGCGCGCGCTCGCGCCACGCGACCCACACGCGCCAGGTGCGCGGACAGCGGCGGCTGGGCGGGGCTACTCGCGTGGTTGGGCGGCGAGGGCGAGCACGCACTCGGACACGCGCGACGGCAGGTCGAGCCAGCGCATACGGCTGCCAGCGTGCTCACCGCGCTGTGCGCGCTGCTGCTGGCCGCCGGAGTGTACGGCGCGCTGTCGTGAGTTGCGGATCGCCGGAGGGTCGCGAGGCGCGAGCACGTCAGTCGGGCCATCGCCATGTCGATACTTGAGTGCCGGACGTCCGCTGCATTTTGAATCTCCGAAGGGGGGAGGGAAGATGGAGCCCTTGCTGGCCGTCGCAGCACCCGACCGTGGCGGGGGCGTTGTCCGCGCCCACGGGTTTCGGCGGTTCGCGCTGGCCAGCTTGGCCGTCGCGCTCGTTTGGCTCGTTGCCGCTCGCCTACCGCGCGCCGCCTCCGACCGGCGCGCCGAGCTCGTGTGCCCGCTCGAGCCACTCGTGGAGCACGGCCCGCCGATCATGGGCGGAGGCGCACCGCCGCCGCCTCGCACGATGACCGAGTCCTTTGCGCTCGAGCTGGAGAACGCGCACGCGCCGTTTGATACGCACGCATGCGCCGCGGGCCTCGCCGCCGCCTTCGCCATCCCGCCGCACGAGGTGTCGGTCGAGGCGCGCGCGGCGCCTGACGGCGCGGCACGCTCGCTGGCGTCGCGCGTCGTGATCGACGTGCGCGTCACGCACGCGCGCGCGGCGCCCTTCTCGGCGCTGAGCGCGCTCGATGCGCTGCCCCGCGAGCGCCTCGCGCGCGCCGTCGGCGCCGACGTTACCTCGGGCTTGCCGCTGTGCGTCAGCGTGCTGCACGTGAACGACCAGCACTCGCGCGTCGAGCCCGTCAACGCCCAGCTGAACACGTGGGGCTCGCGCGAGGACGTGCGGACGAACGCGACCAAGTACGGCGGCGCAGCGCTCGTGTGGGGCGCGCTCGCCGCGCGCCGCGCCGCGCTGCTCGCCGCCGGGCGCAACGTGGTCGTCGTGAACGCAGGTGACGAATTCCAAGGCTCGCCGTACTTCAGGTTGGGCGCTGCGTGGGGGCTGGAGCAGGCGTGCTCGCGCTGCCTTTCGCCGCAGCTGCGCGCGCCGACCGCGTTGCCCCCTACCTTTTGCCGCAGCTGAGCGCGCCGACCGCGTTGCCCCCTACCTTTTGCCGCAGCTGAGCGCGCCGACCGCGTTGCCCTACCTTTTGCCGCAGCTGAGCGCGCCGACCGCGTTGCCCCCTACCTTTTGCCGCAGCTGCGCGCGCCGACCGCGTTGCCCCCTACCTTTTGCCGCAGCTGCGCGCGCCGACCGCGTTGCCCCCTACCTTTTGCCGCAGCTGAGCGCGCGCGCGCGCGCGCGCCCTGCGCCCTGCGCCCTGCGCGCCGACCGCGTGCAGCTACTACGGCGGCAACCTGACAGCGCGCATCCTGCGCGCGGCTGGCCTTCTCGACCTGCTCGCGGTGGGAAACCACGAGTTCGACCTGGGCCCCGCGGGCCTCCGCCGCTTCCTCGACGCGCTCGACGGTGCCGTGCCCGTGCGCGCGCACAACATTGACGTGTCGCGCGAGCCGCTCCTCGCGGCGCCCCAATTTTCGCGCCTTTTCTACCCACATGGGTACGTCATCCTCGCGTTCGACGACCCAAATGGCCGGCGCGCCGGCGCGCGAGCCGCGCCCGAGGCCGAGCGCGCGCCGATCCGTGTCGCGCTCGTCGGCCTCACGACGGCAAGCACACCGCAAGCGTCGAGTCCGGGTGCGCGCGTGCGGTTCCGGGAGCCAATCGGTGCGCTGCGCGACCTGCTGCCGAGGTTGCGGCGCGACGAGCGCACCTCGCACGCCATCATCGTGAGCCACCTCGGCGTCGAGGAGGACGTGCGGCTCGCGCGGGAGGTGGAGGGTGTTTCGGCCGTTATCGGCGGGCACTCGCACACGCTCATTTGGCACGCGCACAACGTGACGCGGCGGGTGCCCGGCGCGGGCGGCGCAGACGGCGCGGGCGGCGGACGGAACGGTGATGGCGATGTCGTCGTGCCCGTCGTGCAGGCGCGTGCTTACTCGCGCTTCGTTGGCGAGCTGCAGCTCTGCTGGCCGGGAGCCGTCGAGCCGCCCGACGAACGCGCAGCCGCCAGCGGCAGCGATGCGTTGGCGGCGCGTCGCGGCGGCGAGCGCGCGGACGACGACGACGACGACGACGACGACGATGACGACGACGAGCGCGTCTCGGCGGTCGCGACCTTGGAGGTGATCGACCTGCCCGCGGGCTCGTACCCACCGCACGAGGCAGTCGCCGCCATCGTTGCCGAAGCGGCGCCAGCAATCGACGTGTACAAGCGAACCGTCGTGGGCGAGGCCGTTACAGATATTACCAACCGCGGCTGCTACACCTCGAATTGCAAGGCGGGGATGCTCGTCGCGAGCGCGCTGCTCGGCTCGTCGTTCGCGCGCGCGCACGGCGCGGTCGTCGGGCTGCAGAACGCGGGCGGCACGCGCTCGTCCTTTTCGGCGGGCAACGTGACGCTCGCCGACGTGCTGACGGTCACGCCCTTCCAGGATGCTGTGCGCGTGTGCTCGCTGCGCGGCGGAGCGCTGCTCGCCGCACTCGAGCACGGCCTCGGCGCCGTGCGCCCCGCGCGCGTCGGCGAGGCGGGCGCGGACGAGGACGGGCTCGTTGCCGCGGGCTACGCGCCGCACGCCTTTCCGCAGCTCGCCGGACTTCGCGTGTGCTACGACCCGGACCGGCCGCGTGGCTCGCGCGTGCTGCGTGCCGAGCTGGCGGGCAGCGGGCACGAGCTGCAGCCCGACGAGACGTACGGCCTCGCGACCGTTGGCTTCGTCCTGCGCGGCGGCGACGGTTACGCCCCGCTCCGCGCCGCATGCGAGGGCGCGGCGTCGGTCACCGGCCCACTCGATTCTGAAACGGTCGCAGAGCTCTGGCGCGCGCGCTCACCGCTCGCGGCCGATGACTTCCCGCCCGCGATCGAGCGCATGCGCGCCGGCGGCGCGACGCGCTGGGCGCGCGCGCGCGCGTGGCTGCGCGCCCGCCTTGGCGCGCGCGCGCCCGCCGCGGAGGGCGTGTGCGCGCGCGTGGCCGCGGCCGCGGCGCCCGGCGGCGCAGGCGCGCGCGTCGCGACGGGCGCGGTGCTCGCGCGGCTCGGCATGGTGCGACCGGCGCCCTCCGCCGCGGATGACTCGCCGCCGGAGCGCGTGGCGCGCGCCGCGCGCGAGCGGCCGGGCGTCGCGCACGCGTGCGCATACGCGCCCACGGAGGGGGTCGTCGCCTGGGAGGTGTGCACCTGACTCCGCAGATGCTGAGAGCCAAGCAGACGTGCGAAACCCGGTGCACTTTTCGTGGAGTGCGCCCCGTGCCGGTGGTGTAGGCGCTCGCCCGGGGCTCCGGCAGTACGCATCGGTCACTGAAAAGATCAATCCGTCGCTCGCCCCCGCCAGCGCCCAGCGCCCGCCCGCCGAGTGGGGCGGGCAAGCGAGGCGACGGCTTACAACCCCGGGAAGAAGGCGTTGCGCAGCCGCCTCGAGACCACCGCCGAGAAGGTGCCGACGAGACCGAGCCTCATCGAGTTTCCGACGGAACGCTTCACCATCTTGTGGTGCTTGCCGCTACGGCGGAAGGTGAGCAGGCCGGAGCCGGTGATGCGGAAGCGCTTCTTCGCCGACGACTTGGTCTTCAGCGTGCGCACGAGCTGCCCAAGCGCGCTCGCGCTCGCGCGCGGAATCATCCACGCGCCGCGCATCGCGTGGAGCACCGCGGACGACATCGTGGCGAGCGAGGCACGATGGCGATGCTCGAAAATGTGGCGAACGAGGCACGATGGGCGCGCCCGTGCTCACGCGCGCGCACGCGTTCGTCGGCAGCGTGAGCACAGGGCTTGGGCTTCACCTTGCCGTGCAGTTTTGCGCGCCGGCAAGCTTGCGCCTCGCGCCGCGCCTCGCGCCGCCGCACGCGCCCGCTGAGCTGGCCGAGGGCGGCGACGGGGCGCGCGCGCTACGCGGCAACGGCTCGACGGCCGCGGACGAGGGCGGCGCGCTTGCGGCGGAGCCGACGAGCCCGTGGATGCGCGGGCTGCGCGCCGTGGGGCAGCCGTGCGCCAGCTGCCCGCCGGGCGGCATGTTCGGCGTCCGCTCAGCGCACCATTGCTGAGTGCGCGCGCAGGCGGTGTGCACGCTGCACGGGCCGGCGCCGACGGGCGCGCCCGCCTTCGAGCCGGTCGCCCCCTCGCTGCAGAATGCCGCGCTCGGCGAGACGGCCGCCATTGGCGCCGTCGCCCACGCGCGGCCGCGCGAGCTGCCCGCGTCGGCCGCGGCCGCGCTGTGCGAATCGCGTTTCGAGCCGCGCGCGTGCCTGCCGGACTCGTGGGGCGACTTTGCCGGCTGCGCGCGCGTGCGTGGACTGTGCGACGACGCGATCCAGCTCTTTCCCAGCTCTTTCCCGAACGCGCCTTGACGGCGTGCGCGTACGCGCGGCGCGATGTGCGCGCGTGCGGCGCGCACTGCTGCGAGCCGACCGACCGACCCGCGTGGCCGCGTAAACAACGTGAGAAGCGCCGACGTACCCGACCGGCTGCGCGGTGCACGCGCACACGCGCGTCGACGCGCTCGGCTGCCTACGTGGCTGGTCTGCTCATGGGCTCTCATGCACACGGGCGACTCCATCGTGCGGCAGCTCTTCGTGCTGCTCGTCGCCGATCAGCGCGGCCTCGCGCCCGCCGTCGACCACCACTTCCACAAGGACGCGCTCTATCCACTCAGGTGCACGGCCGTTTGCCGTCGGGCCGCGAGGGGGGCCGGGCCAGCGCACCGCCCGCGGTTGCGCCGGCACGCGCAACGGCAATGTCGGGTCGAGCATCTTGAACGCGCTGCGCAACGAGCGCGCCTCAATCTCCGCGCGCGCGCGCGCCGCCGCCGGGCCAGCGCACAGCCCGCGGCCGCCGAAGTCATATTATTGGACCCCGGCCGTCCCCGCTGCCGGCGTGCACAAGGTCGACGCCCTGACTTCGGCCCGACGTTGCGCGCTCTCTTTCGCTTGCTCCGTTTGTCCCCCCCTGCTGACCCGCCTGTAAGCGTCGTTAGTATTATTTGTCCAGCCTCGCTGTTAGTATTATTGGACCTGTCCCAGAAAATTCCACCTTCTGATCCGTGAATTCGTAATTCATGACGTTGGCGGAAGTTGGGCAGCCAGCGGAATTTGGACGCCGACCGCAACTGCGGCAAGGGCAACGTCATGGGCTTCCTCAAGAGCGTTAAGGCGAGCCTGGCGTCGACCATGTCGAGTGCGAGCGGGACGATGTCGTCGCGCTCGCGCCGCTCGTCCAAGCCCGACCTCGTCGAGTTCCGCATCCAGCCGGAGGAGGTCAAGCTCGTGCGCAAGATTGGCGAGGGCGGCTTTGGCGAGGTCTACATCGCGACGTACGCGAAGCGGCAGGTGGTCGCGAAGAAGGTCAAGGTGGAGGCGCTGGGGCAGGAGGCGGCGATGCGCGGGATCGAGGACGAGCTCGCCGTGGCCGTGCGCCTGCGCAACCCGTGCGTCGTGCAGGTCTTTGGCGCGGTCTTCTCGGGCGAGCACCTCCTCCTCGTGATGGAGCTCTGCTCGCAGGGCTCGGTGCGCGCCAAGTTGGACGAGAAGCCGCGCTGCACGCTCTCGCGCGACGCGCGCCTTCTCATCCTCGGCCAGGTTGCCGAGGGCTGCAAGTATCTCACGGCCCGCGGCATTGTCCACCGCGACATCAAAGTGCGCGCGCGCGCGCGCGCGCGCCGTGCCTCGCGCCGGCGCACAGCGCGCCGCGCTCACACATGCGCGCCGCGCCTCTGCTGCGCGCACGGGCAGGCGGACAACGTGCTCCTCGACAGTGGCGGCCACGCCAAGCTCGCCGATTTTGGCATCAGCCGCGTCCTCGACGACGATGACACGGAGGCGGACGTGGCCGGGTGAGCTGCGCCGCGCGCCAGGCGCCACGCGCCGCGCGCGGCTCTGATTCGCGCGCGCCCGTGCTGCGCGCCGCGCGCCGCGCAGTACGATCCCGTTCATGGCGCCCGAGCTCTTCAAAAAAAGCGCGGGAAAGGGCAGCGCCTATTCCGACAAATCGGACGTGTACGCATTCGGAGGCCTGTGCATCGAGGTCCTTGGCGGTGCGCGCCGCGCCGTGCGCGCGCGCGCCGCGCCGCGCGCCCGCCTCGTTGCGATCCGTGGCGCCTCACCGGCGCGGCGCGCTCGCCGCCCTCACGGCGCTTGCGCCCTCACGGCGCTCGCCGCCCTCACGGCGCTCGCCGCCCTCACGGCGCTTGCGCCGCGCGCGCGCCGGCGCCGTTTCGCGCCGCAGGCGGGTCGCCGTGGCGCGGCGAGGTGTCAAGCGCGGCGCAGCTCGTCTCGGCGGTGCAGCAAGGGCGGCAGCCGGCGCTGCCGGCCAACCTGCCACCGCAGCTCGCCGCGCTCGTGCGCGCATGCCTCGCCGCCGACCGCGCGTCACGTCCAACATTTGACAAAGTGGTGCTGGCTCTCGACAGTTACGACCCATCCGATGGCGACTGGCAGCCGGGCGCCGCTTCCGACGAAGAGCAGCTCGAGGCGGCGAAGCAGGCGCTGCTTGCGATGCTCGAGATGACGCTGCGCGAGGAGGCGGAGGCCAAGCAGCCGCTCTGGCCCAACTCGACGATCCAGCGCGGCTCCCACGTGCGCGTCGTCGGCGCGTCGCTCGGCGCGGGCGCGGTCACGATGGGCGACATCGGCGTCGTACAGAAGCGCGACGACGACGGTGACTATGTCGTCGACTTCCTCGCGCAGGACGGGTGGGTGGGTCGCGCGGCCGACCTGGTGCTCGACGAGACGGCAGAGCGCGTCCGCCCGGGCGCGCGCTGCTCGCTCAAGCCGCACGTCAAGGAGCCGCGCTTCGGGATGGGCATGGTCCAGCCCGGCAGCGTCGGCCTCGTCGTCGAGGTGACGCACGACGGGATCGCGAAGCTCAACTTTGGGCACGACCCGAATGGCAAGCCGGGTGAGTCGCTGTGGGCGGCGCCCCTCGCCGAGCTCGTCGCCGTCACGCACGGCGGCACGTGGCTCGGCGCGCTGCAGTGTGGGCAGGCCGTGCGAGTCCGGCGCGACCTGTCCGAACCGTCGACCGGCTGGGCGGCGGTCACCGCCACGTCGGTGGGGTACGTGCGCGCGTGGGCGCTCGTCGCGTCGACGCCGGTCTACGTGGTCGATTTCCCAGAGCAGGACGGTTGGAAGGGCCGCGACACCGATCTCGAAGTCGACCCTGTCGCCGACGCGGTTCGGCCCGGCTCGCGCGTGCGCGTGCGCGCCGACGTCGAGTCGCCACAGTTTGGGTGGGGCGGGCTGACGCACGCGCACGTGGGCGTGGTGCAGTCCGTCTCGCACGATGGCGCCAAGGTGCGTGTTCGCTTTGCGGAGCACAATGGCTGGCTCGCGCGCCTCTCCGACCTCGAGGCGCTCCCGCCCGCCGGACTCGTCGAGGTCCTGTCGAGCGTTCTGCTCGCGCCATTCGGCGCATGCGTCCAGACGCCGGCCGCGCCGGCCGCGCCCACGCCCCAACCGCAAGTGGAGCCTACGCCGGCGCCGACTGTGCCCGCGCGCGCGCGCGCAGCGGGCAAGCCGCCGTCGATTGCCGGCCGCCGCTTCAAGAAGGCGATCACCGCCGGTCGGCTGGCCGCATCCGTCCGCAAATAAAAGTCTCAAAAAATTGCTGTCATGTTTGCCGACGTTCAAAGCTTCTCAACCGCGCGTGCTTCGCGCGCGTACTCTCGCCGCGGCGTGCCTCGCGCGCCCCGCGCGTGGCCGTGGCGCGCGCTGCGTTGGCGCCGCCGGCCGCCGGTGCCTCAGGCACCGAATGGTTTGCGCTTGCGCGCATGCTCGCCGCCTCGCGCTGCTTGCGCTGCCGCACGAGCAACGCAAGCTGCTGCGAGCCCGAGGCATGCAGCGGCGGCGCGCCCAGGTCGACGTCGGCGGCAAAGTTGAGCCGCTTCTTGCCGATGAGCCGCGCGGCCCAGTCGTAGGCCTTCGCGGCCGCGAGCTTTGTCCGGAAGCTTCCGAGATAGTACCCGGGCCCGCTGCCCACGTAGATCTGCGCGCGCCACGGCAGCGAGGTGGTGCGGCCGGCATGGTCGCGCGTGGCGACACCAATGTACCGCTTCACCCGCCGGCCGATTGTCGCGCCGGCCTCCGGCTGTTCAGGGGCTGCGCGCCTCTTGCCGCTGCGGCTTGGCGCGGCTGCCGGCGTGCCCGCAGTGCGCGCCGCCGCCGCTGCTGCGCCGCGGGGACCTGGGGGTAGGGTCGGGTCGGCGCGGCGGCGGCGAGGCTGTGCAGCAGGTGCGCTCGGCTGCACGCGGGGTGTGCGTTCCGGTGCGCGCAGATCGAGCGCGCGTGGCCGTTTCGCGACGCGCGTCGGCTCCGCATCCGCGGCAGGCGGCCCCGCGCCGTCGGTTGCCGCGCGGCGAGCGCGCTTGCCACCCGCGCGGCTGCGCGACTCCGCCATAAAAGCAGCGACGGCTTCGCGCAGCCGCGACGCCGCGCGCGTGCGCGGCGAGTTGCCGAGGTCGGCCGTCGCCGGCAGGTTGAGGCGGCGGCCGATGAGGCGAGCTGCCCAATCGTACGCCTTGGCAGCCGCCTCGGCGGTCGGGTAGGCGCCAAGGTAATAATCAGCCATGCACCACGAGATCTTGGCTTGAAACGGATTGGCGCCCGAGCTCGTCGGGTACACGCCCGTGAAGCCGTGCGTTGCGCGCGCCGGCGCCGTGGCGCGCGACGCGGATGCGACAAACGGCTGCGGCCGCACAAGCGGCGCCGTCGACGAGGAGCCTCCGCCCCACGCAAGCGTTGCGGGCAGGGGCAGCGCGAGGGCGCGCGACGGCGCCGGCTCGCGCTTGATATCAAGCGCGCCCGGTGAGCTCGAATCATCCATTCGCGCGCCCGGTGAGCCGCCGACGGCCGGCCGGCCGTCGGCGATGCACTGCAGCTTCGTTACTTTTTCCTCTTTCAGTCTCCTCATAAAGACCGGAGGTAAAGGTGGTTTTAGGTGCATTGACTCGCGATGAAAAAAAGGGGCGCGGGCGCGCGGCACGGGTCGCTGGCGCGGCTGCGCGCGCAAACCTCTGCATCGGGTTGTTTGGTGGAGGCGCGGCGGCCGCGGCGGGCTGGCGGCGCGCGCCCGACCCTCGTAAGTGACGCGCGGCGCGGCCGACGGCGGCATGGTGCGGCTGCGAGCCCGCGACAATGCAGCGACACTGCGGCAGCGGCGGCCGGCGGCGCGTGTCGCCGACGGGCAAGAGACGGCGCACTACAAAGTTTACGCCATCTATTGACCCGTCGGAAAGCGTCGTTAGTATCTATACCACGCTGCGTCCGTCCTTGTCGCGCCCGTACAGCTGTGCGTTTCCCGTGCTCCGACCCCACGCGTCCGGCAGAGCATGCACCTTGCGCACGTTCTGCCCCGAGCCGGGCAGCTTGACGGAGGCGACCCATGGCTCGTCGTGCGGCCCATACGCCGGCGGCAGCAGCGCGTAGGGAAGCGGCAGCGGCGCGGCGCCCGCGGCGAGCAGCGCGCGCGCCCGCTCTTCGCTCGCGCCCTCGTGCATGGGCACCATCGCCACTGCGCCCGGCGCGGCCTGCGGCGACGCGGCGGCCGCGCGCGTGTCGCCGGCCGCGCCGCCGAGCGTGCACGCCTGGCAGTCGAAGGGCGAGTGCGCGCGCGCGTTTGCAAGCGTCGATGGCGTGATGAGCACGCCGAGTTCGTATGACTTGATGAACAGCTGCTGCCCGTGCTTCTCAAGGATGCCCCTGGAGCAAGCACGGGCAGCCGCAGCGGGCGGAGGCGCGCGGCACGAGGGCGGCGGTGCGCGCGCGCGCAAAGCCCGTGAGTCGGCCGGCTGGCACGCCGCGCGCGGCACGCGCGGCGCGCGCGCGCGGCGAGCGCACCACGCGGCCCTTGACACGTTTGCGCTCGTGAGCGCGACCCACGCGACGCGCTTGGACGTCGGGTCGAAGCGCAGGTACGACTTGATATGCGGCGTCACGCGCTGCCGGCCGAGCGCGTGCCCAGCCGTCGCCCAGCGGCGCAGGCAGCCGCGCAGCGCCGCGCTGCCGCTCACTTTCGCCATGTCGCCATCGTTGCTCGGGATGGAATCGCCGCCATCGTAGCCAATATGACACTGGCGCACCTCGTCGACAAGCGGCCAGACGATGTGCGCGCGCAGCCGGCGAGCGGGCAGCTGCGCCGCGGCCGGGCTGCACGACATGGCGTCGCACAGCTCCGCGAGGTACGCGCCCGCCCCGTGCATGGCGCCCGCCTTGTCGATGCTCGCGAACGACGAGAACTGCAGCACGAGCTCGTCGTGCGCGCACACCTCGCTCGCCGTCGCGCTGCTCTGGCCGAGCGGCGCCGCGAGCGCCGGCTCGGCGCGCAGCAGCCGGGCGAGCTGCACGTGCCCCCAGCGCGCCATCTCCGCACCCACGTGCCGTCCGGGCACGGACGCCAACAGGTGCGCGCCGGCCGCGCCGAAATCAAAATCGAGGAGCGCGTCGGCGCCGCCAATTGTGGGCGTGCCGTCGAGCACGCCGAGGTCGACCGGCGCGCGTATGGCGCGCGCGAGGTAGGCGTGCAGCGCGCCGCCGAGCTGGCCGAGCGCGCTTGGCGCGGGCCGCGGCGCGCCGGCCGGCCGGCGCGGAAAGTCCTGCGACCAGATGCCCTGCGTCATGTCGCGCGCGTCGTGATAGAGCGCATTGGCCGTATGCACAACCAGCCGCATCCCCGCCTCGTTGAAGAGCACGATGAACTTGGAGTGGTTTGTGCCGTACCTGTCCGGAAGCGGCGGTTCGACGACGTGCACGCGCCCGCCCTGCGCCGCGGCCCAGCGCGACACAATCTCGTCGCGCGCGAGGACGACGAGCGGGCAGGACATGAGCGAGGCGCACGCGCTCTCCAGCCACGCCGGGCAGATCAAGTAGTTGGAGAAGATCGCCCACCGCCAGCGGCCGGCCGTGAGCTCCTCAAGCGTCGTCGTGTGCGCGCGCGCGTCGTCGCCCTCGCCGCGCGCGCGCAGGAGCCGAAACGGCAGCGTCGGCGCGGGCGGATCGGCGCGCTCGCGCCGAGCCTCGCGCTCGCGCCGAAGCGCGCCGAGATCGAGCGCGCCCGAGTCGGCCGCCAGCGGCCGTGCGCGCTTGACGGCCGGCTCGAGCGCGTCGTCGTCGCCGCCGGTCAGGTCGACGGTCTCCGCCATCGGCGCGTGCGCGCGCGCGGCGAGGCGCTCGCTCGCCTCGCGCGCGCGCGCGCGCACGTGCGCCATCTCGATGCAGTCGGCGGACGTCATCCCCGCGCGCTCGATGAGCGCGCGCAGCTCCTTGGCGCTCATCGCCTCAACCTCGCTCATAACGACCTGCGCGTCGGCCGCCCCGGGGAGGTAGGAGCGCTGGGCGCGCTTTTTGACATCCTCCCTTTTCAGTGTGCCCTGTGTGGGCCGTGGGCGTATGCCACCGGCGGGCGGCGGCCGGCCACGCGTCGGCGGCGTCGCCTGTGAGAACTTTTGCGCTGAGTGCACGCGCTGATCAGCCGCACACTTTCGGTGCACCCGGCACGTGTGCCGGCAGGTTGCGCCCCCGTCGCGCGCCCGCGCTCGGGGTGAGATTCTGTTCGATCCGGATTCACGCTGCATGCAGCCAAGTGCACCCGGACCCGGTGCATGCAGCATGCAGCATGCAGCATGCAGCATGCAGCATGCAGCATGCAGCATGAGCATGAGTGCATGACGTGATGACCCGGAGCACGCCGGACGCGCGCGAGCTCCGCGCCGTGCGCGTCGGCCCGTGGCCGACCGCGCGGCCGTCGGGGGAGGGGGAGGGGAGGCTGGGGAGGGGGCCAGCCGGCGGACGACGCATCTGGCGCGTCGGCGGCGGCGCGCGCAGCGCGGTCCCGCTGGGTGCCGACGCAGCCGAGGCGGTCGCGGACGGCCGCGAAGGGCCGGGCGGCGCGCGGGGGGGGGGGGGGGGGGGGGGGGGGGGGGGGTTGGCATTTGAACGGCCTGATGTTGCGTGCGCCCTTTCGCTCGCTCCGTTTGTCCAGCCTCGGCCCCGTGCGCGCCCCTCCTGCTGACCCGCCTGTAAGCGTCGTTAGTACGTATTTGAACGCGGCCGCGCGTAGGTGCGCTAGTGGCGTATGCGCACCTCCATGCGCCCATTTTCAAATGCAGGCCCGCGCCTGCGGCACGCGATCGGCAAGATCGCGTGGCGAGCGATGAAGCACGCGTCGCTCAACCAGCTCCTCCTGCGCGTGCTGCTCGTCGTGTACGTGGTGCGCCTGTTTCCCGTGACGCACTACCTCCTCCGCGGACAGGTGGCGCTCAAGTCGGTGCTCGCCGCGCACCGGCCGGCTGCGCCGGTCGCGCCGCGCGCGATCGGCGCGCGCCGGTCCGCCGCCGCCGCCGCGCTCGACGCGGCCGCCGCGACGTCGGCCGACCTCGCGGCGGCCGCGCAGCCGGCAGCACTCGTCGAGATTGTGGCGAGCGATGAGAACGGGCCCGTGCTGATCACCGTCACGCCCGAGCACGCCGCGATCATCTCGGTGCGCCCGCCGCTTCTCTGGCGCCGCACTGCGTTCAACGTGTCGTCCGCGCGCTGGCAGCTCGAGGACGTGGCGCTCGCGCCCGACGGGGAGGAGGAGGATGGTTCGGACGCAGGCGAGCAGCACGCGACGACGCCCGTTGAGCCCGCCGCCGCGCTCGCCGCCGGCGCGAGCGCGGGCTCGGGCGGCGCGATCGCGGACGGTGGCGCGCGCGCGAGCCTCGAGCCCGCATCGGCGGCCACGACGGCGGCGGGGCCGGAGGCACAGTTCCTCGATGCCGTGCTCCGCTTCCGCAACGCGCGCACGCGCAAGTCGCACCTCGTTCTCTGCTCCAACGCCGACGCTGCGCGGCTACGCGGACTCCACCGGCGGGCGGTCGTTCGCCGCCAGCTCGCGCAGATCGACAAGGACGTGCGTCGCTCGGCGCTGTCGGCAGGCGGCCTGCGCGCGCGCGTGCTGCGTGAGGTGCTCGTCGCTCACGCACTCCAGCATCCGCTCTCCGACCGTTACTGCCAAGGTAACAACCTCGTCTGCACGGCGCTCGTGCGCGCGCTGCTGTGCGGCGTGCCCGCGCGCTCGGCCGGCGCGCGCGGCGGCGCCGCCGGCGCGGACGCGGACGCGGAGGCGGAGGCGGAGGCAGACGAGGCGGACGAGGCGTGCGCGGCGGCGTTTCCGCACCTCGGCGCGAGCAATCTGCTTGCGCTCCGTGCCGAATTTGTTGACCTTGGCCTCTTCCCGGCGCCGCCGCCAACGGCGCGCGCCCTCGCGCGGCTTCGCTCCGAGCGCGACGGCGGTGCGCGCGCGACGGCGTGGGCCGCGACGCACGTGCTGCTCGCGTTCCGCTACCTGATGGAGACACAGGGGCTCGGCGCGCTCTCGCCGTCCGAGGGCGGCCGCGCCGACGAGGCGAAGGCCGCCGCCGTGCGCACCACGCTCGACGAGCACGTGCGCCGCGTCGAGGGGCCGCTCGCGTCGATATTGGCCGAGGCGAGCGAGGCCGCGGCGGTGGCCGAGCCCGGCCGAGCGGACGGTGGCGAGCGGCACGGCGCGAACGACGAGGCGGTCGCTGCGGCGGGCGCGGGCTTTGCGCGCGCGCAGGCCGCCGCCGAGGCTGCCGCGCTTGCGGCCGAGGCGGCCGTCGCGTCGCCCGCCGCGTTGCCGACGGCGGCGGACGGCGCCGAGCGGGCGAGCGGCGGCGCGGACGGCGACGGCGCGCCCGACGCTGACGGCGCGCGGTCCAACTCGCCGTCGCCGCCGCCCGCCGCCGCGCGGTCGGCCGCGAAACCGCTGCCGCCCAATTTTGACCTGCTCGGCGCCATGCTGAGCGCCTTTGATCCCATGAGCGCGCTCTGCACCCTCGGCGTCGCGCCGTCGCGCGCGCTGCTCGGCGGCGGCGCGGCGGCGGACGGCGCCGCCGCCGGCGCGGCGGATGAGCCGAGCGCCGCCGAGCAGGCGCACATCCTCGCCACGTGGCGCGTCGTCCTGCGCGCCGCCTCCCCGGCGGAGGCGCAGTCCGCGTTGCTCAAGGCGCTCGGCGCGCGCCTGCTCGGCTACTGCCACGAGGTGCGCGCCGCACCGGACCGCCCGGACCGCCGGAGCGCCGTGGCGGAATCCCAAAGCGCCGCGCCAGGACGCCGCGCGCGCCGCGCCGCAGCGCCAAAGCGGCGCGCCGGACCGCCGGACCGCCGGACCGAAGCGCCGCGCCGGACCGCCGCGCGCACCGCGCGCCGCGAATGCGCCGCGCCGCCTCTTCGCAGATCCGCGGCTTCCGCTGGACCGACCAATGGCAGACGAGCATGCTTGATGCCGCGCAGGTCTTTGCTGAGGACTGGTGCGCGCACGACAAGTCGTCGAACGGACGGGCCCGCGCGCGGCGCGTGGCGCGGCGCGCGGCGCGCGGCCCGCGCGCGGCGCGGCGCGACGAGGCGCGCGCGCGCGCGCGCGCGTGCCGCATGGCATCGCGGCGCGTGCCGCGAGCGGGTGCGTTTGGCGGCTAGTGACGCGCGCGGCCACCGCGTGTGCCGCGCAGGTCAGCGACGCTGCGAGCGCACCTCACCACGAGCGATGCACACGGCACACGGCGCGACGAGGCCACGCGTCCAGCGGCCGTACCCGCGGACAAGTTGGAGTGGCTTGCGACCACGTTCAAGTCGGGTTGGCGCGCGCCCGAGCTTGAGCGCGCGCTCTTGCGCACGCGGCTGCCGACAAAGCTCCGGGCGCCGCCCGCGCGCGCGTCCTCGTAAAGCCGAGCGGATGGAGCGGTGCGCGCAGCACGCGTGGCTACGCGACCACTCCTCTGAGTCATGATGGGATGCCTTGCGCGAGAGCCCGAGGGCGCTTGGCTAGAGCTGACGAGGACCCGCCATCGCCTGTGGCCGTCGGTCTGGCACGTGGCCGCCCCGAGTTGGTGGAGCCGCCCACGCATCAGTGCGCGTTGTTGGGAGGCTTGTAGGGCCAACGGAGCGAGAAGTCGGGCGGTCCCGCGTAGGTGGTGTCGTTGCACGACTTGGGCTGCTTGCACGGCACGCGGCAGCACAGGCACATGCACTTGAAGAATTCCTCGCCCCTGCTCGTTTGCGGGCGGCGGACGGGCCACGGGTCACACGATCACGGTGCGAACGCGTCAACACGAATACCGGTGGGGGCACGGCGTGGCAACGCTGGATTTTGCGCGCACACCATGGATCCGTCAGACCGTGCGTGCTGGCGCACGAGCCAAGGGCGTCGTCGCCCGTGCGGTTGCCGTGCGGCATGCACTTGTGCTCCATGCAGGTGAAGCCCCTCCGTCCTTCCTTGCCGGGCGGGTCGCGCGAGCAAAAGAGCGGCGGCTTGGGCTGCGAATTGTTTTTGCCGTGCTTTCGCATGCCGCGGAGCGCTCCCTCCATCCTGCGCACGGCGCCACGCGCGAGGGCATGCGCGTGAGCAAGGGGTTGGCGCCGCAGGGCGGGTGGGCACGGCGGCGAGGGCGCGCCACGTTCTTGTCGCACCTGGAGCGGGCTGTGCCGCTCGCGTCAGTACACGACGTGATGACGAACGCGCACGCAACAAGCATCACCACCCCGCCCACGATGCTCGTCGCGCGCCTTGGCGCTCCTCGCGGGGCGATCACGGACGGATTCATGAGGGCGAGTTTTGTGGCCAATCAAAAACGGCAGGCGCGATCACGTTTCACTGCCCAGTCCCCGTCTGTCGCGGGCGCGACACGGCGACGCCGACGCGTCGCGCGCTTGCCACTTGTCGCCCTCTCCGCGCGCGCGCCGTTGCAACACTGCAGATGGCGGTGGGGCAAGGCGGGCACTCGGCGTCGCGTGTTGCGCGCAGCAGTGCAGCACACCGCTTCCGGGGCCTTTCGTCTGTCCGCGCGCTTTTGCGATGGGTTGCAGGCGATGCGTGGCCCGTCCTTCACGAGGCGCTCAGCCGCGATGCGAATATCGCGTCGAGCTGCGCGAGCCCGCCCGTGAGGCGCGCAGCCACTACCAACCGATGGCGCGCCCCAGCCACTGCCAGCCGACGGCCATTCGCGAGCAAACTCCGCCCGGATTCCTCCCCGGACTCTGCAAAAGATCGCGACTTCAGGCACGATGCGCACGATGCGCTCCTTCATTACCCTCGCCGCCGTCTTCACGAGTTCGGCGGCGGGCGCACGCGCGCCTGCGCGGTTCGCCCGCGCGGCGTCGCGCGTGGCGGCGCGGCCGATGATGGCCGCACGCACGGCGCTCATCGCGGGCAACTGGAAGATGAACACGGTCCTGCCCGAGGCGCTGAAGCTCGCCGCTGCCGTGAAGGACGCGAGCGTGGGCGCTCCGGGCGACGTGGCGATCTGCGTGCCGTTCCCGTTCCTCGAGTCGGTGAGCAAGGTGCTCGCCGGCAGCAAAGTCGGCCTTGGCGCCCAGGTGCGTCGCGCCCGCCGTACACTGGCTCGCACCGCGCGTCGCGAGCGGCGCGCGCGCGCCCGCGCTGTTTGTCGGATCCGAGAGCCCGCTGCCCACGTGGCGCGCATCGCCGTCGCGCGCGACGTGTTCGCGCGCACGCAGGACTGCTCGGAGGCGGACAAGGGCGCCTTCACCGGCGCGGTCTCCACGGGCATGCTTCAGTCCGTTGGCTGCGCGTACGTCCTGACGGGGCATTCTGAGCGTCGTTCCATTTTCGGCGAGAGCGATGCGCTGATCAACCTCAAGACGAAAAAGGTGCGCGGCGTTCGCGGGCCGAGCGAGGGCGGACGCACGCTGCGCCGCACGGCGCCGCACAGCGCACCGCTGCCATCGCCGCGCGCTCGGCGCAAACGCGGCATCCCAAGCTGCGCACAGCCCCCGGGCCGAGCGGGCGGTCGCGCGAGGTGTAACGTGCGGCGATGGGGGTTGCGCCGATGGCATTGGAGGCACACGGCGCCACACAGCACGGTCGCGCGAGCTGTAGCGTGCGGGCCCGCAAGGCGCAGGCGCGACCGCCGCGCGGCGGAAAGGGCCGTTGCGCGGCGCGAAAACCGCTCCTGTTTCAGCAGGGCGTCACCGCC
The DNA here is from genome assembly GCA_019448385.1 of Diacronema lutheri. Classification (NCBI taxonomy): domain Eukaryota; phylum Haptophyta; class Pavlovophyceae; order Pavlovales; family Pavlovaceae; genus Diacronema; species Diacronema lutheri. Next base: position 262,745 of record JAGTXO010000029.1, on the reverse strand, counting down.
GTGCGTTCTCTCGTCACGCAGCATGGAGGCCGGCCTGCTCACCCGCGCCTCTCTGCACTCGCGGGCGCTGCGGGCGCTGCGGGTGTTGACTGTGGCACCGCCCTGGCTGTGGCACCGCCCTGACTGTGGCACCGCCCTGACTGTGGCACCGCCCTGTCCCCGCAGGTGCTCAGTGCTGGTCTCAAGTGCATTCTCTGCGTTGGCGAGCTCAAGGAGCAGCGGGAGGACGGGACGACGGACAAGGTGTGGCCGGCGGGCGCGCAGCGGGACGGCCGCGGCGGGCTGAGCCGACGGCCGTGACGGCCGAGGTGGCTGCTGCGGCCGTGGAATGCAGATCTGCGCCGCGCACAACGCGCACGATGCAGCGTCGTGCGGGTGCCCTTTTCGCGCGCCGCGTCGGGCGGGAAGTTACGCACCCGTCACGCACCCGTCACACACCCGTCACGCACCCGTCACGCACCCGTCACGCACCCGTCACGCACCCGTCACGCACCCGTCACGCACCCGTCATGCACCCGTCATGCACCCGTCATGCACCCGTCACGCACCCGTCACGCACCCGTCACGCACCCGTCACGCACCCGTCACGCACCCGTCACGCACCGTCACAGCCGAGCAGCCCGCAACGCGGGTCCGCTCACCCTCCCGAACCAACCCCCCCCCCCCCCCCTCCTTCCCTTCTGCACGCAGGTCGTTGCCGCCCAGCTCGCGGCGGGCCTCAAGGACGTGAGCGAGGAGCAGCTCGGCTCCATCGTGATCGCCTACGAGCCCGTCTGGGCCATCGGCACGGGGCTCACGGCCACGCCCGAGCAGGCGCAGGACACGCACGCGGCGATCCGAAAGTGGGTCCAGGGCGCCTATTCCGCCGCGGCGGCAGACCGGCTCGTGATTCAGTATGGCGGCTCGGTCACGCCGGAGACCGTCGACGAGCTGATGGCGTGCCCGGACATTGACGGCGCGCTCGTCGGCGGCGCATCGCTCGTCGCGGACAAGTTTGCGCGCATCGTCAACTTCAAGGCGTAAAGCGCTCCGCCGCCGCCATTGTACTTTGAAACTGACTCGTGGCTCCTGCAGCCGGACCTTTGCTCGCGGGAGCTGGGCGCGCGCGGCGCGCCGCCGTCGCGCGAGCGGCCTCGTGGACGGGCCGTCGCGTCGCCGAGCCGCCATCGCCGCGCGCTCGCGCCATGCGCGCGCGCGGCTGTTGGTCGCAGCCGCGCACGCGTGTCCGCGCGCCTCGGCGCCTCGTGCGTGTGGGGAGCGGTGCCGCGTTGGGGTGTGACGGCGACGCGCTGCTGGCAGGGCCCGACCTGTACATCGACCGTTGCTGCGAACCTCAGATCGAGTTTGGCCCTAGAGAAAAGTGTGCAGAGGAAAATGAGAGACGGGGAGAAAGAAACCCAGCGCACGCCGAATTTTCATGAGCCGCGCGCGTCGCCGGCATCGCCGTCGCCGTTGCTCTCCGCGATGCGCAGGAAGACCTTCTCAAGGCTCGCCTGGCTGACGGTGTAGGCGTCGATACCGACCGCGCCACGCCGCGCGCGCTCGAGCTCGGCGAAGAGCGCGGCGAGCGCGGGCGGCGAGCCCTCGGCGGGCGGCGGCATGCGGAGGATGAGCGTGGTGCCGCGTTCCTCCTGCACGCTGCAGCGCGCGAGCGGCCCGCGCGCGCTCGCCCACGAGGCGACGAGCGCGCGCGCCGCGTCGACGGCTGTCCGGTCGCGTAGCCGGACTGTCGCTGTATAACCGTCGCCGAAGCGCGACTTGAGGCGATGGACGGAGCCGACGCAGCGCAGCCGCCCGCCGACCATGATCCCGATCCGGCCGCACAGCGCCTCCGCCTCCTCCATGGAATGGCTCGTCACGATGGCGCTCGCGCCCGTCTGCGCGACGTGCGTGCGGATCGCCGCCCACATTGCGCGCTTCGCGGCGGCGTCCATCCCCGAGCTCGGCTCGTCGAGGCAAAGCAATGGCGGCGAGCCAACCAGGGCGATCGCCAGGCAGAGTTTGCGCTTGTTCCCGCCCGAATACGTTTGAACAGTCCGGTGCGCGTGCCTGTCGAGTCCGACGCGCCGAATGAGCGCAGCGAGCGCCGGCGCGGCGGCCGCGCCGTCGAGGCCGCGCAGCGCCGCGAAGAGTGCGAGGTGCTCGTGCGCGGTCATCCGGCCGATCAGCGCGTCGTGCTGTGTGCACAGCCCGACCTGCCGGCGCGCATCGTCCGGCGCGCCAATGACGGAGTGGCCCGCGATGTGCGCGTCCCCGCCGGACGGGCGCGTGTGCGCGGTGAGCATTTGAAAAGTGGTCGACTTTCCCGCGCCGTTCACGCCGAGCAGCCCAAAGCATTCGCGCGGCCGGATCGCGAGCGACAAGCTGAGGGACGAGGCGGGCGGGCGGGCGGAGCGGGCGGGCGGGCGGGCGGGCGGGCGGGCGGGCGGGCGGGCGGGCGGGCGGGCGGAGCGGGCGGGCGGGCGCACGCGCCAACGGGTTGACGGGCGGGCGGGTGCGCGTCGTGAGGGGCGGCGCGGTGCGAGGCCGCGCGAGCCCATCTCAAGGCCAGCGGCTAGCCACCCCGACCGCTGGCTTACACTGGCCAGTGGACAGGCGCGCATGCCGCCCGCGGAACGCAAGCCACCCGCGTAACAGGCGGGCGCTGCGGGCAAGAGATGGGGGCGGGCGGGATCGGAACCCAAGTGCGCCGCGCCGACGCACGGCAGAGTGATGGGGGATGGGCGGCAGGGCGCTCGCCCCGGCGGGCGTGAGCGCGGCGCGTGGCCACTCGACCGACGCGCGTGCCCGAGTGCGTGCTGCGAGTGCGCCGCGCCGCTGCACAGCTGAGCGCGCTCGCAGCGCGCGATAGCGTGCGCACCCGTGCACGGCAACCTTGGGCTTGCCGCCGGGCTCCGCGGGGTACACCTTGCGCAAGCCGTGCAGGACGGCGGGCCACGGCCGCAGCGCCGCCTCGCGCGCGCCCCGCGACGCGCGCGCACGCGGCGCGCCCACGTCCGCGACGCCCACGTCCGCGACGGGCTCGAGCAGCGGAGCGTCGCCCATCACCGCCACCTCCTCGTCGTCGTCGCACGCACCGCCGAATGCCGCGCCGCGCGAGACGAGTCGCTCGACGAAGGCCGTCTCCTCCGCCACGTCGACATCGTCGGGTGCCGCGCCGCCATCGTTGCCGCCGCCGCCGCCGGCGCGCGCGCCGTCCGCGCCGCGCGCGCACGCGCCGCGCGCGCCGCCGAGCGCCCGGCGCGCGCGCGCGCGCAGGTCGGCGAACATATTCGGGCGCGCCTCGCAAAGGAGCGTCAGCGCCGCGAAGAAGACCGCCTCGGCGAGCAAAAAGGCGATCGGCCTGCCCAGCTCGTCCCACGCGAAGACGCGCGCGTCCGCATTCAAAAATTCGGCGCCGGGCGCGCCCGGGCCGCCGCCGGTTGGCGTCGGCGCGCCGCCGCCGCGCGGGGCCGCGCCGGGGCCCGCGCCGCCGCTGCCGGGCGCGAGCGCGGGCGCGAGCTGCGCAAGCACGCCGCGTATCGACATGCGGAAGAGGCCATGGCCGAGGCAGTAGGCTGGGAAAAGCGGGTATATACCCACCTGCAGCACCACGCGGTTGACGCGCGCGGTGCTCGCGATCGCGGCGAGGACAAAGTCGACGACGACGAGGGTGAAGCCCGTGGCGAAGAAGATGGCGACAATGCCGAGCTGCGCCGCCGAGTGCGATCGGAAGCCCCTCGAGAGCAGCGCGGCGAGTGGAATGGCCGCGAGGCCGAACGCGGCGAAGAGCGCGGCGGTGCCCGCAAAGTTGCGCGCGCTCCCCGTGAACTCGGCGCGGCCAAACGCGCAGAAGACACCGAGCGTCGCGCCCTCGACGAGCGCGTACGCCAGCGCGTCGAAGGTCCAGTGCGCGAGCCAGAGCGCCACGGCCGACGCCCCGCTCACCAGCTGTAGCTCGTGCGCGCCGTCCTCCCGCTCGCGAACGGGCGGCACGATGAACGCCGCCGGCACGAAGGAGAAGGGGATCAGGACGAAGAGCGCGACGAAGACGGAGAGGATCGCTGATGCGACCTGCTGCTCCGAGGCGGTGCGCGGCAGCGGGAACGCCCATAGCGATGCCGAGCCGCCGCCATCGCCGTCCGCGCCGCCGTCCGCGCCGCCGTCCGCGCCGCCGTCCGCGCCGCCGTCCGCGCCGCCGTCCACGCCGCCGTCCGCGCCGCTGTCCACGCCGCCGTCCACGCCGAGCTGCGCCGCGAGCTGCGCGCCGAGCCAACCGGCGTGCGCATAGGTGAGCAACGTGGGCAGAGCGTGGATTGCCGTCGAATTGTGCAGCAGCGCGAGCACGGGCACCACGCCCTGCGGCGACGGGAAGGGCGAGAGCGCCAGCGCACCGAAGCGGTCGCCCGCGCCCGCGCCCGTGCCCGCGGCCGCGCCGCCGGCCGGCGCGCTCGCGTTGGCCGAGGCGCGGAGCAAGTAGTCGGAGAGCGCGTGCACCACGTCGGGGAACAGGCCGCTGTGCCCGTCGAGCGGCACCGGCGCGGGCGCGAGCGACGACGATCGGATCGCGCGCACGACGCGCGCCGTCGCCGGATCGTCTGCGTAGGGGAGCTGCGACGGGAGCGCGCGCTCAGGCGCCCACGCGCGCAGGTCGGAAAGGCCGAGGCGCGGGCCCGCCGAGCTCACGTCGATGCGGAGCAGCAGCAGCGCGAGCGCGACGAAGCCGACGGGCAGCAGCAGCTGCAGCGCAACCGACGTCGGCTCGCGCAGCGCGCAGAGCGCGCGCTTGCGCACGAGCGCGCCGTACGCCTGCGCGGCACGGCCGCGCGGCGCGGCAGCGCCGCCGCCCGCGGCGTCGCGGCGTTGGACCTCGACGGGCTGTGCGGCGAACGGCGCGGCACGCGCGCCGGATGCGCCGCTGCGCCAGCCCGCCACGCCGACCGCCGCCGGCACCGCGTGCGCGTGCGCGTGCGTGCTGGGACGCGCATTGGTCTTGTCCGCATGTAGGATGGCAAGGAACACGTCCTCGAGGGTTGTCGTCTCGAGTGAGTAATTCACGATGGGCGCCGCGGCGGCGGTGGCGGCGGTGGCAGCGGCAAGTGCGTGCGCAGCGTCCGCGCGATCCGCATCCGCCCCTGCCTCCGCACCCGCCCCTGTCTCCACGTCGGCCGCCGCCGCCGCATCCATCGCCGCGTCCGCGCCCGCGCCCGCGCCCGCGCCCGCGCCCGCGCCCGCGTCCGCGCCCGCGTCCGCGCCCGCGCCCACGCCCGCGCCCACGCCCACGCCCGCGCCCGCGCCCGCGCCCGCGCCCGCGCCCGCGCCCGCGTCCGCGTCCGCGTCGCGCGCCGCGCCAACCCGAGCGTCGAGCGCGGCGAAAAGGGCGGGAAACTGGCACGTGCCGTCGAGCGGCAGCCGCACGGTCACCTCGCGCGGTATGCCGCGCCTCAAGTGGCGCGCGCCGCGCGCGCCGGGCGCGCACGCGCCCTCGACGCCATTCGACGCGCCGCCGTTCGGCGCATAGCCGGCCAAACGCCGCGCGGCCTCGCGCGCGCGCCCGTCGCCGCCGTCGCCGACGCCGCCGCCGTCGCCGTCGCCGCCGCCGTCGCCGTCGCCGTCGCCGTCGCCGTCGTCGTCGCCGTCGCCGTCGCCGTCGCGTGGCGCGCCGCCCGCGGCGAGCGTCGCGCCGGCCGTGAGCGCGGCATCGAGCGTCGCCGCCGGCACGCTCTCGCGCACAAAGTCGAGCACGCGCCGCGCGGCGCCGTCCGCGCCCGCCCCGCCCGCGCCCGCCCCGCCCGCGCCCGCCCCGCCTGCACCAGCCGCGGCGCGCGGCTCGCGCGCGCGCAGCGCGAGCGTCAATCTGTACCCGACCCCATATTTGCGCTTGAGCTCGAGCGGCGTGCCGGCCGCGCGGAGCCTGCCGAGCGCCAGGACAGCGACGCGGTCACCGAGCGCCTCCGCCTCGTCCAAGAAGTGCGTCGTGATCACGATCGAGCGGCCCACCGGCGGCGGCAGCGGCGCGCGCGGCGGTCCGCGCGCCGCGCCGCGCGCCGCCGCGCGCGCCGCCGGCTCGGCGGCAGCGGCAGCGTCGTCGGCGTCGGCGTCGGCAGCGATGGCGGCACCGATTGGCCTGGCGCGCTCCGCGCGCAAGAGCGACCACAACGCGCGGCGCGACGCCGGATCCATCCCGGAGCTCGGCTCGTCGAGCAGGACGAGAGGCGAGTCGCCGATCAACGCGATCGCGACGCACAGCTTGCGCTTCATCCCGCCCGACAGCGAGCCCGACAGCGCGTTACGCCTGTCGCCAAGTCCGACGGCGTCGGCCATCTCGGCGCACGCCGCGGGCACATCCGCCGCGGGCACACCCTTGACCGCGGCAAAGAGCGCTAGATGCTCTCTCACGCTCAGCTCGGGCCAAAGGACGCTTCCGTTCGACTGCGCGCACACACCCAGCCGGCGCCGGATTTCGCGCATCTCGCGCCGCGCGTCGAGGCCGAGCACCGCGCACCGGCCCGAAGTCGGCGGCAGCAGTCCGGTCAGTACCGCGAGCAGCGTTGACTTGCCTGACGCGCGCACGCGCACGGCGCGCGCGGCGCGTGAGCGCGCGAGCGGCGCCGGTGTGCGCGCGCGCTCACGCTCGTCGGCGCGGCGGGCAGCGCGCGGGCGGCGAGGCGGGCAGCGCGCGGGCGGCGAGGCGGGCGACGAGGCGCGGGCAGCGCGCACACCGGCGCCGTTCGCGCCGAGGATGACCGAGATCTGCCCGCGCACGAGCTGCAGCTCGAGCCCGCGCAGCGCGACGTGTCCGTCGGCGTACGTTTTGGTGAGCTTGCGCGCGTCGACGGCGAGACCGGCGGCGCGCTCGTCGGCGGAGAGCGGCTCGGAGAGGCCGGCGGCGCGCGCGCGGCGGCGGCGCGGCAGCGCGCTGAGCGCATCGCGATCAGAACCGCCCAGCTCGCAGCCCTCGCCGTCACCGTCGTCACCGTCGTCACCGTCGTCACCGTCGTCGTCGTCGTCGTCGTCACCATCACCGTCACCGCCGCCGCGGCGCGCGCGCGCGCGCCAACGGCGCGCGCGGCGCGCGAGCGCGCGCGCGCAGCCGCGCAGCGAGGCGTCCGAGCCCGGGCCGTACTCGCCGGGCAGGAGCCACTCGAACGCGCACGCGAGCGCCGCCCACAGCGGGAGCGCAAGCGCGAGCGCGCCGAGCGCGTCGGCGATCGAGAAGTCGCCGTCGGACGCATTCGCCCATGAGACGGCGCGGCCGGATCCCTCGTACAGGCAGAGCAGGTTGGCGCCGAGCGTGAACCCGAGCGGTGGAAGCAGTGACGCCGCCCATTTTGCGCGCGAACCGCCGTCCGCCAGAACGCCGGTTTGGTTGTCTAAAAATAGACTCGACAGTTGCTGACACACGAAGAAGGCGAGCGGGCCCGCGATCGACGCGAGCTTGGCCGAGCGGAAGAGCGGCGCAAGCGCGAGCGCGAACGCGAGCGTGTCCAGCGCGAAGAGGGTGAAAAGCGCGAGCACGAGCGTCGGCGACGCGAGCGGGAACGCCGACGGCGCGAGCTCGGCGGAGATGAGCAGCGCGACGGTGATGAATTCGGCGCCGTATGCAAGGGCCCAGCTGCCATGCTGCACGAGCGGGTTCAGCCCCATCATCGCGAGCGACTCGCGAATGCGCGCCTCCTTCTCCGAGACGATCGCGCGCAGCATCGTGGAGAGCGGCACCGCCATGGAAATTGCCAAGACGAGGCCTGGACGCCCCGGGGATTTTGTGGGGATGGTGGGGGCGGGGGGGGGGTCTGTATGAGTGCACGCACCGATCAGGTTGCCCACGTGCCGGGGGGGGGGGGGGGGGGGGTCTGTATGAGTGCACGCACCGATCAGGTTGCCCACGTGCCGGGGGGGGGGGGGGGGTCTGTATGAGTGCACGCACCGATCAGGTTGCCCACGTGCCGGGGGGGGGGGGGGGGTCTGTATGAGTGCACGCACCGATCAGGTTGCCCACGTGCTCGAAGAATTGGTTCACGTCAAACGCAGACGTCGGGAATGGTACGCCCGCGGCAGCGGGCAGCAACGGCGCGCCCGCGGCAGCAGGCAGTAACGGCTCGCCCGTGGCGGCGTGCGGTAACGGCGCGCCAAGCGCGGCGGCCGGCTCAGCAATGGCGGCGTCCCACGCGCCGGCGCCGCCACGCACCGCCGCCGCGAGCCGCTCGGCGGCCACCGCCGCTGCCGCGCCCGCGTCGGCGGCGCGTGCGCCGAGCGCGTCCGCCGCGCCAAAGTTGAGCAGCGCGAGTTGTAACGACAAGAAACCGCTCGCGTAGTACTTCGCCCACTGCTTGCCCAGACCGACGGCGAAACGGTCAAAGCCACCGCTCGTCCGCGGCACCGCGCCGTGCGCCATCCGGATCGTAAAGTCGTAACGGCCGGCGCGCGGCCGCGCGGGACGCTCGTCGATCACGACGACAGCCCACAGTTTTGCGGCCGCGCGCACGTGCGCGTCGACGGCGGCGGCCTCGTCGGCGTACGCGGTAGTGATGAGGCGCGCGGCCGATGGCGCGCTCGCCTCGAGGTAGGCGCGAAGCCGCTCCGCTGCGCGCCCGCGCGGCACGAGCGCGAGCGCGCCAGCGCCGTCCGTACCGAGCGCGTGCGCCACCTCGCGCGACGCGTTGACGTACAGCTCGAGCGGCGGGACGATGCAGCTGTTAGTCGAGCCGGCAAGCCAGATCTGGGGCGCGAGGCTCTCGAGCGCGCCGACCAACCCGTCCGGCGCGTACGCGCGCGCGGGCGACGCGTTGCCCTCGGAGAGGCGCGCGCCGAGCACGACGGTGAGGCAGAGGACCGCCGGCAGCAGCAGCTCGCACGCGGCGGTGCCGGGGCTGCGCGCCTTGAGCTGCCATTGCTTGCGTAGGAGCGCGCGCAGCTGATCGCCGTCCGAGCGCGGCGCGGCGGGCGGCGGCGGCCTTGCGCGCGCCTCCTCGTCGGCACCGCCCAGCAGGGCTTCCGCCAGCATATCCTATCGTCGCCGGCCAATATCTGTCTGTCTTTTAAAAACTAGCATCCAAAAAAAGTGGCCGAGCACGCGCGGAGCTCAAGTCCCGCGCCCGCCTCGCCGACGGCGACGGCCGGCTGCGGCGACACCGCGCACGCGCGCGCCGTGCCGCGCGCGCGGAGAGGTGGCGCGGGCCACGCGCCCGCACGGATCTCGACGGCGGCACGCGAGCCGAGCGAGCGCCGAGCGGCGCCGCGGCCGCTCGCCGCCCGCGCCCCACGCCGGCACGCGCACGCCGTGGAGACGCGCCGGTCGCGTGAGCCAACGTCTTGTGAGAGGCTGAGCCGAAACAAGGGGCGTACAAAATGGGTTGAGGGGCAAACATGTGCGCGCGAAGCGCGTGCGGCGCAGCGAGCAGGCGTTCGCCTGCCGTGAGCGTGCCGTGGACGCGCGCCGCCGGTTGCAAGCACGCGACTCGGGAGCAGCGGGCTTGTGGACACGCACGCCCTCGCCCCCGAGCTCAACCCGCCCGCGCGCACGCCTCGCCCCCGAGCTCAGTCGGCAGTTGTCGCGGCGGCGTTGGAGCGCCGACGCGAGGCGACGCGCGCGCGCGACGAGCGCGCCGCGTGCGCCGCGCGCGCCGCGTGCGCCGCGCGCCACGGCGCGCACCTACGAGCGCTTGACGGCGCTGTCTGGCATCAGCACCCAGCCGTGCTCTTGCGGCAGGCGCGCCACGAGCGTCCGCTGATCGCGCCCCGAGCGTCCGCGGCTTGTTCCTCTAGTGTCAATCGCACCCGGCCCCGCGGTGAATATCGAAAGAGTGGGCGAGGAGGGCACGAGCTGGAAGGAGCGGCGGAGGTAGAAGCTGGACGCGCGCACGTCTGGCTCCGCCGCGCCGCGCACACCGCACTCGGCAGTCGCCGGCGCGCGCGCCGACGGCGCCAAAGCTCCGCCGCATGCGCCGCACGCCCGGCGCGTCGGCGGCCTCACCACCGCCGTTGGCGGTCGCCGGTCCGCGCGGCTGCGCACAGCTGCTCGTCCGCACGCCACGGCGCGGCGCGGGCGCCGCGTGCGGCGCAACCTCTGAGCATGAGCCGCGCGCTCCGCCCCCGCCATCGCAGGGACGGGGGCGCGCGCGATGGCTCGCGCCCTCGGAGGCGTTTCGCCTTTATCCGATGGAATGAGATGCACCGTAGTTTTTTTAAAAAAGGTGAAATATATACTAACGGCGCTTACGTCAGGACAGCGGGGTCAGCACCAGCTGCGGGGGAATCGAGTAGCCACCAATGTCGTTAAATATATTGGAACGTGCAGTCTGAGATCGTGAGGACGGCAGGGTATCACGTGTCGCGCCACCGCCTGAAAGCCGCACGAGAGCCGAACCCCCCCTACGCCGCCACCGCACCACCAAAACAGCGCCCGCACCGTAGTTAAATTCTGTAAATTTTTACTTAAGTTGTCAACACGCAATCCGGGTCAAGGTCGAGGGGGTTAGGTAGGTAGGTAGGGCACCGCCGCGATGGCGGAGTGCGACGGGGGCGGGCGGGAGGGCGGCACGGCGGAGGGCGCGCACGAGGGTGACCGCGCACCGAGCTCCGCGGGCGCCGAGGCCAGCGCGAGCGTGACCAGCGCGCCCGATGACGACGGCGCGCCCGACGTCGACGAGGACCACGTAGGCGCGACGGGCGACACGCCCGCGGCCGCGACGCGGCGGAAGGGCAGGCGCACCTTCGATCCGAACGTGCTCGCGCTGCTCAAGGAGATCTTCGCCGCGAACCCCTCGCCGAGCGCGCAGATGCAGGCGATGATCGCCGAATCGCTCGGCATGACGCTCCGCTCGGTGCAGATCTGGTTCCAAAACCGCCGGAGGCGCCTCAAGCGGAAGGCGCCCGACGGGCTGGCGGACGGCATGGCTGGCGAGGGCTCGTCGCCGCGCGCGTTCCACGCCGAGCTGGGTGCGCACGGCGACGAGTATGGCGCGCACTTTGGCGGCGCGGCGCCGCCTCCGAGTGCGCCCCGCGTGGACGCGTACCCCGCGCCACGCCGCACGTCGTCGTGCATCCCGGCGCAGCTCGCCGCGTGCCTTGCGGCTGAGGTGGCTGCGAACAGGATGATGCTCGCGAACGCGCCTTTCAACTCGCGCTCGCACATGCGGCCTGCGCAGCCGCAGCCGTGGCCTGCCGGCGCGCAGCCGCAGCCGCCGTCGCCGCAGCTGACGCTACGGCACCAGCAGCCCCAGCCGCAGCCGCAGCCCCAGCCGCCCCAGCCCCAGCCGCTTGGCTACGGTCCAAGTTGCTTTTACCCGCAGCAGCAGCAGCCGCCGTCGCCGCACGGCGCTGCGCCGATGCACACGATGGCTTCCGCCGCGCCCGTGCCACAGAGCGTCGACGGCCGCCCTGTCCTCGCCGCCGAACCGGGCAACGCGTATCAGGCGCATGTGCGCGCGCGCGCGTGCGCCGACGGCGGGTGTTGCGCGCCGTACGGCATTGGCACGAGCAGCTGCTGCGGGTACGTGGACACGCCCTACTACCCCGGCGCGCACCCCAGCTTCGCGCGCCAGCTGCCCCAGCAGCCGCTGAAGTACTACCCGGTCGACGCGCACTCGTACGGCGCGTATGCACACGCGGCGCATTTCTCCGCAGCGATGGCCCCACAGCCCCCGATGCCGCACGGCTACCCGACGGCGTGCGCGCCGATGTTGCCGCCGTGCGCGTGGGACGCGCACGGCCCAACGTGCGCCGAGCCGTCGCCGTGCTGTTACGCGCCGCCATGCGCCCGTTACGCGCCGCCGTACGGCGCACAGCCGCCGCCGCTGGCCGCGCAGCAGGCCGCAGCGGGCGCGCCCGCTGGCTTCGCGCCGTGCTTTGCACAGCCGCCTGGCGACGAGCTGCCGCTTCCGCCGTAGCCGCAGCCGCAGCCGCAGCCGCAGCCGCAGCCGCAGCCGCGGTGCACACTTTGGCTTCTCGTCGACGCGCTTCCGTCGACTTCCCCCCTTCCTCCATCGTTCGCTCCCCGCCCCCCGCCCCTCTCCTCGCTTGGCGACAAGCGAGCTACGGGCGGCGCGCGGGTGGACGGTCTCGGCAGGGGCAGCTCGGCGGTGCGTTTCGCGCCTTCCCCTTTAGGCAGTTCCCTACTCTCTTTGGCTTTAGGTCCTCTTTGGCAGGTTCTCTCTTTGGCGGTGTAGCATGGGCGCAGGGCCGCTCGCCACACCCACTGACGGCGCGACGGCGCGCGGCAGCGCGCCGCGCGGGTCAATAGTGGGTTTGGCGCGAGCTCTCGCGCGACACAGGCATAGGACAGGTACAGGTCACCGCAGGATTGAGTGTGTGAATGAGCACGTGCGGCTCGCGTGCGTGCGCGGCCGCCCGCTCGGCGCTCGCGCGCGCATCGGCTGATCACTTGGCGATGAGCAGGTGCTGCACGCTTAACCGGAATGGCGCGCGGCGCAGCGGCAGCCGCTTGTTCCAGCGTGGCATGGTCTTTAGGGCCACTTTCTGACTACGAATTTGCTAGCGTGCCGTCAGCTCAACGGCGGTGACTGCCCGCCCGTCGACGCCATCGGCACGCGCGGCGGTGTGGTCGCCCCGAGCGACCGCACGGGCGATGGCGTGGCGGGCTGCACCGCCACGCTCACGACGCGCTGCGCTGGCGCCCACTCCGCCGACGCCGCGGCGGGCGGCGCGCCGCCGCCGGCGGGCGAGCCCGTAAGGTCGAGATGGGCCGCGTCGATGGCGATGGAGATCTGCGCGAGCTCCTCGACGTGCAGGCGCATCTCGTCGAGATGCACGCTGCGCACCGTCTCTTGCGAGCTCTGTCGCTCGTGCGCCGCGGCGCTCGACGGCGAGGCGGGCGGCGGCGTTCGTGGCATGTCCGACCCCGCGCCCGCGCCGCGCACGCCGGCGTCGGCAGCGGCGAGCGCGGCGGAGGGCGGCAGGCAGCCGTGCGGTGTCTCGGGCTCCGAAACGGGCTGCAGGCCCGCGTCGCACGCCGCGCCCGCGCCCGTGCTCGACTGCAGGTCGGAACGCAGGTCGGAACGCAGGTCGGAACGCTGCGCCGGCAGCGCGCCAGGCGGGGCAGCCTCTGTCACGGGCCGCATGTCCCATTTCCTGTCGAGCAGCGCGTTGCGGTCGTCGACGAGCGCGTCGCGCGAGCGCGCGGCCTCGACGTCCGGCGGCACCTCCGCCCGCCGCTCCGCCCGCCGTTTCGCCTCGCAGTGCTCGAAAAAACGACCAAGCCGAGCAAAGTACTCGCGCTCGTCAACCTCTATCACGTCCTCGTGCGTCGCGCTCTGCACCCAGTAAGGCTCGTACCGCGCCTCGGGCGCGCACGCGGCGGCGAGGCGCTGGCCGTGGCCCACGCTCACCGTCTCGTCCGCCGTGCCGTGGATGATGAGCAGCGGGTCACGCAGCCTGCGCCGGGCACGGAGGGTCGCGCGCGCGCGCGCGCGCGTGCGCGCGTCCCGCACAGGCCGCACGTGGGCGCCGCGCGCGCCGCCGCCCGCGCCCGCGCGCGGCTCGGAGCGGCGCGCGCGGTGCGCGCACTGCTTGACGAGGCGCAGGTTCGGGTACGGCTCAAGGCACGCGAAGACGCGGTGCGGCGCGCAGCAGCCGTCCGTCCGGGTGATCACCTGGAGGCCCGCGGCGATCGGCGAGTGCACGACGGTGCCGAGGAGGCGGCGCTTGGCGGCGAGGTAGAGGGTGGGGTACGAGCCGATTGATTGCCCGTACGCGATCACCTGCTGCGCCGGGTCGAGCTTCCGCTCGCACAAGAAATCGTACGCGGCGTCGACGTCGTGCCGCTGCGAGTGGTTGCGCGGCGCCGACGTCGGCATCGTCGGACCGTAGCCCGTGAACTCGTAAGCGAAGACGTTGACGCGCAGGCGGTTGGAGAGCTCGTCGAAAAAGCGATACAGGAAGCCGCAGTCCACCGCGTTCGAGTGTGAGAAGAGCAGCGTGAGCTTCGCGTCCGCGTGCCGAAAGTAGAAAGCGGGCAAGAAGGCGCCGCTCGCCGAGCGCAGCTCGAAGACCTGCGCCTGCGTGCGCGTCAGGCTGATCGCGTGACGCGCCTGAAAGTAGACCGAGTTCAGTGTGCACACCAGCTGCCCGTCCAGCGCGCGCGAGACCATGTACGACGACGGCGACGGCGGGAAGTAGGCAAACTCGCCCGCGAGCTCGGCCGCGTCGCACCGCTTCCGGCACCAGAGCGCACCGATGAGCGTCGAGACGACGCAGCCACCCTGCGCACGCGTGCGCGCGGCGAGGGTCCGGAGCGAGTGACGCCGTCGCTCCACCGGGGCGCGAGGATGCGCGGCCGGGCGCGCATCATTGCAGGTGCCGCACCATGCCGGTATGAAAGAAAGCCTGTAAAGCGTCGTTATGTAAAGCCAAGAGCGGTGACTGAAGCCGTTGGCGCGGGAAGGAGCCACTTGAACTTGGGGGGTGGCCCGGCGACGCGCGGCGATGCGCAGCTTCGCGACGAAGCGGGCGAGGGCGACATCGGACGAGTGGGCGCTCGCGCTCGTGAACAGCGCACCGCCACGTTCGGTTGCGCTTCTGCCTGCCGTCGCGCAGCCGTCGCCCGACACGAATGACGATGTCGGCGCCGACGACGGCGCCGCGCGCGCGGCGCTCGCGTCCGCCGTGGCCTGGGGCGCGCTGCTCGGCGGCCGTGCGATGGAGAGCGGCGCGCCACCCACGCACCGGGCGCGCGTGTCCGCCACGGTGCGCCCTGGCGCGCGCGACACGCCGCCGCGCCGGCAGCAGCAGCAGCTGCGGCTCGTGCCGCACCGGCACGACGGCCATGGCGCGATCCGCGTGTGCGCGCAGTGCGGCCTACTGTACGCGCGCGGCAACCCGGCGGACGAGGCGGCGCACGCGCGGCACCACAAGGCGCACGTCCGCCCGAGCATCGTCTTCCGCCCCGACGCGCACGAGGACGTGGTCGAACGCGGCTCGACCGCCGACCACGAGCCGTGGCGCATCGTGCGGCTCGCGGCCGCGCGCGCGTCGCGCACGGCGCGCGGCCGGCTCGCGCGCGTCTCCGAGGTGCTCGAGCGCGAGCTCGGCTGCGAGCCGCTCGGCGACGCGCGCGCCGCGCCCGCCGTCGCGTTCGCGCTCGTCGGCTTCGGCCACCGGCTGCGCGGCCTCGTCGTCGCCGAACCGATCGACGGCGGCTGGGAGCTCGACCTCGAAGAGCCGCTCGGCGCGGAGGGTGGCACGCCAGCAGCGCGCGCGCGCGCCGCCTCGGCCGGCGACGCGGCGCGCGCCGGCTCATTGCGCAGCAGCTCCGTGGGCGTACCTGCCGAATGTGGCGTACGTTACATTTGGGTCGAGCGGGGGCGCAGGCGCGCGGGGATCGCGCGCGCGCTCGTCGAGGCCGCGCGCGCGCACCTGCTCGCCGGGCGATGCGTGCCGCGCGAGCGCGTCGCCTTCTCGCAGCCGACGGAGGACGGGCACGCGTTTGCGCGCCGTTACACCGGCACCGCTCGCTTCGCAGTCTACGTGCCGACCTCGCCCTCGGCCGAGTCGGGGCACGGAGGCGGGTAACACTGGGGTCGTGGTGCGCGCCGCTCCGCCCCTGTGCGTTCGCCTTCCGCCGCGGCGCGTCAGCGTGGGCGTGCCGCATGAGTCCGATCGACACCGGGGGAGAGGCCGGAACAAGAGAAGATTTTCAAAATGCTCAGGTGATGAAGGTGGGACCACCCAACTGGGCGGGAAGCGGTCAAAAAGTTCGACGTTCGAGTCAAGGGCAATGGACCCAGCCGGCATCAGCCTCGTCAACACGGAGGTCGCAGCGGTGACCGCGCGCACGGCCGCGGCCGCGGCCACACGTGCGTTAGCGCCCGATATTCTTTCCTCACATGTGCGCGCGCCCGCCCGCTCATCCTCGCGCGCGCAGTGCCTCGCGCGCCTTTCCGACGCATTGCCGCAATGCTCGCCGATGCTCGTGCACACACGCGCTTGCCTCTCCCTGTGCGAGCTGACGCGCGCGGTGCACGACACGGATGGCGCGTGGCGCGCTGCGCAGCTTGCGCCTGCCGCCTGCTCGCCGTCGGCCGGACGCGAGCTCGCTGGCCTGCACACGCTGTGCGCCAGCCGTGCGCGCAGCGATGTTACGAAACCCGCTGTGGCGTCGTCTGAACACGGCGCGCTGACGGTGGGGGAGCATTCGCCCGGGATGCCGCCGCTCTCGCCCGTTCATGCGGTGCTCGACGCAGAGACTTCACCCGTTGCACGCAAGCGGGCACGTGGCGCGCCCGAGCCGGCACCCGCACCGTTCTTGCACCGCGAGGCCGCGGCCGGGGGCTCTGGCTCGAATTTGTGCGCGCCCTTCGAAGGCGCGCCGCGCTTCGTCGCTCGCGTGCTGCCATACACGTACGTCACGCACGCCGTCCTCGGCGCGCCGGCGCCACACGGCGGCGCGCTCGCTCGAGAGCAGCCGAACGGGCTGCAGCAGGTCATCGGTGCGCGGGTGTTCACGCATGACGCGCGCTTTGCGCCCTTGGATTGCCTCGGCTCGTCGGCGCGCGAGACGACGCACGCGATCGTCCCGCCACCTGCCGCACTTATGGGCGAGCTGGGAGCGCGCACGCCACGGATGAGTACGCCCGAGCTCGCGCCGCCAGCTCCGACCGAAGGGCGCCACGACGACACGCTTGAATGTGGGTCGCTTGCGGAGCTCGTTCAGCTCGCGTCCAAGCTCGTCGTGTGCGCCGCGTTGCCGCAGTCAAACGCGCGGAACGTCGAATTGCGCCGGCTCGGCTGTGCGCTTGAGAACCTCTGCCTCGGAAGCGCGCTCAACAGCAGCTTTGCGCCCGAGTTTTGAGTTATGATCGCTGCACACACAGCACAGCTTTCCAGGCCGGGGCTGTGCTGTGTGCAGCGCAAGAGCGGCCTCGTCCGTCCGCGCGCACGCTCGACGCCGGCTGTGCTCAAGATGTCACGCGGTGGGTGACGAGCGCACTCAACACAGTGGGAACACGATGTGAAGAACACAGTGGGCCTCTGGGTGCCCAGCCGGGGTGGCTCGGGCGTCGCGGACTGTCGCTGTGCTCGCCACAGAGCGCTCAAGCGGTACGCCATTTGCTCAGAGGCGTGAAGGCCCTGTTCGTCAACGCTCGCGAGTCTTCACGGCACGGCCGTCGGCCGCACGGGCCGCCGCCGGCCCGCCCCGCCGCCCGCCGCCCGGTGCCCGCACACTCGAGACCATCAACCACGATGGAGGAGTCTCATGGTGATCCGCCCTCGTCGGACGACGAGGAGGACACCTTCGGAGGTGTGGTGATGCCGTCCGTGCGGGCAATGCGCGCGGACGAGGAGGACGACGACGAGGAGGATGGCGAGGAGGCGGGTGGCGTGGCTGAGCATGGCAGCGCCGTGGACCCCGCCGTCGAGCGCGGCGCGGACGGCGCGGATGCGGACGAGAACAATGACGCGGCCGAAGGCGAGCCGTCGGGGCTGCCCGACGCGCTGAGCGCCTTCGACGAGACGCGCGCGCCACCGGGTGCCGAGCTCGACCCCTTCCGCATGGCGGGCGCCGCGCCGCTCGCGCCGCGCGCCGCACCGCTCCCGGTTGGCGCGGGCGCAGGCCGGTGCAAGACCAAGTTTGACTTCGTCAAGCACCACCAGGAGCATCTCGCGAACCGCAAGCTCTTCGTTGGCGGGCTCCCACCAAGCGCAACCGAGCCATCGCTCATCAAGTTCTTCTCCCGCTTCGGCAAGGTGCAGGAGGTCAAGCTCGGCACGCACGCCGACAGTGGCCGTTCGCGCGGATTCGCGTTTGTCGTCTTCACGTACCACAAAGGCGCGAGGTACTGCCTTGAGCAGGGGCACGAGAAGGAGATGGACGGGCGGATGATCCGATGCGAGGTCGCCGCGAGTGGCGAACGCCCCGCCGGCGCGCCGCCGCGTCCTCAGCGCCGAGCGCCGCCGCCCACCGACGCCGCCGGCGGCAGCAGAGTAACCGACGCGTCCGCCCGTGGCGCCGATCGGCCGCCGCAGCAGCGCGCGGCCGCGCGCGCCGCGCAGCAGCCGGCAGTGGCTGCGGCGGCTGCCGTGGCGCCAACTCGTGCGGTCGCCGACGCCGACGCCAGCGCCGGCGTGGGCGGCGCCGACGGCGCTGACGACGGCGCGCACGACCCGAAGGCCAAGCGGAGGCGCGGCGGGATTGTAACGATCACGCGGCGCGAGGACGCCGAGCCAGTCGACAAGAAGAAGCTCTCGCTGCGCGAGATCTTTCCGAAGGCAAGCGGCGCTGCGCGCGTGGGATGCGCTGCGGCAGTGTGGCGCACGCGTGCGCGCGCCGAGTGGTGCGCGTGTGTCGCGCTCACGCGGCGACGCGCGGCCATGCGCGATGACTCACACCGCTGCGCCCGTCTCGCGCGATGGTACCCATCCTACTCAGGAGTTTTGGCGGGTGTGAGCCTGCGCTTGCGGCGCAAGGAGACCTCAGACTATCTCAGACTGCACGTTCCATATGGCGGATGTGGACGCCTGCGGCGGCGTGGACGGTGTCTGCTTCCGGCGCGGCGATGGCGGCGGCGGCCGGCGGGGGCCGGCGAGGGGTGGCTAGGCGGGTGTGCGTGTCCGCCTGTGCCGCGTCCAGCCGCGTCTTTGCCGTCCCGGCCGTCCCCGCTACCGGCGTGCACAGGGTCGACGCCCTGATTTCGGCCCGATGTTGCGTGCGCCCTTTCGCTCGCTCCGTTCGTCATGCCTCGGCCTCGTGCACGCCCCCCAGCTCACCCTTACTGCGGATTCCGCAGTCATCAGACAGTACGGTGAGCTGCTGGCCCCTGCGCGGGCCGGCACGAGACGAGGGGAATGCGCGCGGCCGGCCACTCATTGCCTCGGTGCGCCGCTGATTGGCTCGAGCACGCGGATGCCGCTCTGCTTGAGCGCGTCGACGATCTCCTTGTACTTGCCGTGGTAGCGATGCTTCTTAGCCGGCGCGACCGCCGTCACACCCGCCTGCGCCGCGCGCTCAGCCAGCACGAGCGCAGCCGCGCGCGCCGCGCGCTTGTCTGACCGCACGCGCATGTTCTCGGCAAAGCAGCGCTCGAGCGTCTGTGCGGAGAGGAAGATGAAGCGCGTATCCTTTTGCATGACCTGCAACGCGACGTTGCGGTTCGAGAATGTGACATACAGGACGTTCCGGCACGCATCCGCGAGCGAGACACCCATGCCAAACGTTCGCGCGCCGGGCCGCGCGCGCCACCAGCCACGCGCACGACAAGAACGATGGCGACAGAGCAAGGATGGAGTCGCCGACTCTGCACTTTGCACACGACTGAGCGCTCAGTGCTTTCTTTGCAGGCGCAAAGCGTGGCTCTGCGCGCGGTTTCCCGGCTGTGTGCGGAGGACGGCCCTGCGCGTGGCGCAGCTTTGCGCGTGGCGCGGCCCTGCGCGCGGAGGGCCCCGTTCACAGTTTGTCAGCCAGCGGCGGTGATCAGTGACTGATCAGTGATCAGTGATCCTTGAGCTCGCCACGCTCGACCGTGCATGCGCGCGCGGGCACGCGCGGCGCGTGTGTGCCGGCATCGCGCGCAAATCGCGCGCGCAGACGCGCGCTCAAGCACGCTCGACTGCCACACATCGACCCGCACCGAGCTTCTTGGCTCCCGGGCCGGGTGCCCGCCGCGGGTCCGACGCGCCGCTGACCGAGGTTCGTCAATGGCGGGCGAAGTCCGGGTTGAAGGAGGGCGGTCCGGACAACGGCTTTTAATTTTTTGTAAAGGGGTGTCTGTTAAAAGGGAGCGTCCCCCCCCCCCGCCGAATCGAGCTGCTAGAGCACACCACCGGCCAGGCGCGGGACGAGATGGACGACGCGCACGCGCGTGCACAGGCCCAGCACGCGGCAGACGTGGCCGCGCTGCAGATCTTCTCCCCTGTGCTTGCACCCCCGCCCGCCGTCGCCAGCCTGCCAGCCGCAACCATGCTGAACGGCGGCGGCTTGCCGGTCGTCGACGCGTCGCTGGTCGCGTCGGCGGCGGCTGCGGCGCCGCTCGCGGACCCGGCGTTCTCGACGCCAGGGGCGCCGCTCACCCTCGGGCAGCAGACCTCCGGCTCCGAGGATTGGAAGCGCACCATCGGCTCGCGCACCGGCAACTACAAGTGCTCGCGCTGCGGCCAGCCGAAGAAGAACCACACATGCAACCAGCCGGCGAAGGAGAAGGGGAACAAGGAGGCGAAGAACCACGGGTGGCGGCGGCGGGAAGACATGATCATCCAGGCGGGCGTCGACGAGCACGGCTTCAAGTGGTCCGCAATCGCCACCGGCCTGCCCGGCAGGACCGACAACGCGGTGCGCAACCGATGGCATCGGATGGAGCGCGCGCGCAAGTTCCGCGAGGAGCTGCAGAACGCGCCGGACGAGGACGACGTGTCGGTGGGCGGCGCGTCCGCCGCGGCGCTGCCCACCGACGCCGCCGTCTCCACCGTGCTCGTGTCCACCGGCGGCGTCGCGCCGTCGAGGCAGACGGGAGGCAAGGGCGCGGGAGGCAAGCCGGGCGGCTACAGGTGCTCCAAATGTGGCCAACCCAAGAAGGGCCACCTGTGCCCGGCGATGAACGACGCCCCGCCGCAGCCCGGCGAGATCGCCGCCGCCGCCGCCGCCGGTGCGAACGGCGGCGCGATCATCGGCGGCGAGCTGGCCGTGGGTGTGGCGGGAGTCGTGGGTGTCGACGTTGCTGCGCCGCCGCCATCGTTGCCTTCCATGGGCGCAATGCCTGGGCTCGCCGGCATGGCGGAGGCGGAGGCGGCGGCCGCGGCGGCGGCGGACTTGGCCGCGGCTAACGCGCACTTGGCGTCGGCGGCGGCGGCGGCGGCGGCGGTGGCGGCAGCGGGCGGTGGCGGCGCGGCGGGTGGCGGCGCGGCGGGTGGCGGCGCGCCGGCAGACAGCAACGAGATGGTGGTGATGGTCGGCAACCGCGTCGTGTCTGCATCCGAAGGCGACGCCGTCGAGTACCTCACGACGTTCGGCTACGGCGCTGGCGCGGGCGGCGACAAGTGGGCGTCGTTGCTGGATGGCAATGCGGGAAGCAGATCCGTACCGCAGATGCCGCAGCCGTCGGGGCTACCAATGCCGCAGGCGGACGCGATGCCAGGCATGTTCGCGACGATGGGCGCGGCGCCGAGCTAGGCGAGTCGCGCGTGCGACCGCCAGCATGGCGGCTGGAGCCGCGCGGCGGGGCCGACCGCCAGCATGGCGGCTGGAGCCGCGCGGCGGGGCCGACCGCCAGCATGGCGGCTGGAGCCGCGCGGCGGCGCGCACCGGCGTGCGCGGCGAGTGCGCTGCGCGCGCCGCTCGCCGCGCACGCCGCACCGCTGCCGCCGCCGTTGCGCAGCTTTGCCACGAGCGGCTCGCCTCGCGCCTCGCGTCGGTCACTGCACGAGCACGGCGTGCGGCGGGGCGACGTGGCGCCGTGGCGGCATGGCGTACGGCGCGTGCGCCGGCGCTTGGGGAGAGGGGGGGGGGGGAGATGGGTGGGTGGCCGGGTGGTTGGCAGCTTTTGGTGGCGCTCCGCGCTGGTGGCAATCAATGTGCGCTCGAAGCCTTGCGCGGGACCTGGAGCGCGGCGCAGCTGGCACATTCACACACTGGTCGTGGTGTCGCAGAGCGCCGGGGCGCCGGCACATCACAGGGTTCTGCTCGCGCATGTTGCTTTCGAGCTGCAGTCCGTGCGAGTGACGTCGTGTTCAGTGTGCGGTGAACGCTGGCGTAAACCCCATTTCCATTCTCCTGCCTGCCGATCCGCGCGCGGTCGAGCGCGAAGGGGCCCGGCCCGCTCAGCTGTGATCCGTGAAGTCGCGGCACTCGAACGGCAGCAGCTCGTCTGACAAGCGCTCGCGCGTGCCCGCCGTACCCGCGCGCCGAGTGGGCAAAGAACAGCCGGCCGGCCGAGTGCTCGTCTGACACGCACCTACCACTGTGCCGGCGACTCGCGTCGCGCGAGGTTTGACCGGACGGAAATCCGAGGCGCGCGATGCGGCAGCGGCGCAACGCCGCTCTGGCGACGTCGCTGATCGCGGCGCTCATCGTCGTGCAGCAAAGCCTCGTCTTCACGGGCTTGGGCGCCATCGAAGCGCCGCGCGCTCTCGTCCGCACGGCCGAGCCGGCGGCCGCCGCAGACGGCGCGGCGGCGCCGCGTGCACCGCGCGAGGCGGGCGGCGCTGCGGAGCCGCCGGCCACCGGCGCCGGCGCCGGCGCGCGTGCGCGCGTCGCGAGCGTGGCGGGCGACGTGTTTGAGCCGGGCGTGCTGCTGCGCGCTGCGGCCGCTGTCGCGCGGCCGAGCGCGAGCGGGCGAGGCGGGCTCGAGGTGGTGCTGCTGCCGGTCTCGCTCAGCTACGCGCACCTCGGCCTTAACATGCTCTTCAATCTGCAGCGCCTCGGGTACGAGCACGTGCTTCTCCTCGCGCCCGACGAGCGCACATGCCACAACGCGACCGCCCTCTCGCCGCTCCCCAGCCGCTGCGTCTGGGACGGCCGATGGGCGCGCGACGCGCAACTGCGCGAGCGTGCGCACGGGTGGGAGTCGTTGTGCCAGGGCGGCGACTGCTCGTCGACGGCCGAGCCGACGGCCTCGTACCGCATGTGGCTCAGTCGCTGGCTCGCCAACGCGCGCCTTGTCTCCGCCGGCTACGACACCTTGATGCTCGACGTCGACGTCGCGCTGCTCGACGACGTTCTGCACTTCCTCACGGCGCCTCCGCTCGACCGTTACACTCTGCTCTTTCACTCCGAGTCCTTCGGCGACCCCTTCGGCAACGTGCAGTGCGGCCTCGTCTACGCGCGCGCGTCCGCACCCGCGGGCGGCGCGACCGCCGCGGCCGTCGCGGGCTTTGCGCTGCGCGCGCTGAGATTCTTGGACAGCGCGTGGGAGGAGACAGCGCTCGAGCGGGCGCGCGCGCTGAAGGGCACGGCGGCGGGCGCCGAGCTGCTCGCGCAGCTCGAGCGCCCGCTTGCGCGTGGCGGCCCGCTGTTTGGGCAGATTGGACGGCCATTGCCAAGCGCACACGATGGCGGCGGCTCGCTGCGCCCACCGACGGCATGGGCCAATGTGCGCCGGCGCGGTTACTATTTCCTCTTTGATCAGGTGGCACGCGCTGCGCTGCGCGGCCGCCGTCGCGCTGACTCGCAGGCGCGTGCGCCACACCGGGGCGGCGCGCCCGTTCCCGCGCGGCGCCGCGCACGCGAAGCGACGGCCGGCGTGGCGCGCGCGCGCGGCCCCAGCCCGCCCACCGCGGCGCGCGCGCCTGTGACCGCGGCGCAGGTGCACATGGTTGACGCGATCCAGTCGCAGATCACCGGCCTTGCCACCTTCCGCATGGCGCGCGCGTACGACGCGGACGTGAACCGGCATCGTGGCCTCGACACCGCCGCTTTTGAAATGTGCGACGCGCGCGCGGACGGCACGGGGTCGGTCGCCGTCATCGGCGAGGCGAGCGCGCGCGCGTACGAGCGCGCGTGCGACGACGCGCCGCCGCCGGCACGCGCGCGCAACGTGACGACCGCGCCGCACTCGCGCGCGCCGGCCGGCGGAGCGCCGGGGGCGCGCGAGCCGTTGACCGGCCACCGGGTCAACGACTTGTACCGACGCTACCTCGAGGCGCGCGGCTTCTCGCCGCACTGGCGCCGGCGCTCGATCCGCGCCGAGCTGCCTGATGGCTGGGCGCGCCGCTTCGCCCTCGCGCCCGAGCACGCGCTCATTTTTGAATCGGAGCTGAAGCGCGGCTTGCCACGAGATGCGTGCGACCTTCCACTCGAAGGCGGCAGGCCGCCGCTCGCCGCCGTGCGCGAGGGCTCGCTCGCCGCGCGGCTGCTCGCGCAGCTCGAGGAGGACGCGGCCGCCGCGCCCGGACGTGCGGCCGCACCGCGAACGCCGACGCCAGCGCCAACCGCCGGCGCGCCGGTCGAGCGCGCCGCGCCGGCGTCCGCGCTGCCGGCGACCTCCGAGCGCGCTTCGCCCGCGCCCGTCGAGCGCGTCGCGCTGATCCCGACATGGCTCGTTTCGCACTGGCGCGAGGGGATCAAGGGCGGGTGGGGCGTCGACCCGCCCGCGGCGATCGCCGTGCACGCGACCAACGCCGTCGACAAGCTGCTCGTCCTGACGGCGCACGGCCTTTTCGACCGCCGCGCGTACGCGGCTGCGGCTGACTCTGTCCACGCTGCCGCGCTCGTGCGCGCGCAGCGCGTGCCAATCGTCACCTACGACCCGCAGCTCGCCGCGCAGGCGCCGCTCGCGGCGGGCGGCGCGCACGCTGGCGCGCTCGCGCGCACGCGCGCGCGCGCGCCGCTCGATTTTGACAGCGCGCACGAATGGCGGGCGGCAACGCTCCTTGGGCTCGCGGCGGCCGCGGTGGTCAGCGCGCGCGTGCTCGCGCACGCGCACGTGCCGTGCGAGTCGGCGTGGCTGAGCCACGCGCAGCGGGCGGAGGGCGTTGCGTGGACGCAGTCCGGTTGCCGGACTGGCCTCTGCGCCGACTGGAAAGTGGTCGCCGTTGGGTACACCTCCACCGACGAGGCGGCGTCGCGGCGCGCGATGCGCGCGGATCCCGCGCTCGCGACCGCCGCGCCGCGCGCGCAGCCGCTGGCGGCCGAGCTGCCGCTCACGTGCGACGTGCACCCGAACATGGCGTGGCCGGACGGGCGCGTGCGCTGGGAGTACGGATCGATGTGCAACGGCCACGCCGCCTTCCTCGACGCGCGGCAGCCGTTCGTCGGGTACGCGCTCTCCGCGTGGGACGCGCGCGCGTACGCCGAGAGAGTGCTCGGGCGCGATGGCCGGGTAGAGCCGGGGCGCAACGTCGCGTTCGCCTCAGAGGCGGGAGAGCGGCACGCCGGCCGCGCGCCGCGCGGCCTGCTGCAGGTGAGCGAGCGCGCGCTGCGCGCGGAACTGCGCCGCTTCCGCGGGCAGCCGATTGTCTACCTCGGTTGGCCGATCAACGTAACGGACGTGGCCGAGGGGCGCGGCCGGCTCGCGCTACGCGTCCGCCATTTTTGTGCACGCAATTTCGCGCGCGAGCGGAGCGCAGGCGTGGCCGAGCTCCCGTGGCCACGGCTCGACGTGCCTGCCGAGCCGCCGCCAGACTTCGGCGAGTAGACTCTGCACGCGGGCCGTGCACTGCCTCGTCGCCGCGCATCCACGCGCACGCTAGCGGGCCGCGGGTGGCGGCACGTCAACCGAGCGAGATGCTCGTCTTGCCGCCAGGCGGCGCGAGCACCTTGCTCGACGGGCGCTCGGCAATGCCACCACCATTGACCGTCGCGAGCGACTTGCCCTCGGTGCTGTGCGTTGCCGCGCCGGCCGTTTCGGGCAGCTTGGTGTTGAGCCCAGCCGCGGCGTCCTGGGCGTCGTAGCGCTTCTCGCGCATGGCCTTGAGGCGATCCGCGTGCGTCATCTCCGACATTGCGGGCTGTGCGCGCGGCGCGCACGCACGCAAACGGTTTGCCGAAGACAGCGGTGGGCGGTGTGATGCGCCGCAGCGCGAGGACGTCGGAGTTTCGCGCCCATGCCGCGCCTCGCGTGCTCCATACCCAGCTCGGGCGTCGCCGAAAGTGCCCTTCCCCTTCCTGCTCTTCTTTTCAAAGAGCGTGCGAAGCAATTTCACGGTCTTGAAAGTTGAAACGGCTCATTTCGGCATCCGCCCACGGGATGAGAAGCACGCGCGCATCCGCGCTCGCGCTCGCGCTCGCGCTCGCGCTCGCGCTCGCGCTTGGCGTGGGCGCGTCACCCGCGCGCGCCGCGGGCGCGCCGCACCATGCGACTGCAGCTGCTGCCGACCCCGACGACGCGTGCATGTACCACGTCCCCGGCGGCGCGGGCACGTGCGTGTGTCCGACTGCGGCGTGCGCGGGCGGTTCGGGCTGCATCGTGCCCTTCTCCGGCGATTGCCTGTGCGACGCGAGCAGCTGCCTCAAGGTGTCGCCATCGCCGCCGCCCTCGCCCTCGCCTTCGCCGCCCAACCCGCCGCCGCCGCTCCCGCCCGCGTCGCCCGCACCGCCCGGCAGTCCGCCGCTCGGCCGCGGCGAGTACGCGCGGCGCGCGCCCTTCTCAACGGCGACGCCGGCCGAGCTGGGCGTGCACACGGTGAAGCGCGCGGGCGCGACTGCGCCGCTGAGCAACCGCTGGACCGACGCCTCCTCTGGCGTGCACCCCACCTCGACGTGGTGGTTCAACCTCGTGAACTGCGACCCGCCCGGCGATCCAATTTCAAAGCTCGGCCTCGAGGTCGCGTGCAATACGAACCTCGTCCCGTACGTCGTGTGGCCCAACGCGTCGGGGCTGCACGTGGCGATGCCGTACGTGCAGGTGCAGGGCGATAACTCGGCCAACATGTTCGCCGACACCCTCGCCGTGCCGCTCTTCGTCGGAACGGCGGACGCCCAGCCGCCGACAGCCGCCGGTTGGCGCGAGGACGGTTACGACGAGCTCAGCGTGCGCCTCACGTGGCCGGCGGCGCGGATCTCGGCGCCGCTCGTGCGCGGCTCGGCGCTGATCACGCTCGAGGTCACCGGCGCGCCCATCCGCCTCGCTGGCGAGCAGCAGATCGCGTCGCTCGCCGCGACGGGCGGCGGCGTCGGCGGCGGTGACGACGACGGCGGCGACGGCGGCGGCGGCGGCGGCGGCGGCGGCGGCGGCGGCGACGGCGGCGACGGCGGCGGCGACGGCGACGCGGGATCGGGCGGCGCGAGCGCGTGCGAGGCCGCCGCGTGCGACGGCGCGACGGTGCGCGGCTCGCGGCTCGCGCTCGCGCTCGCGCAGTCGGACGAGACGTGGCTCATATACGCGTATCCGCCCATCTCGCTCGCCGTGCGCGCCACGCCCGGCCCCGACCCAAACTCGCCGTTTGGCGGCTCATTTGAACTCGTCGCGCCGTCCGGGTACGTTGGAGTCCTGCAGCTCGCGCTTGCAAACAACTGCACGGCGGGCCGCTCGCAACAGCACTGCGAGCGGCCGGGCGAGGCGCGCGACGCATCCACGATGGAGGCCCTGCTCGACGCGCACGCCGGCCGGTACGCCGTGGGCGGCACCGTCGACTATCGCGTCGAGCGCGGCGCAGACGGCCGCGTCGATGGCCGCGCGGACGGCGACGTCGACGCGGCGAACGGCTCGTCGGGCGTCGCGCACCTGCGCTACTCGTGGCGGACGCGCGCGGCGGCCGACGCGGCCGCCGCCCTCGCCGCCGCCGAGTCGGACGCCGTGGGCGCGGCCGCGAGCGCCGCGGCCGGCGCGCGCGACAGTGCGGCCGACGACGCCGACAACGACGACGACGGCGCGAGCGTGCTCGTTGCTATGATGCCCCACCACCTCGCGCTGCTCGCGCGCGGCGGCGCGGTGGCGGAGACGGACGCGTCCGCCGCGCCAGCGCCGCGCCTCTCGCGCAGCGGCGCCGGCTTCCGCAACGTGCACGGCTTCTCCGAGCTGGTCTCGGCGCGCGCATGGCACCTCGCCCTCCCGCTTGCGCCCGCGCGCTTCCACGCGCCGCGCGCGCCCGCCGGTGAGTTCGCACCGGCGCTCAAGCACGAGCTGCACAAGGAGGCGACGTGGTCGCCGCCACCAAATTACCTCACCGGCGCGGGCGACCCGTACAATGGCGGCAAGCTACTCAGCCGCATCGCGCGCACGGCGCTGATCGCCGAGGCGCTCGGCGAGTTCGACCTCGCCGCGGCAATCGGCGCCAACTTGAGCGCGCTCGTCGAGGTGTATGCCGTGAAGGGCGCGCAGAACGAGTGGGTGTGGGATGAGACCTGGGGCGGGCTCATCGGATGCGGCTGCGACTACGACGATTGCCAGGGCAAGTGCGTTGGTCGGTGCGCCAACCGCTTCCCCAACTGCCCGTCGCTCGCCGACCCGGGCCGCGACTTTGGTAACGGCTTTTACAACGACCACCACTTTCACTGGGGGTACCACGTCTATGCGGCCGCCGTCGCCGCCAAGTTCCGCCCGGGCTGGGCGCGCGCGCACCGCGAGCGCCTGCTGCTGCCCGCGCGCGACATCGCGTCGCCCACATCCGACGGCTCGTTCCCGGCTGCGCGGCACAAGGACTGGTACATGATGATCTCGTGGGCGTCGGGCATCGCGCTCGCGGGCGGGATGCCCTACCGGCAGGGTCGCAACCAGGAGTCGACGAGCGAGGCGGTGAACGGCTACTACGGCGTCGCGCTCCTCGGCCAGGCGCTGGGCGAGCCGGCACTCCGCGAGATGGGTGATGTTCTGCTCGCGATGGAGGTGGGCGCGCGCGCGCGCGCGCGCGCGCACGTCGCGCGCCCACCTCCGCCGAGCGCGCGCGTCACGCGCTGCGCGCCGCTCACCCGCCGCGCGCGCCGCGCGCCCCATCCCCTTCACCTGCCAACCACCAGGTGCACGCAGCCCAGACCTACTACCACGTGCGCACGGGCTCGGACATTTACCCCGAGTCGATGCAGCAGCACCACATGGTGGGCATTCTGTGGCAAAACCTCGCGCAGTACCAGACGTGGTTCGGCCCAGCCGCGTACCTCGTGCATGCCATTCAAATGATCCCGTACGTGCCCGTTTCCGAGGCGCTGCTCCCGCCCGATTTCGTCACGGAGGAATACCCCGTCATCGCGCAGTCGTGCTCCAAAGAGCCGCGCTGCGAGGCCGAGGGCTGGTCGCCGTTCGCGACGATGGCACGCGCGATCATCGACGCGCGCGGCGCGTGGAAGGAGGCGATGGCCACGCCTGACTCTTCCTTCTCGCGCGACTCGCCCGCCGGCAACGGGAACTCGCGTCTCAATACGCTCTACTGGATCGCCACACGCCCCGAGCTCGCGCGCGCCGACGCGGCGGACTCGGACCCGAGCCTCGCGCGCCTCGCCGCCGCGCCCGGCGCGCCGCGCGCCGTCGCGGCGTCCGTGCCCGCGGCCGTGCTCTTCATCGTCGGCATCGTCGGCGTCGTCGGCGCGCTCACGTCCGGCACGCATGCGCTCGCGGTCGCGCGTGGCCGGCAGCTGGCGCTCGCGACTGGCGGCGAGGGCGTGGCCGACGCGCTGCTCGGCGGCGAAGGCGCGGGCCGCGACGGCTCGCTGCCGCACGCCGTCGAGAGCGCCGAGCCCGAGCTCCTCGCGGGCGTGCGCGCGCCGCCACCGGTGGGCCTCTAAGGCGGCGCTGGCGATGGCGGAGGCGGTGCGCGCTCCCTGGACCGAGCGGCCGCGCGCTGCGCCGCGCAGTCGTTCGTCGCACGCACCAGCGTCCTGCGTGCGGGCGTCCAGCGCACGGCGTACGGGACGGGCTCACGGGCAGCCAAGCGGGGCGACGCGCGCGCGGCCCCGTGCTTCGCGGCGTCGCGCGCTCGGCTACCGACGTGAAGGGGCGGGAGTAGCGCTGTGTCGCCGCCGCGTGGCCATGCGGTCGCGGCAGGTGCGAGGTTCGGCCAGTCAGTCAGTGTCAGACAGTCAGACCGTTCTATTTCATGATTTTTTTATTACTATTTTGTCGAGTTCCCTTCGGTGGGTCGAAACCGACGGCCCAATGTACGGCATCGGCACGCACTCGCGCATCGTCGCGGATCTGGACGCCGTGGCCAACAACATGCGCCTACAGCGCGACGGCGGCTTTGTGCCCACGCGCGTGAAGCCCGTCGTCTGGAGCTACGACCCGCAAACGGGCTCGAGCTTCGAGCGGCAGCGCGTGGACTCGCGCTTCCCTAACGCGCCGACCGTGCCGCAGCTCACCGCGCTCCGACGAAAGGCGGACAAGCAGTACATCTCCGCCGAGGCGTCTCGCAGGCAGGGTGCGACCACCGTGCTTTCTCGCGACGGCGGCGAGATGCCGCTTCCGGGGCCGGGAAGGTATAACAAGCCGGGAACATTTGGGAGGCACAACGCGGACGCGAAGATCAAGAACGGTGCATCGTTCAAGTTTGTCACGAGCTCGCGCTTCGCTGTGACAAACGAACGCGCGCGGCACCACGCGTCTACACTTCCATTCAGCTTGCAACGCTCGACGGGCTGACCTTGGGTCTGCAAGGCTTCCTGTCACTGTCAGTCTGGCACGCGGCACGCGTCCCCGCGCGCACCCCACTCAACGCTTTTTCGGGAACCTCTGCGGGCGGCGCTCTTTGTCGGCGCGCAGCAGTCCTGCAAGCTGCGGATAGCCGAATAAGAATCTGGGAAGGAGAGGGGGAGGCGCGGCCACGACCGCGCGCGCGCCGCACGGGGCGGAAGCGCCAGGTGGGCGCGATGCGCGCGCGTGACGCGCGAGCGGCGCGTGGCGGCGCGCTGGTGCGCAACGGTGCGAGAGGGGCGCGCGGGGCGCGCACGTCAGACCAAACCACGGCAGCGCAGTGCTCGCGCGCAGCCAGCAGGCGTGGCTCGCGAGGATCTTGATTGCGTAGCACGCCTCCGCCAAGTGGACCAGCCACGCGGCGTAAAAGATGGCGGCGACGACCGCGCTCGAGCCGCCGACCATGGCCATGCAGCCCTGATGGAGCCAGGGCGTTGAGGTGGCCATCGTCGCCGGGCTCACGTGCAGCCACGAAACTACGGCCATGCCTACGCCGGCGCCGACCGCAAGGCCCACCTTTGGCTGCATGATGGCGCCGTCGTAGTTTGGCAGGCGCGAGAACGACATAACGCTGCTTCTGCGGGCGAGCGCGCGGCGCGCGGAGGCACGCAGCGCGCCACGCCGATAGGTGAGTCCATTCGCTGGCGCCGCGGCGCATCCACGTGCCGGGCTTCGCCGCCCGCGCGCGCACCGAGCGGGGGGGGGGGGGGGGGGGGCTCGCGACGGCCGGCTCAACCAAAAATGGCGCCGGTCGTTTCCAATATAATAATTGCAACTAATTCTTGTGGACGTTTTGGGGGGTTCAACCGCGTGGAGGGAAACCCGTCCACAAGCCTGCGAGATGCACACGTCCACCTTCGGCGTGGCACCCGTCGAAGAGGTGGACGAGGATGACTTCTTCACGGAGACGCCACTCACGTCCAAGTACTTCAACGATTTCAGCCGCGAAGAGCTCAAGGCGCTCTTCCGCTCGTTTTCGATCATGCCGATCGCGCGCGGCGACGTGATTGTGCAGCAGGGCGAGACGGGCTCGTGGGCAGGCGTGCTCCTCGCGGGCGAGCTGCACATCGCGATCGACGATGTGCGCCTTCCGGGCGCCATCGGCGCGGGACAATGCGTCGGGGAGATGGCTGTCTTTGCCGACGGCCGGCGCGCCGCGACCATCTCGTGCGCCGTGCCCGGCCGGATCGCGGCGATCCTGATCAAGGACTTGCACGAGCTCATCGACGCGCGGCCGGCGATCGGCGCCAAGCTCGTCGCCGCGTTTTCGCGCTCGGTGATGGAGACTCTCATCGCGTACAAGGTTCCGCGCTGGGAGCCGGCGACCCACTCACCCGACTTTCGCCCGTGCGACGCCGCCGCGACGATGCTCGACGAGTGGATGGCGTATCTCGGGGCAAACGAACCGGGGTTTGCCACAGCGCCCCGCGCGGCCTTCAACTGCTTCCAGGTCTTCAGCTTTGCCGCTGGCGCGCGTCCGCTCAAGGCGGGCTCTGGCGTCTTCCACGCGCTCGGCGTCGTGCTCGACGGCCGCCTCGAGTGTTCCTGGCCCGCGGGCGCGCGCGCGGTCGACAAGTACGGCCTCATCGGCGAGAGCTCGCTGCTGCTCGACGACTGGTCGATGCAGCTGCCAGCCATTCGCGCGCTGTCGGCTGGCTCGGTCGCGGTGTTGACCGAGCCAGCGTTCGACAGACTTCGCGTCGAGCACCCCCCTTTCCATGCGGCGCTCCTCTACCTGATGGCCGCTGAGGCGGTGCACCAGCTGTCGAGTGTCGGCCAGCGTCGCGAGCCGAGCGGCGCGCCGGGCCAGCACGCGACCGCCGCGCGCAGGATGTCGCGCCTCGAGGTCGACGGCGGGCGAGACGGCAGCAAGATGGAGGTGCTCTACAAGTCCAAGATGGCCGTGGGCATCAAAGAGGATGCCGAGCTGCTCGCGAAAGAATCGGCGGCCAAGCTCGAGCGCACCGCGCACACGCTCCGCCGATACAAACTGCTCGCGCTCAAGTACGAGCGCGAGCGCGACAGCCTCGCCGCGCACATCGACGAGTTGCAGGGCGAGATGAAGCAAGTGAAGAACCTGCGCCGCGAGCTGAGCAATGCCAAGCAGGACCTCAAAGCCGCGCACGAGGAGCTCGTCGAGGCGCGCGCCCAGTCTGATGGCTCGCAGAACGACTACCTGTGCGACCGCTTCGACCAGCAGGTGGCGGACACGGCCGCATGGAAGGAGACGGCGCTGCGCGAGCATGCGGCGCGCGAGGCGGACAAGCAGCGCCACAAGGGCGAGCTTGCCGATGCGGCTCAGGCGCACGCGCGCGCCGCCGAGCTTGAAGTGCGGCTCAGCGCGCTCGTCCGCGCGCACGGCGAGCAGGAGCAGCTCGGCAAGGCGCGCGACGATGCGATGCGATGGCAGGCGAAGCGGATCGCGCTGCTCGAGGCGCAGGCGCACGAGCTGCGCGAGGAGCGTGACCGCGCGCAGCTGCTGCTTAAGGAGAGCGACAAGGCGCTCCGCGCGAGCGGCGAGGAGCGGCGCGAGCTGGCCGAGCGGCTGCGCGCCGCGGGCGCACGGCGCCGCTCGACCCTTGTCCAGCAGGGCGGGCACAAGGCGGCCGAGCGCCGGCCGAGCCACGTGCTTGGCGCGCTTGGCGCGCTGGTCGCCTTGGGCGACGGCGGCGGTGGCGCGGTGGCCGCCGGTGCGGCTACGCCGGCTGCCAACGCCGCTCGCGTGGCCGCCTTCGACGACCTCACGCGCATCAACGCCGAGCTCGCCAACGCGTTGCAAGAGCGGAGCGCCACGCTTTGGGCGGCCAACCGGCGAGCGGCGCAGGCCGAGCGCGCCGCGCGGTGTTCGATCGACGCGCGCGAGAGCGCCACCGCTTTCCCTCTTGCGCATGTGGGCGCGCCCGCGCCGAGCGCGAACGCGCGCGCGCGGCCGTACGCTACGTGCACACCGCCGCGCGAAGTCCAAGCCGTTCCGAGCGATCTGACGCGCAGGCCGGCCGGCGGCGCCGAGGTGGGGTCTGCGCCTCGCGTCGTGCGCGCCGGCGACTTGCCGCTCACCGTCGGCCGAGGCACCGTGGCCTCCGAGCTGCGTGCGATGCCGAGCTCGATCCGGGTGGCGCAGGTGCAGGCCGCGGCGGCCGCGCTCGCGCTGCCAAAAGTGGGAGCCAGCCGATCTCGCTCGGCCAGCCCCGCCGCCGCCTGGCGCTTCGGGCCGCTCCACGCGATCAGCGCTTGACCCGCGGGGCAGCCCCGGGCGGGCGGAGGCGCATCCTCCGAGCCGACCAAGATTCGGTGCGAAATTTAAAGTCGTCGCGGTACCTGTGCCGCATGTTGGAGGGCATGGCCGAGCGGAGCTCGGACGACGCGTGGGTGGCCCAGCTGGAGTGGCCGCCCGACGCCAGACCGATCGGATGCGGTCCGCGCGGCCGCTGCGCGCCGCGCGCCGGCGTGTGGCATGCGCTCTTGCCGCATGCCGAGCGCCAAATCCGCATCGCGCGCGCCGGCGCCTGCGTGCGCTTGCGCGGTCGGCGCGCAGGCCTGCACAACTTGGGGAACACGTGCTTCGTCAACTCGGTGCTGCAGTGCCTCGCGCACACGCCGCCTCTCGCACTCGGTTGTCTGCAGCTCCGCGAAGACGTGCTGCGCGCGCTCCCTGGCGGGATGGGCTCGGCGCACGTGATGCGGATGCTCGCCGATCACATCCGCGACGCGCTCACGTCGGACGCGCGGCCGTTCACGCCGTCGCTTGCGACGCAGATGCACGAGGTGTCCACGTACCTCACCCCCGGCCAGCAGGAGGACTCGCACGAGTTTCTCCGCCTGCTCATCGACGCGGCGTCGCGCCAGACGCCCGCCGAGCGCGCGAGCGCGAACGGCGCACGCCCCTTCATTGAGCACCTCTTCCTCGGCCAGCTGCAGTCCTCGGTGCGCTGCACGGCGTGCGGCGGCGTCTCGCGCTCCGCCGACGACTTCCTCGACCTCAGCCTCGAGATTGGCGCCGAGGGCGTCGACGCGGACGCAGACGGCACGGACGGCATCGGTTGGCGGCGCTCGACCGGCGGCGACGGCGGCGCGGACGCGAGCGGCGCGGCGCGCTTCTCGCTGCTCGACGCGCTCCGTGCGTTCCTGCGCACCGAGCAGCTCGACGACGCCGACCAGTACTTTTGCGAGCGGTGCAAGGCGCACGTGTGCGCAGAGAAGCGCCTTGAGCTGTGCAGGCTGCCGCCGGTGCTGCTCTTGCATTTGAAGCGCTTCAGGCAGCAGCAATGGGGTCGCTCCAAAATCCAAGCGCACGTCTCCTTCCCCGCCGTCCTCGACCTCGACGAGCTGACGGAGGGCGACGGCGCGCACATGGGCGGCGGGAGCGATGGCAGCTGCCGCGGCGCGCCGGGCGCCGACGCGCGCTCACGAGCAGCGGCGGACGGCGGGCGGGCCAGCGGCGTGTCGCCGCAGCGCCGCGCGCCGTGCGCGGCCGATGAGGCGCGGGCACGAGCCGCGAGCTCGTCGCGCGCTGAAGCGGGCACGGAGCCGCCGCCGCCGGGCGGCGCGCCGCGCGCCACGCGCGGTAGCTTGGGCGCGCGCCGCGCGCCGCGCGCCACGCGTGCGCTGTCTGGCGAGGCAGCCTCGTCATCGCCTTCGCCTTCGCCCTCGTTATCGCCATCGCCATCGCCATCGCCATCGCCATCGCCCTCACCATCGCCCTCCCGATCGCCCTCGCCCTCGCCCTCGCCGGCGCGCGCACGCGTCAGCGTGCCCGACGTGCGGCGCGGGCAGCTCGTTCTCGAGGGCGGGCAGCTCGTCGGTTCGAGCGGGCAGCTCGAGGGCGAGGGCGGGCAGCTCGTCGGCGTACCCGCGCAGCCCGCGCCGGCAGCGAGCGGGCGCGCGGGCGGGCACGCGGGCGGCGCGGGCGGCGCGGACGGCGGCAAGCGGTACGTGCTATACGCGGTCATCGTGCACCGAGGGCGGTCTGTGCAATCAGGGCATTATGTTGCTTATGTGCGGTCGTTACTCACGCCGTCGGCTGCGTCGGCGACGCGCGCGAGCGGTGCGAGCGGGCGCGCGGACGCGGCGATGCGCGACGGCGACGACGCCGCCGCGAGCTGCGCCAGCGGCTGGTGGTGCTTTGATGACTCCCACGTGCGGCGCGAGCGCGCGCGCGCGCTCGCGCCGCTGCCTGTCTGGCGCCGTGCGTGCGCGCCGCGTGAGGGGAGCGGGCGGCCGAGAGGCGGGTGGAAGTGAGGGGAGGCGGGTGGAAGTGAGGGGAGGCGGGTGGAAGTGAGGGGAGGCGGGTGGAAGTGAGGGGAGGCGGGTGGAAGTGAGGGGAGGCGGGTGGAAGTGAGGGGAGGCGGGTGGAAGTGAGGGGAGGCGGGTGGAAGTGAGGGGAGGCGGGTGGAAGTGAGGGGGGGCGGGTGGAAGTGAGGGGAGGCGGGTGGAAGTGAGGGGAGCGGGCGGCCGAGAGGCGGGTGGAAGTGAGGGGAGGCGGGTGGAAGTGAGGGGAGGCGGGTTGAAGTGAGGGGAGGCGGGTGGAAGTGAGGGGAGGCGGGTGGAAGTGAGGGGAGGCGGGTGGAAATGAGGGGAGGCGGGTGGAAGTGAGGGGAGGCGGGTCGAAGTGAGGGGGTCATCGTGCACTCGTCACGGCGGCCGAGTGCACGCCGGGCGCGACACGTTTGGCCACACAATGCCCACACGCCTCGTCCAACCCCGCCCGCACGCCCCGCACACGCGCGCGCGCGCGCCTTTCGCGCGCGGCAGGTGTACGAGGTGGGCGAGGAAGTCGTACTCAGCCAGCCCGCCTACCTCTGCTTCTACGCGCGCGAGTCGTGGTGGGCGTCGGCGCCCGCCCTCGCGCCGCGGGCGCACGTGCTGCGCAGCGCGTTGGGCGACGCGCGCGCCGTAGACGCGGCGGGAGAGGGCGGATGGCTCGGGCCAATGGGTCGTAGGCTCTGGTTCGCCGCGAACGTTACGTTGCTCGCATGCTGCGCGTGCGTTGCGCGCTCGCAGCTCGAGCTGCTGACCGCCGAGACGCGCTGGGGCGCCGCGCGGCTCGGCGAGCTGAGCAGCGAGATGAGGATGCGGCTATGGTGGCCCACCGCCACGCCGTCCGACGAGCAGGGCAACGCCTCATACGCATCGGCTGGGCACGTCGGCTGGGCGCATTTGCCCCGTTTTGAGCAGTCTGCGGGCCAGCATGGCGAAGGCGCGCCCAGCGCTCCGCTGCAGCAGCTCGGCGAGCTCTCCGAGGGGCTCGGCCCGATGCTGCTGCTCGTGCTGCTCGCCAACTTTTCGCTCAAGCACGTGCTCGGCTCGCTGCCGCACCTCGCGCCATTCCGCAGCAGCGCGCGCGGCGGCGCAGGGACGGCGAGCCGTGAGCCGTACGGGTACGGGTTCGTCTACGGCAGCTGAGGACACAGCGCCATGGGGCGACCTCCCTAAGCGTCGTTATTAAAGACTCCTATATACGGCGCGGTCCGGGCTGGTCCGGCCAGTGTAAGGCTGAGAGTACGACCCGGGTCGTACAGTCAAGGGTTAAAAGCCAGCCAATGAGCGCTCGAGGGGTCGGGGCGAGGCTTATGACGAGCCTAGGACCGAGACACCCTCCTGACCGGCCGATTTGGAGTAGAATTCGGGGTCGAGCGGGCGCGGCGGACGGAGGGCCCGAGCCGGGCCGACGGAGGGTCCGACCCCGGAATGCGGGCGACCGGAAGGGCTTGGGTGATTTACGCCTAGTAGAATAGAATGGCGGATTCCGGGGGGGCTCGCAACTGGCATCGCGCAAGCTGAGGCCCCCTGACTGACCGGACCGCGCCGAGTGCGCGTGCACCCCGTGGAGGGCGCGGCCAGTCGGACACTCTTCGCGACTGAGCTCGCCGCGGCATACCGTGCGCTGCGCCGGCGCGCTACTTGCCGTTGGCCGAGCTGCGGGTGTTGCGCACGGCCGTGTTGCGCAGCCAGCGGCTCGATGCGCCGGTGGCCGGAACCTTGGAGCGCTTGGACTTGGCGACCTCGGCCTGCACAGACTCGAACGCGTGCGTGAACTCGAGGCGCTTGCAGGCGGCGAGCACGGTGAGTTCCCCCTCCCCCCGCCGTAGTAGGTCTTGTACTCGGTGGCCTGGCTGTCGACCGACGAGAGCTTGGGCGAGTTCGGCGTCTTCATCAACCAGCTCTGGGTGAGGGCTCTTGGCGAGCCCTGCGCACTGAGCCTCGCCCCGTGCGCAGTCGCTGCCCGCCAAGCCACACGCGTGGCGCAGCGTGCGCTCACTTCACGCGTGCCACCGGCTGCGCTGCGCAGGGTCTCGCGCTCGCCTCGACGCGCCTGCTCGCCGAGTTGCGCGAGGCGCGGCAAGAGAGCGAGTATTGCGCGCACGTGCCCGCTGGCCTGCCGGCCAAGCAAGCTCGAGCTGGACTGCGCCGAGGTCGGCGGGCGCGTCGGGCGGCGGCTGGCGTCGGGCGTGGCGCGCTTGCTCTCGATGTGGGCTGCGGCGTTCGTCGCGTACCGACTGTCCGAGATCATGCAGGAGAAAGACGTCTCGTCCGAGGACGCGCGGCTCGTCGCGCTCATCCTGCGCGTCAAATCTGAGCTGCAGGAGAGCGCGACCGAGTTTGAGGAGTTCATCTGCAAGAGGCTCGATGACGTGGAGCATGCGATGCCGGCCCGCGGCGGCGCGCACCAGGTCGTGTACAGATGAGGGCTGGCAGCGACGCATCGTCATCGTCTGCTGCGCGGAGCCTCTCACTTGTCGCTCTGGCCCGATGCGATGACTGAGACTGTGCATGCTGTCTCCAGAGTGCCGTCCACCAAATTGTCCCAACGATGGAGTGATTGAAACGGCCGCGCGTATGGCGAGGGCCATGGACGCGGAGGAGGATATCGACAGCCTGCTTGCGGAGATCGAGGGAACGCTCGGCGATGCCACGCCCGCCGCCGCCTCGCGAGCCGTAGCGACACAGGCGAGCGCCCCGCCGCGCTTCGAGCCGCCCGCGCGCGTCGCGGCAGCCCTGGCGCGCCCGGCCGGCGGCGCGTCTGGCGCACAGAGCGCAAACCCCGCCGACGAGATCGACAGTCTGCTGCGCGAGCTGGGCGATGAGCTCGGTGATGCTTCTCTTGGCCCAGGCTCGATCGGCGCGCGCCCGAGCGCGCCTCAGCTCGCGCCTGCGCTCGCGCCGCCGCCCTCGACCGCGCTGCCGCACGTTGCTGGGCTGCGCTACGGCCGGACCAACCAACGCTGCACGCGCTGCGACTTCCGCGTGATGCGCTTCTGCGAGCACCGATGGTCGCCTCAGGTCGACTACATGTTCCTGCGCAACTGGGTGCCCAACGCGGCAAAAGTACGAGAGATGCTCGTCCACGCAGACGGTAATGCCAGCCACGCGCGTGGATGGACAGGGCGGCACGGGCGTGGCCTGATCCTCGCCCCGCACGCTCGCGCCGCGCCGCGCGTCCGCCCGCGTAGGTGTCGACGCATACTGCTGTCAGTGCCTGTGGGAGACGATCGAGGGCTCGGCCAGCACGAGCGTGCCGCAGTGGAGGAGAGCAGCAGGCTTGCTCGCCGACGCACTCGACTGACTCAGCTGACCGAGGCAATGACGCAATGCTTGGTCACTCGTGCACGTTCTCAGTTCTCACCATGCAGGCCGGGGACAGGGGGAGGCATGCGTCTGAGCCTTCGGCCTTCGCTGCCTCCCCCGCTTCGGGTAGGCGTTCCCGCGTATAGATGGTCAAGCCAAATCCGATCAGGGGCACGATCGCGCCCCGAGTGCAGCGCGGGCCGTTCGGAAGGACGTCCTTGTGAGGGAGCTCTTCGCGTTTGGCGAGCGGGGGAGCACGACGCGCAGCGTTGCTGCGGCGGCGTGCGGGCGGCGAGCAGCGGTCGGGCTGCTCGCGACGAGGCCGGAGCAGACGGCGCCGTGGCCGCCGGCGCAGGTGACGCGCGCCGACGAGCCGTAGCGAGCGTCCGTGATCCGCACGGCGGTTGGAGCGGGCCGGCTGGTGCGGCGCGCTCGGCCACGGGTGGCGGCGTGCACGGTCGTGCCGCGCGCGGCACGCGTCGCCAGCCGCGCGCGACCTGGGCAGAGCCCGCAAAGCGTCGACCGCTGCGCGGCTCGGCCGTGCGTCAACGCCGGCCGCGCTTCGGCCCGCGCGCGCTGCCGCCGCCGGCACTGGCGCTGGCAGCTCCGCGGGCGGGGGTGCGGGCGCGAGAGCCGCCGCCGCCACCGCCGCCGCGCCCGCCGCCGTCGTCGCCACCGCCGTCGCCGCCGCCGCCTCCCCCGCCGTCATCGTCGTCGTCGCCGCCGCCGCCTCCGTCGCCGTCGCCGTCGCCGTCGCCCTCGCCGCCGCCGCCGTCGCCGCTGCCATCGTCGTCGTCGTCGTCGTCGCCCTCGTCGTCGCCCTCGTCGTCGCCGTCGCACTCGTCGTCGCAGTCGTCGCCCTCGCCGTGCACCATGCGCTCCTCACGCTCCCACACCTCGCCGCGCGCCCACCAGGCGAGCACGAGGGCAAAGCGCTCAGGCGTCGACGTGGTGTCGCGCCCGGCCGCGTGCGCCGCCATGTCGTGCACGTCGTAGAAGATGTTGCGCGCGGCGTTGTAGTCGCGGTGCACGGGCTTCTTGCCGCCGTTGCACGCCGGGCAGATGACGAGCGCGTGCACCGTGCGCGTGCCGCCCTTTGCGACGGGCAGGCGCGGGTTCTGCGCGAGCTCCGCGCCGCAGCGCTGCAGCCTGCCGCCCTTGGCGAGCCGCGGCATCGAGCAGTGCATCGACGTGTACGGCTCGGGCACGAAGACGGCCGCGACGCCGCGCCGCCGCAGCTCGCGCAGCAGCCCCACCTGGAAGGCGGGCGGCGCGCCCTTGGGCTGCGCGCCCTTGTGGTCGCGCAGCCACTTGCCCACGCACACGAGCAGCCGGTCGCGCGTCACGCCGTCGACACAGTGCGCCGCGATGAGCGCCTCGGCGACGCGCGCCGCGTTGGACCGCCCGCCGCTGTCGCGCCGCCAGCGCTCCTTCCGGCGCGCCGGCGCGTCGTACACGTGCTCGGCGGCGCGCTCGCGCACCCGCGCGCTCTCGCGGTGGAAGGCGTGGAACTCGCCCTCGCCGAGCACCTTGGCGCTGTGCGCCTCGCCAAGCCGCGCCTCGTCCGCCTCCACGCTGAACTCCTCGCCGCGCCCGTCCTTGCGCACGCGCCGCCGCGCCGCGTTGGTCTTGGCCGTCTCGCGCGCAAAGCCCGCGGCGCGCGCGCGCGCGCGCTGCGTGAACTGCCGCCAGACGGCCGCCCGCCCGACGTGCGCAGAGTAGGTGGTGATGTTGCCCATGTTCGGGTCGGCCGCGACGACGACCGCCGCCTCGACGTCGATCGCCCGCCGCAGCTCGGAGCCGAGCGCGACGGCGATGCGCCCGTCCGGCCGGCGCCAGCGGTGCAGGACGCCCGAGCCGCCGGCCGGCGCCTGCGCCTTCGGCACGAGGACGGTCCCGACGGCGTGCACGGCGACGCCATCTGTCACCACCGACTTGACGGGCTGCCGGCCCGGGAGCGGCACGCGCGGCAGCGGCGCGAGGCCAACCCACGAGCGCCGCGCGTGCCACGGCAGATCGACCGGCGGCCGCTCGCGCCCGGCGTAGTCGAAGACGCGGTTGGAGATGTCGAAGCGCGTCGCAAAGACCGCGTACCTGACGCGCACGTCCGACATCGGCGGGGTGTTGCCGTTTGTGCCTGTCCACTTGATCGGCTCGCCATCGTGGTCGCGCAGGTCCAGCGCCTTGAGCCGCGCGCGCAGCTCCTTGCGCTCGTCATCCGAAAGCGTCACCCAGATGGCGCTCGCGGCGAGGCGCACGTTGCGCGGCACCTGCGCGCAGCGCGCGGCGCGCGAGCGCGCGGGCGCGTGACCAACCTGGCCGCGGGGCGGCGCGCACGGCGGCGGCGCGCGCGCTTGGGCGCTCGGCGGCGGCAGCGGCAGCCACGCCTCGCGCGCACATTGTGCGTGCGCAGCGGCGCCACATTGTACCGCGGCGGCCGTCCGGTCAGCTGCGTGTGGATGTGCGCGAGCCGGCAGAGCAGCGCCTGCCCCTCGGCCACGTGCTGCAGGGTGCGGATCTGCACGAGGAAGTAGCGCGTCGTGTGCCGGTCGTAGTTCCACCTTTTCGTGGGCGTGCACTTGTAGTCGATCTTGTGGAGGACCATGTCGGGCAGGTGGCGGTCGAGCGCGGCGGGGCAGCCGACGCGCGCGCCCTCCACGTCGCCGCGCAGCAGCCGCTCGCACAGCTCGCGCACGCGCGCGTTTCGCTGCATCTCGGGCAGCGCGACGAGCGCCTCGTCGCGCTCGACTGCCGCGCGGACGACGTCGCGGAGCAGCCCGTTCACGACGCGCGATGGATGCATCAGGCACGCGGTGGACACCTGCGTCGCCTCCGCCTCGAGGATCTCCAAGAGGCCCACCGCGCAGACGGGCTGGACGCCCTCGGCCATCTCGCCGACGGCGCGCGCCGTCGCCGCCTTGGTCTGCGCGGCGGCTTGCTCGGCGGGCTTGCCTCGGGGCGCTGCACCGTACGTGCTCTCGTCCTTGTGCCAGCCGATGGCCGAGAAGATCGCACGGACGGTTCCCTTGTCCATCGTGGTCGACGTGTGCACGCTGGTCGACGGGCCGCCCGACGCCGCGCCGACGGCCTGCGCGCTCGCCACCGCAGCCTCGTCGCGCACCACCTTGTTGATGACGCGGTACGCCTGTGTCGTGAGCCTGTGCACGGCCGCCGCGATGCGCCGCAGCTCCTTCCGCGCACCGGGCTGCGCCGTCACCGCCTGCGGCCCCGCGTTGAGCGTCGAGCGCTTGACCACGAAGCCCGGGAGCACGCTGACGCGCGTGCGCGCCGTCGCGCCGCCGGCGGCGCGCGCGCTCGGCGCAGCGGGCTCGTCCACGCGCGCGCGCTCGACGCCGCGCGCGCGGGGAACGCTCGGCGCGCGCGCGCCCGCGGCGTCGCGCGCGCTCGCGGCGGCACCCGCCGCGGCGCGCTTGCCCGCGGCGCCCGACTCGCCGTGCGCGCGAAGCGGCGCCGACGCCAATGCCGACGCCGCGCCCGCGCCGCCGCTGCCGCTGCCCGATACGCCCGCGCGCCGCTTCTGCTCGTCGCGCGTCTTGCGGAACTGGGCGACGAGGTCGCTGCTCACGTTGGCCTCAGGCTCCCACGTGTCGGCGCTCTCGTCGTAGCCCCGCCACCTGATCCGGAACTGGAACGTCACCTTCTTGCCCGCCTTGCGGCGCTCGTCGACGACCGCCTCGACCTCGTACGTGCGCGCCTCCTCGTCGACGCTCGCGCCCGCCGCGCTCGCGCCCGTGTCCGGCCACCCAGCGACCGTGCCGCCCAGCCTCTCGGCGGCCGCGCGCAGCTGCCGCTCGCGCTGGGCGGCCGCGGCGCCTCGCGCGACCAGCGCGGGCAGCATGCCCGCGCCGCCCGCGAGGCCGTGCGCGCCGACGCTGGCGGTCATCAGCGCGTCGAGGCACGCGAACGTTGCGAGCGCACGCGCGCCATCGTCGCCGCCGCGCGGCTGCGAGCGCACGACGGGCGATGGCCGCGGCTCCCCCTCGGCCGCGAGCAGCGGCCAGATCGCACTGGCCAGCGCGACGGCATGCGCGCCGACCGCGACGGCCACGTCCGCGTCGAGCGGCGCAAAGTCGTAGCGCACGAGCGCGGCCGGGCGCGAGTCGTCCGTCGGCCGGTCGGCGACGAGCAGCCCGACCGGGCGCGGCGGCTCGCCGGACGGCGCGGCGACGGGCACGCAGAGGAGCACGACGAGCAGGCGCGGCGTGCCGCCGAGCAGCGCGCGCGCGGCATCCGCCCCGTCGGCTCCGCCGCGCGCGGCCGCGGCGAGCAGCTCGGCCGCGCGCGTCGGGCCCAGCGCCGTGCGCGCGTCCTTGCGCGCGCGTGCGCGGGCCGTGTACGCGGCGCAGGCGTCGTCGAGCACCGCCGCGCTGGGCGCGGTGCCAGTCGTCGCCCACGCGCGCAGCGCGTCGCGCACCCGCGTGACGATCGCCTGGTCGACCGCCGCCTCGCCGGCAGCGTGCGCCGGCGCGCACGCCGGCGGTGCGGCGGCAGGCGCGAGCGCGGGCGCGCCGTCGGCGCCGTCAACGCCGACGGCGCCGTCGGCGCGCCGCCACGCGAGCTTCGCCTCGATCTGCTGCCGGACGGCGTGGCAGTGCCGGTCGATGCCGCGCGCGTCGTCGAGCGCGGCCAGCGCGTCCTCAGCGGCGGGACGGCCGCTCGCGTCCGCGACGGCCTGCAGGCAGAGCAGCGCGGCCGCACGCGCGTTGCACGCGCTCTGCGGCTCGGGCGCGAGCGCGAGCTCGAGCTCGAGCGGCGACGCGCCTCGCGCCGCGGCGATCGCGTCCATCAGCACGTCCAACCGCTGCACCAGCGCCCTGTGCGCGTCGCGCGGCGCGCCCGTCGACGGCGCGCGCGAGCGCGTCGCCAGGAGCCCGAGCGCGCGCGCCGGCGCGCCCGCCGGCGTGTGCAGCACGAGCAGCGCCGCGCCCGCCAAGCTCGCGTTGCGCGTGACGAGCGCGAAGATGCGCGTCGCCTCGTGCGCGCCCACCGACGCCCAGATCGCAGCGCGATCGGCGTCCGTCTGCGCGTCGCACAGGTCGCGCACGTCGTCCGGCGCGAGCAGCGCGCCGCCGCCGGCGGAGCGCGCGACGATCGCCCGCGCCTCCGCCACGAAGACGGCCTGCGGCAGGTCGGCGTGGCGCGCGTCGACGATGGCGCGCGTCGCGTGCACGCCGAGCTCCACGCCGCGGTAGAAGGCGCGCGCGTTGGCCGCGCGCGCGTGCGCCGGCCGTCCGTCCGCGTTGCGCCTCGCGCGCGCCTGCTTGCTCGTGCGCGCGAGGCCGTCGCGTGGCGGTGGCGGCAGCGTGGCGAGGAAGCGCGCGGCGGGCGGCGGCGCGCGCACGCCGCGCTGCCGCCGTGCGATGGCCGCGAGCCGCCGGCCCGCCGCGCTGCCGCCCGCGCCGACGTGCTGCCGGCGGCCGAGCGCCGCCGGTGGCGGCGGCGGCGGCGGCGCGGCGGCGGGCGGCGGCGCGACGGCGGGCGGCGGCGCGGCGGCGGGCGGCGGCGCGGCGGTGGGCGGCGGCGCGGCGGCGGGCGGCGGCGCGGCGGCGGGCGGCAGCGGCGGCGGCGCGGCGGCGACGGCAGCACCAGTCGGCTTGTCCGCCCACGCACCCGAGACTCTGTCCCAGACCTTGCCCCATGGCGCGCGCCCACGCGGCCGCGCGAACTGCCCCGGCTCGAGCGCCTGGCCGCGCTTGGCGGCGGCGGCGGCGGCAGGGGGCGGGCGGCCGGCGCGCCAGTCGAAGACAGGTGCAACCGTGGCGGCAGGCGCCGAGTGCCGCGCGTCGGTCACAGAGCGCGTGGTGCGCGCGGCGACCGTGGCACGCCTGGCGGGCGGGCGGTGAGCAGCGCCCGCCGGCGCGCCGGCGGGCGCGGCCGCCTCGAGCCCGGCGGAGGCGCCGCGCTTGCGCTTGCGCGTGCCGCCGCGCGTGCGCCTGCGCGCGCGCCCGCCGCGCGCCCGTTCGGCCTGCGCGTCGCCAGCCGCGTCGCCGGCCGCGTCGCCGCGCCGCACGTAGACGACCGCGAACGCCTCCTCGCCGGTCCCGTCGACGCCGCCGCGCGCGCGGCGCAGGACCGACCGCCACTGCAGCCGCCGCGCGCGGCCGGGCTCGCACGCAAACCAGCGCCCACCGCGCCTGACGACGGCCACAAAGTCGTCGTCGCGCCGCCCGCGCCGGCGCGTGCGCAGCAGCACGCACTGCACGTCGAGCCAGCCCTCGTGCCAGTCGGCCGTGCTGGGGGCGACGCGAATCGACTGCGGGAGCTCGACGCCAAAGCCGGCGAGGCGCACGATGTGCGCGACGATGACGCTCGAAATGGCGGGGGCGCTCGACGGGTCGCCCGCTGCAGCGAGCACCGCC
Source organism: Diacronema lutheri (assembly GCA_019448385.1). NCBI lineage: Eukaryota > Haptophyta > Pavlovophyceae > Pavlovales > Pavlovaceae > Diacronema > Diacronema lutheri. Next base: position 217,816 of record JAGTXO010000029.1, on the reverse strand, counting down.
CCGCCCCAGTGCTCACGCGTGACGCAATCCGCGTCCTCGACGTGCACGTGCGCCACGCTCGCGCCGAGCTGGTGCAGCAACGCGCAGATGTCGGCGTCGACCGTCCTCTCCTCCTCGGCCGCCTCGGCCGTGCCGCGGGCGGCGGCGTCGCCTGTCGGCTGCCCGAGGTACGCGATCGCCCGCTCGACGGCCGCGCGCTCCGCACGCGCTGCGCTGTCGATCGCCGCATTGCCGACGGGCGCGCGCAGCGCCGCGATCGCGTCTTGCAACGCCGTCGCGTCGCCCGTCGCCGCCGCCGCCGTCACCGCCGCCGCGCTCGCGGTGCCGTGCGCGACGGCGTGCAGCGCGGCGGCGCGCGCGGCGGGGATGCGCCCGTCCAGCGCGAGCACGAGCGGCGGCCCGGCCGGCGTCTGCTGCCGCCGGTGCCGCCGGCTCGCAGCCGGGTGGTCGGCGCGCGCGCGCTCGAGCCGCGCGCGCCGCTCGACGACGCGCGCCCAGAAGGCCTGCACCCTCGGCTGCGCGAATGCAAGCCAGCCGGCGCCGCGCGTCACGACGTGCACGACGATCCGGTCCTCGTGCCTGAGGTACTGCACGTAGAGCGCTTTGCTCACGCCGAGGACGTGCATGCCGAGCTGCAGCTGATCGCGGTGCGGCTGCGGCGGCCCGTCCTCGTGCGCCGTGGCGCCCGCCTTGGTGAGCGTCTTCACCTCGACGAGGACCTGCTCGTTGTTTTCGGGGAGGATGGCGAGCCCGTCCGGCGAGAAGGCGAACGGCGCGCTCTTGTCGTGCGGGTCCGCACGCACCATCGGCAGGTTGCACACGACGGTGATGCCGTACGCGGCCGCCAGCTTGCGCAGCGCGACGGCCTCGCCGAGGATGCCCGCGGTCGTCGCCTTGGTCCGCACCTCGCGCCGCCGCCGGTGCACGTACTCGTCGGTGAGCGTCTCGTGCGCGACGCCGGCGTTGTCGTTCACGACGTCGCCAACCTTGCTGCCCGTGACCTCCTCCCATCGCTCGTCGTGCCAGCGCGGGCTGCGCTGCGCGGGCGCGCCCGCGCCGACGGCGTCGAGCACGCGGCGCAGCGCTGTGCCGTCGGGCGCAGCAGGCACGCGCGCGCGGTCCTGGGCCTCGCGAGCGTCGAGGACGCGGCCCGTAGTGGAATCTTGGGGTAGGTCGAGCTTGCTCGCCTCGCCGTAGCGGCTCTCCAGCTGGCGCGGTGCGTCGGCAGGGCCGCCGTCCGTGCGCGCACCCGACGCGCCCGCCAGTGCACGCGGCGCAGCGTCCGAGGCGCCCGCCGCGCCCGCGCCGCCGCCAATCGCGCCAGCGCACGCGCGCGCCGCGACCTGCGGACGGCCAGCCGCAGGGACCTCGTCCGCTCGGCCGGCCGCTGCGTCGGCCGTCCGCTTGGCCACCTCGCGCACGTCTCCGAGCGCGAGCGTGGCTGGCGCCGTCCAGCTCCCGTTGCGTTTGTCCCAACATTTGAGCAGCCCGCCAAGGAAGGGCGTGCCCGTCGGGCGGTCCTCGGGCACCTCCGCCAGGATCGCGTCGACGCGCAGCGCGGCCGCCACATCGCAGAACGCGCGCGCGGCGCGCGCCATCCGCTCGGCGCGCGCGCCGCCGTCGTCCGCCGCGCGGCGGATGGCGTGGCTCACGTGCGCGACGCGGAGCGAGACGACGGCGTGCGCCGGCGCGTCGGCGCCCGTGCCGAGCGTGTGCCGCCGGATGGCCAGCTGCCCATCGCCCATGCGCGGCGGCAGCGACGCGCACGCCGCGACGGTCGTCGTGCCGGCCGCGCTGTCGCACAGCCAGCTCGCCTCGCCGCCGCCCGCAAACTCAAAGGTCGCGAAGCCCTCGCGGCCGAAAAGCGCGACGAAGTGGTCGAGCACCGCCTTGTTGATCGCGCGCGCCGCCGGCCGCGTCGATGCGCCGCGGGCAGCGCCACCCGCCGCGCCGCGCGCATCGCTGCACGTCGCAGGGCAGGTGCAGCCGGACGCGCGCACGCCGTCCGACCGCGTCCGCGGCAGCTCGAGCTCGCGCACCTTGGGGCAGAACCAGAGCGGGTTGGACGCCTCGAGGCACAGCACGACGAGCCGCCCGTCCGTGCCGGCCAGCGCGCGCGCGTCGCGCAGCAGCTCGACGGCGAGCTCGGACGTCGCCGCGTGCACCGCCGGCTCGCCCGTCGCGCGGTCGGGCGGGAAGAGGCCGCCGCCGACGAGCGGGCTGGGGCAGCGGCCGAGCATCACGAGAAGCGGCGGCGGCGGCGTCTGCGGCGCCTGCTGCCCGACCGCAGCCGCCGTCAGCCCGGCCAGGTCGGAGCTCGTGCGGAGGGCCTTGAGCGCGACGCGCGAGCCGGTGCCCGCCTGCTCGGAAAACGTGGCGAGCATGGCGCACGTGCTCGCCCTCGCGCCGCACTGCCAGCTGACGCGCGCGAGGAGGCCTTCCAGCGTGTCGTTTTCGCGCGGCCGCGTGACCGCGTCGAGCGCCGCCGGGCCGAGCTGGAGGCTGCCGGGCGTGACGCACAGCACCGCCTCGTGGTAGGCGCGCAGCAGCTCCCTCGGCAGCTGCTCGGCGGGCGTCGCCGCCTGCCCGCCCACCCACCGTGCACCGTGGCCGCCGTCGCCCGCGCCCGCGAGCCGGACCGCCGGCCCGCCCGTGATCGCCGAGGTCGGTGGCGTGCCGAGCGCGTCGACGAGCGCGCGCACGGGCGCGACACGCCTGCGCGCAGCGTCCGCGCCGACGGCGAGCGCGGCGATCTGAGCGCCGTCCCATGCGCGCTCCCTCGCGTCGTCCCGCGCGGCCGCCGGCGCGGCGCCCGGCCGCGCGCCGGGCGGCACCGCGCACGCCGCCGCGACGACCTCCGCGCGCGCGCCGGCGGCGTCGGGCGCGTGCAGCTGCGCGAGCGCGCCAAAGAGCGCGGCGGCCGAGCGGTAGCGGCCGTGCGCCGCGACGAGCGCGTAGAGCACGCGCAGCGCGGCCACGCCCGCCTGGTCGGGCGCGTCGCCAGCGATTTGCTCGACCTCCCACGTGCGCGTGGGCGGCGGGCTGCCGTCGGCCGGGTCCGGACGCAGCGCCCACGCGCGCTCGACGATCGCGTTGAACACGCCGTGCGCGGCGCCCTCGTCAAACTCGGCGGCGCCCGCCGCGTGCGCGCACCACCCGTGCACGCGCGACGTGGGCGCGTCCACGGCGCGCTGCACGACGAGCACCGCCGGCCGGTCGACGCAGCCGAGGCTCACCGCCGCGTGCTTGCCCTCGAGCAGCGCCGCCGCCGCAGCCTCGACCAAGGCGTCATCAGGCGCGTCGCCGACGACGACGGCACAGCCGTCGCCGTACTCGGCCTGCATCGCGGCGACGCACGACGCGACAAAGTCGCCGCCCGCGGCCGCCGCGTGTCGCGCCGCCAGCATCCGGCGCGCGATGGCAAGCCAGACGTACTCGGCCGGCGCGCGCGCGGCGCGCGCGCGAGGCGCGCCGGCCGCGCCGCGTGCGCCCGCGCGTGCGCCTCCAGCGGCCGCAACGGCCGAGGCGGCTGGAGCGGCGGTGAGCGTGCGCCGCGCGCGCTTCGCCGGCCGCGTGATGGGCGATGCACCCGCCATCGCACCGCCCGCAGCAGCCGGTGCGGCCGCCACAGCGCCCGCCGCAACGCCACTCGTCACGACGCCCGTGGCGGGCGGCGCGGCGGCGGACGTGGCCGCCTCGACGGGCGTCGCGCAACTACCGCCAGCGGTCGCGGACGCGCCCGGCGACGCGTCGGCGAGGAGGTGGCGCAGCACGCCGCGCGCGAGCGCGACTCGCACGGCGAGCGTCAGCGCGCGCAGGCGGTCGGAAGGCGAGGCGTCGCGCTCGGCGTCGGCGGACGTGGCGGCAGCAGGCGGGGCGGCGGGCGGCACGGCGGCGGGCTGGGCGGCCGCCGGCGCAACCTCGTCGGCCTTGGCCAGCCAGACGAGCCCGGCGACTGCGAGCACGACGCTGTACGCGCCGACATCGTCACCCGCAACGCGCGCCAGCCGGGCGTGGGCGTCGGCCTCGGACACGGCGACGTGGAAGAGCACGTCGTCGCGGGCAGCTTGCTCGGCAAACTGACGCAGCTGCTTGGCCATCGTCACGCCGGCGACGCACGCCTCGCCCGCCTCTGCCTCGACCTGCTCGTCCTGGCCGATGGCGGACGCGCCGGCCTCGGCGCCAGCGTCGAGTGTCCGGCGGCGCTCGAGGGCGAAGCCACGCACACAGACGCGCTGGAGGCCGCCGAGCGCGCCCGCCTTCTCGTGCAGCGCGCACGACAGCTCGACCACCGAGTCCACGCGCCTCGCGGCGGCGCCCCCCCGCTCGCCGCGCGTGGCCGCGCGCACGACGAACACCGTGAATTGCGCGCGCTTCGCCGCGCGCGCCGACGCGCACGCGTGCTTCAGGAGCCGGCAAAGCGCGGGCCTTTGCGCCGCTGCGCCCCGCGTGCACAGCAGCAGTTGGCCGCGCTCGTCGCCCAGCTCCTGCTCGACGGCGGCCTCGAGCGCGTCGTCCGTCAAATCGCCGTGCTCCGTCGAGGCGAGCGCGCGCGCAGCCGCGAGCGCCAGCTCGCCTGCGCCCGCGCGCCGCCGGCGGCGCGCACCGGCGGGCGCGTGCGGCGCCGACGCGTGTGACGACGCCGCCGCGTCCGCGCGCGCACACGCGGCGCGCAACGCCTCACGCGCCGAGGCGGCCGCGCGCGCCCTGGGCGCGAGCTTCAAGAACGTGCGCGCGGCGGTGGCGGCGGCGGCGGCGGCGGCGGCGGCGGCGGCGGCGGCGGCGGCGGCGGCGGCGGCGGCGGCGGCGGCGTCGCCCGCGTCGCCGGCCGGCGGCGGCGGTGGCGGCGGTGGCGGCGCGGCCACGGCGGCGGCAGCAGCGGCGGCGGCGGCGGTGGCGGCGGCGGCGGCGCCCAGCGCGGGCGGCGGCGGCGTGGCGGCGGCGGTGGCGGCGGCGGTGACGCCAGCGGCGGCCTTGGCGCCGCGCGTCTGCGGCGGCGTTTCGGCGCGATCGGGGCTGCCCCCGCCACGCACCGCGCTCGTGACCGCGCAGACGCCGCCCGGCGCACGATCGCTGGCCGCGCCGGTCAGCGCGACGCGGAGGCGCTCGCCGACAGCGTACATGTCCGCCACGCTGAACGTGCGCGGCGCGGACGAGCAGCCCGCCGCGGCGAGCGCGTCGTTGAGCGCGCCCACTATCGCGAGGCCGCACGTCGCGCCACGCTGCGCCGCCTCGTTGAGCAGCAGCGCGCGGCGCACGCGCGAAATGTCGAGACCCGCCGCGTGCAGCGTGGCAGTTATCGCCTTGGCGAGCATGAGCGCCTGCCTGCAGGGCGACGCGAGCGTGTCGACGAGCACCGCGTCGTAGCGATGCTCGCCCGCGCGCGCGACGCGCACAAGGCGCAACGCGGTGAAATGGCCGGAGGCGAGCTGCGCGCCGTCGTCACCGCCCGCGCCGCCGCGCTCGTCCGACGGGCTCCACACGCCGATGACAGCCTGCGTTGTCGCCTCGCTGCGCAGGCGGTGCAGCAGCGCGGCGCGCTCGGCGTCGTCCTGAAACACCGCGGGTTGCGCGGCGAGCGGCACGTGGCAGACATGCCCGCCGCCGGCCTGCCCGTGCACGCGCAGCACGACCTCGCAGCACGCGTCGACGGTTGAGGCGAGCATGTCGCCGCTGGCGATGCGCTCCACCTCTGCCTGCGGGAGGCCGGCGCTCGCGGCGGCGGCGGCCAGCCGGCGCGCAGCCGCGTCGCCCGCCCACGCAAGCAGCGCCGAGTTGGCGGGTTGGAGGGGAAGCTCAAGGGCGGCTGGTTCGGTGGCGGTAGCCTCGTTGGCAACGGGCACGTTGGCGGTGCGCGCGTTGGCGGCGGGCGCGGCGGCGATGGCTGGTGGGGCGGAAGACGCGCCCGCGGCGGCGGGCGCGGACGCGGCAGCGGCAGCGGCTAGTGGGGCGGGGAAAACGCCGTCGGTGGCAGGCGCGGAGGCGAATGCAGGAGCAACTAGTGGGGCGGGAAAATCGGCGGCAGGCGCGAAGGCGGATGCAGCAGCGGCTAGTGCGGCGGGGAAAACACCGTCGGCGGCAGGCGCGAAGGCGGATGCAGGAGCGCCCAGCGGGGCGCAGAAAACACCGTCGGCGGCAGGCGCGAAGGCGACAGCAGCAGCGGCCAGTGGAGCGGAGGCGCAGGGCCACGCGCGCGCCAGCCGTGCAAGCCCAAGCCGCGCGCGAGCGACGCACGCGCCGATGGCCGAGGCGGCGGCGCAGGCCACGACGTGGCCTGGCACCGGTGTGGCCAGCCGCTCGCGGGTGTGCACGTCGAGCCGCGCCCCACGCCAAGAGCGGCGGCGCGCTGAACGGAGGCGCGCGACCCCGATCGATCCGCCCGCGCACGCGCGCGCCGGCTCAGTGTGGCCAACGCGCGCCGCTATGCAAGGCGCGCGCGCGATAACGGCGGCTGTCGGCCGTGGCGTGCGCGTGGCGGCGCCGCGGCGACGGGCGCGGCACACGAGCCGCTCGGGCGCGCCGCCGCCGCGCGGCACGATGTCGAGCAGCACGGTCACGCCGCGCGCGCGCGCGACCGCCGTGCACGCGAGCCGCACGGGCAGCGGCGGCCCGTCCGGGCGCGCGAGCGCCGCCACCTCGGCGTCGGTGAGGCTGTGCAGCTCGCGGCGCGCGCGCGCGAACGCGGCGATGTCCGCGCGCAGCTCCGCGTCCGTGCCGAGCGCGGCACGCGCGTGCACGGGGAGCGACGCGCGCAGCGCGTGGAGCACGCCGCCGCGCGCGCCGCGCGGCGCCGGCGCGCGCTCGCGCTCAGCGCGCGCGGCGCGCGTGAGCTCGCGCACCGCGCGCGCGAGATTGCGCCGCGCGGCCGCGACGGGAGGGCTAGGTGCGCGCGCGCGCCGGTTGTAGCGCGGCCGCGCCGAGTCGAGGGGCGGCGGACGCGGTGCGTACGCCGCGGCGCGGCCCGCGCGCCAAAAGGCCGGCGGCGGGCGCAGCTCCGTCGCGTCGACCGCGGCCGCGAGCGCGCCGAGCGCGGCGTCGCTGTCGCCCGCCGCGTCGGCCGCGTCGACGAGCACGAAGAGCGCGCCGAGCGCGCGCGACGCGGCCGCCTGCGCGGCGGTGGGGCGGGCGCAGGCAGCGACGCATGCGGCCGCCATGCCGCGCGCCGCGGCGAACGCCGGTGACGTGACGGCCGCGCCGATGGCAACGGCGGCGGCGGCGACGGTGGAGGCGGCAGCGCCGGCGATGGAGGTGGCAGCGGCGGCGGCGCTTGCCATCGCGCGGCGCGCGAGACGCGAGGCGCCACCGACCGCCGCCGCCGCAGCGCGCGCTGCGCGCGCGCCGGTGGCGCGCATCGTCGCCGCGCCAGGCGCCGCCGCGCCGACGCCGCCGGCGCCCGCGCCGTCGCCGCTCTCGGCCGTGCAGGGCTCCGATGGCGAACCCGGCGTGCGCTGGCGCGTGATGCGCGCGCCGAGGCGCGCGCTCCGCGCCGCGCGGCCGGCGACGTCGAGGAAGCGCCGTGCGCGCGCCGCGCGCAGGCCACGCGCGCGCGGCGGCGCACCGACAGGCGCCGAGCGCCGCGGCGCGCACGCCGGCGCGTCGCTGTCGGGTTGCGCAGCGCGCGCGCGGGAACTCGGCGCGGCGTGTGCGGGCGGCGGGCGCGCGCCCGCGCGGCGCAGAGGCGCGAGGCGCCGGCCGCAGACGAGGCGTGTGCGCAACCAGGACGGCGAGGGCCGCAGGGCGCCGTCGACGTCGCGCATCGGCGGGCCGCGAGCCCGCCGCGCAGCCGTGCGGCGCGCGCGAGGCGCTCGGCGGCGCGCGCGCCGCACGGCGCGCGCGGCGGCGCGCACGCCAGCGACGGCTGCGGCCACGCCGCGCGCCAACACGGCCGCGGCGTGCGCCATCGCACCGAGCACGGCGCGTGGCGCGCCGAGCAAGCGCAGCAAGCGCGACGCCGTCGCGCGCGCCGGCGCACCGTGTGCAGGGGCCTCGCCAGCGCCAGCACCGACGCCGCCATCGCCGCAGCCGCAGGTGGCGTCGCCGCCGCCGCAGGCGTCGCGACGGACGCCGCCGCCGCCGAAACAACCGCCGCACACGTCGCCGCCGACGTTGCCACCCCAGCCGCCGTTGCGTGCGCAGGTGGCTGCGGCGCGTGCGTGCGGGAGGCGTGCCGTGCGGCGCGCATCACACGGGCTGCGCGACGCGAGCGACGCCGCCGGGGTCCCCGCTGCGCCAGGCGCGCCGTGCGCGCCAGCCTCGCCGGCCTCGCCGGCGCGCGGTCGCGCGCTCGCCTCGACGTGGCCGCCTCCGCCGCCATCGCCGCCGTCGAACCGGGCGGTGGAGGGCTGCCGCTCGAACCGCTCGTCGGCGTCGGCCGCCACCGCCGCCTCGCGCTCCGCCGCCGCGGCGGCCGCACGGCGCGCGTGGCGGAGCGCGCGGCCGCCGTCCGCTGCGCGGCGTGGCGGCGCGGGCGCGGGCTTCGGCGCGCGCGGCCCCTCGGCGCGCTCGCGGAGCACGGCGAGCGGCGTGCCCGTGGCGACGCTCGTGCAGACGCGCCGCAAGGCGGCGCTTACGCACGCGTGGACGACGCGCGCCGTCCGCTTGTCGGCGGCGCGCGCGGCGCGGCGCGCGGCCTTGGCGGCGGCCTTTTTGGCGCGCCTCTGCTCCGCCTGCTCCGACAGCGCGCGCGCCTGGCGCTCGGCTGCGAGCGCGTCCTCGGGCGAAACGGTCGGCCTCGGCGGCCGCGCGCGCGCGCTGCGACGCTGCGCGCTGCGGCGGTCGGACGGCGGCTGCCGCGGCGGCGAGGACGGCGAGCGCGAGCTCGGCGTGGGCGACCAATCGCCGCTGACGGTTGCGAGCGGCGCAAACGGGTTGTCGTCCCCGCGACCCGCGGCGTGCGACAGTGCACGCGGCGTCGGGCGCCGGCCGACCGCTGGCGGGCCCCACTCGGACGGCGGCTCCGAGGGCGAGCGCGCCGTCGGCGCCGCGCGTTGCGCGGCCGGCGGCGCCTCCCGGTCCAGCGCCGCCTGCTCTCTCGCCGCGGCCTGCTCGTCACCCTCCGGCACGCCACGCGGCGCGAGCACCGCGGTGGCGCAGCGCGTCGCGTTGAGCAACGCCGCCTCCATCTGCCGCACGCTGGCCTTGGCGCACGCCACACCCTCTCTCGCCCGGCGCAGCGCCTCGTGCGCGCGGCGCACATCCGCGTCGGCATCTTCGCGCATGCCAAAGTGCGCCTGTTGCAGCCGCAGGTCCGCAGGGCGCCCCTGCGCGCGAGGGGCACGGGCGCGGCGGCGCGCAGGTGACGGAGCTGGCGCGCCGTTCTGCGCTGCGCGCACGCCAATCGACGGGCGCGCGCGCGGCGGGGCGCGCGCGCGCGCGCGCGCGCGCGCGCTGCCTACCCAGCCGCCGGCCGGCTCGCGCGAGCGCGCCAGCTGCTCCGCCGCCTCGGCGTCGAGCACGCGCTGCTGCGCCTCCTCCTCGCCCAGTGCAGCGAGGTGCAGCCGGCGGGCTGCCTTGCGGCAGTTGCCCTCCGCCTTGCCCACGGCCTTGCGCGCCGCGTCGACGGGGTCGTCGTTGGCTCTGGCGCGCCTGCGCTTGCCCTTGTCGGCGGGCGGCGGCTTGGCGCGCTGCAGCGTGCCGAGCGCGTCGTCGGCTCCGCGCGCGGCCGCCCGCGGGCGGCGGGCCCCAAAAAGCGCACCGGTCGCCGTGCGCGCCGCGCAAGCAACGACCAGCGCTGACATGCCGGCGAAGACCGCACCGCCCAGCGCCACGGTTGCCACGATGCGCAGCGTCCCGTGCGCAAGCTGCGCTGCCTCCGCCGCTTTGGCGGCCTCGCGCGCGCGCGCATCGGCGGCTCTCATCTCGTGCAGCAGCCCGGCCGCGCCGCTCGCGCCGTCGCGGCCGCGCGCGAGCTCGCACAGCACCGCCGCCGCGCGCCGCGTGGGCTCGCGCGCGAGCAGCTGCGCGCCGCCGTCGGGGCGCAGCTTCTCAACGAACTCGACAAACGTCGCGTCGCGCCAGAGGGACATGCGGAAGGCCCTGTGCACCGCCCCCTCCTGCTCGCGCATCCGCCGTGCCGCCCGCCTGCCGTCGCGCGCGTGCGCGTGCGCGGCCGCGTCGAATCCCGCGACGCCGCGCTGCGCGTCGCGCGCGGCCGACGACGGCGCCGCCGCGCTGCCCGCCAAGGGCGCCGCAGCGGCGACGCGCGCGTGCGGAGCGACGGGATCGCCGGCGGCCGGCGGCTCGGCGCGCTGCGGCGTGCCGTTTGCTCCGCGCGCGGCCGTCCCGGGGGAGATGGCCGCGATGGCGCCGCCAGCCGCGCCGCGCGCCAGCCACGCGCATAGGCTGCCGACGAGCTCGCCGAGACCCCCGACGGTCGCCGCGGCGGCGAGTGCGCCGGGCTTGCCGGCCGACAGCGGCTCGCGAGCGTCGTCGTCGCGGCCGCCGGCACCCGTCTTGGCGAGTGCGTCGCGCTCGCCCTCGACGCCCGCCACGACCGCCGCCCCTCCGTCGTCCGCCGCGCCGGCCGCGCGCGCGGCCGGGCGCAGAGGAGGCGTGCCGGTGCAGCCGTCGCCGCTCGTCTTCGCCGTTTCCTCCACTTTGGTCACTTCGTCGCCACCTGCGCCATCTCCGACGCCGGGGCCCTTGGTCACGCTTGCCGCCATGCGCGCCGTGCCCGCCGGCCAGCCCGCCGACTGCTCGAGCGCGGCGGCGAGCGGCGCGACGCGCGTCGACTCGGGCGCGCTCTCGTCATCGGGCTCGAGCGCGTTGTGCAGGCGCGCGAGCGCGCGCTCGACGGCCGCGGCGCCACTGCCGGGGGCGCGGCTCGCCGCGCGCACCGCGCGCCGCCAGGCCGGCGCGAACATGAGCGCCGGCTCGAGCGCCGCGAGCGCGCGCGCCTCGCGCGCGTCGCTCGCGCCGAGGCGCGGCGGCACGCGCGCGGCTCCGCGCGGCGCGGTGCCTCGGAAGCGTGGGCTCAGCGTGTAGGCGAGGTGCTGCGGCACGCCGCGCGCCTCCGCGCGCGCGCGTCCGTCCTCGACCTCGCGCCGCGCCTTCGCGATCGCCGGCGTGGCGCGCGCGAGCCAGTCGGGGTCGGCGGGCAGGTGGATCACGACGAGAATCGGCGCCCAGTCCAGCCGCGGGTTCTTGTGACGGTCGGGCACGACCCACACGAGCAGCACCGTGCCCTCCGCGCCGCACGCCGCCTCGTAGATCCTGGGCTGCGAGCGCCAATCGGGCCTGACGCGCAGCGCCCGCGCGTGGTCGATGGCGGCGGCGCGGTCGCCATTGAAGTGAACCGTCGTCACCTCGCCGATGACGGACCGGCCGGACCGCCAGCAGAACACCGCGTCCGCCGACCCGCCGGCGATGGCCGCGAGCGATTCGGGCGCGGCGAGCCGCGGCAAGCCCTCGAAGGCGGCAAAGTCCTCGTGCGCATTGTACACGCCGCCCCAGCCGTCGTGCGCGTACGCGCGCGCGGCCGCTCGTACCGCGCGCGGCTGGTTCTCCACGCCCGACGTCATGTGCCATGTCGTCCCCGCGAAGCCGGGCTCGCCCAGCTCGGCCCGCACGACGGTACCGTACCCCGCGCCCTGCGTCGGGGCGGCGAGGTGGTGCATGCCCGCGCCGGTCACGCCCTCCGTGCGCTGCCGCGTGACGATCGTGCCCGTCGCGTGCGCGAAAAGCGTGTCGACCACGGCGGGCGCGCGCCCGCTGTTCGCCCGTAGCCGCGCCCTGCCCGCTTTTAGCTGCTCGGGGTCCTTGGCGTCGTACACGCGCGCGTCCGCGTCGCCCTCATCAGGCGCAGTGTAGACGCAGCGGCGTTCGAGCGGCGCCGAGCCACCGCCGTCCGCCGCCGCCGGCGAGGTTGGCGCCGCGCCCGCCGCCACCGCGCTCGTCGCCGCCGTGCCCGTCGCCACCGCCGCAGCCGCCGCGCCCGCGGGGTCGTCGTCCCCGTCCTCCGCGCCCTCCCCGTCGTCAGCGGTGGTGGCGTCGCCATCGTCCCCGTCGCCCTCGCCCCCGCCGAGGCTGCTGAATGGTCGGGGCCCCCACGCCGAGGCGGCGCGCCGCTGCGGCGCACGCGGCGGTGGCGCTCGCGACGGCGGCCTTGGCGCCGCCGCGCCGCGCGGCCTGGCCGCCGTCGACAGCGCGCGGCCTGCAGCGCCCGTGAGCGCGTCGAGCGCGGCCGTGCGTGCGATGCGGTCGTCGGGCGCGCGCAGCGCCGCCTCGACGGCCTGCAGCAGCCCGTCGGGCGCGGATCCGCCGACACTGGCATCGCACGCCTCGGCGAGCCGCGCGGCCTCGGCGAGCCGCGCGGCCTCGCGGGTGAACGGGCCGAAGCGCCTGGCGCGGTCGCCGAGCAGAGCGCCGATGGCGGCGCGGAGCGTGCGCGCGCGGGTCTCCTCGTACGCGGCCGTCGTGAGGCGCGCGAGGCGCGCGTCCAAAGCCTTCTTGATGTCGACAAGGACACTCGCGCGGCGGCCGTAGAGCGTCGATGCGCTCGCCACGACCTCGGCCGCGACTGTTGCCGCGGCGAAGCAACACGCGGCCCCACTCTGCGGGGGCGCCTTGAAGGCATCGATGGGCGGCGCTGTTCTGCCGATGCGCTGCGCAAGCTTCTTGATGAGCACGCCGGCCGCCGTGGCGTACGCCGATTCGCCGTTGCCCAAGGTGCGCGAATCGGCGAGCAGGGCGAGCGCGGCGCCGGGCGGCGCGCCGCGCTGCGCGGGCGGCGCGAGGAGCAGGTACGCCGCCGTCCAGTGCACGAGGCCGCTGGACGCGCGGAGGCAGAGCGGTAGCACGACCACGAGCACCTGCCCAAACCGGTCCGCATCCGCGCATGCTTTGCGCAGGTTGCGCAGCGCCACCTTGAGCGCATGCTGCGAGCACCCCGTGTCGCCCACCCTAACCCTGCTCGTGCCGAAATCCGCGTAACGCAGCAGGGCGATGAGGCAAGTGGATGGGACCACGTGGGGGTGGGTATCTCCCGGCGACAGAATGGTGCTGAGGGCCAGCGAGAAACTGTCCGAGCCGCCCCGCCCGCCGGGCAAAGCGTCCTTCACGGAGTCCTCCATCTGCAGACTGTGGGCACGTCAGTGTCCGGATGGCGGCCCGGATGATACTTGGGAGAATTTACATGATGCCCTGGAGAATGCCCCGCTCTCCCACAACCAGGACCCGCCAGCGCGCCGAGCCTACTCGTTTGCCCGCGCCGCCTCTCTTTGCGCGCCCGAGCGCGGCCTCCGAGCGCGGCCAACGTCCTCCGGGGGCGTGCATCGTGGCTGCTCGGAGGGGCTGCGACGCGGCGAAAGCTCGCTGCGCGGCCGCAACGTGAGCGCGCGCGCGCGGCCGCGCGCCGGCCTGCGCTGCTCTGCACGGCCGCGCGCCGGCCTGCGCAGCCTCGTCGCGCAGCGTGAGCGCGAGCGCGCGCGAGGTGAGCTCGGCGGATGGGTGCGCGGCGGCGTTGGCGGCGGGTGCGGCGGCAGGCTGGGCGGCGGGTTTGGACGGAGAGTGTCGGGGAAGAACGGGGCGCATCCTGGCTGGGAGTTGGACGGCGCCCACCACGCGCTGGCGGATCCTGGTTGCCACCACCACCCCCCCCCCCCCCCCCGGAGACGAGGACCAGGGGCATGGCCGACTCGCTGCGCCGCACAGCGCGCGGCGCGCGGCATGCTGCGCGACCTCAAGCACATCCAGCCGCGCTCCGCCCACGCAACGCGCGCAATGCCGCGTTGCACTGCAGGTGTGCACGTGCGGCTCTCACGCGCACTGTGTTGCACGAACGGCATCACGCCACCGAGCTGCGTCCGGACCACGCGCCGCGCGCAGGCGACCACACAGGGGCGCGCCGCGCCGCGCGTGCGCGCCCTCGCAACCGTTGCAGCACGCTCTGCCTTGCACTGCGCCGAGCCGCCGCGCGCTGTGCGCGTGCATGCAGGGCGCACGCGTGCGACGAAGCGCGCGCGCGGCGAGGCGCGCGGGCGGCTCGCTGCGCGGGCGGCAACGCGCCCAGCTGCGCCCAGGCCAGGCGCGCGCCCGCGAGTGCCACCGGGACGCACTGCCCCCGCCGGGGTCGCCGCGCGCTCTGTGTGTGCGCTCGCGCGCTGCGAGCGCGGCGGAACGTTCGTGCATGGCGCGAAGAGCGCGGCACCCGAAGACGGCTGCCCCGAGCCCGCGCCGGGTGGCAGCGAGCGGCGGCACCTCCTCGGCGAGCCCGCCCCGCGCCTTCCCCTCCACGTGGCGTTTTGAGGCAGACGGACACGCGCCCACACTGCGACTGGGCACGCTGCTCGAGGCAGACACGCACCCAACGCGCGCGCACCACGCGCCCGCGTCGGCGGGCCGGTGTGAACGAGCGAGAGCTCGGTGTCGCCAACGGGGGCACGGGCGCGACTTCGGTCCGCCTCTCGACGGACGCAGGCGACGCTGCCGGGAACTTCCCCGACGCCTGCACATCCAGGGCTTCGAGGTACAGAGCTGGGCAACAGTGCCGCTCGTCACCGATGAGGCGGCCAAGCTCGCTATCCTTGCTGCCCTCGGCTCCACCAAACAGCCGGGCGACCCAACGGTTCGTGATCGCCTGGCCGCCAGGTGCGAACCGCGCCCGTGCAAGCGCTTCACCCGCATTCTCCGCCCCGCTGCGGACGTCCGCCTGCCGGCCGCGAACACGGCCGGTGCGCGTTGCCGCCTGGCCCAACACGAAAACCCGCCCGCCCCCGAGGCCGCAGGTCCTACCTGCCCAAGCGCAGCCCAACGGCACGCAGACAGCCCGCCTTGGCAACCGACTCGTGCGCGAGCGCTCCGCCCTCCACAAGAGCCTGCCCCACGCCACCGCCGACGCGGAGCCAGCGCAGCCGACGCCCCTCCGCGACGCTCGCGCCGCAAGGCGCAAGGGCCCCGGCGAGACGGCGTCAACCAAGCCCGCCGCTGGCACAGCGCCGGCACCCGGAGCCCACCCCAAGCCCCCGCGCACGCCTCGCCCCCCCCCCCCCCCCCCCCCCCCCCCCCCCCCCCCCCCCCCCGATCGGCGGACCGATTGCGTTTTGGTGCGCCAGGCTCAATGCGCCATCGCAGTGGCGGGCCCGCAGACGCAGACGCTGACATGCCCAACGCTGGGCACTGAGGCCGCAGGCCGGCCCTCCTGGACCTGGCGGGCGAGCTGCCCGCGCAGCGGCCACGCGAGCCTCGCACTGACCGTGGCGGTCGCTGCCACCGTGATAGCTGCGGGTGCGGCGGCCTTGGCCCCAACCCCATCATCCGTCTTCATCCCCGCCCTGCTCGCGCTCGCGGCCTACGTCGGCAATCCCTGCACCGGGATCCGCCCCGCGAAGTCCACACAAGACTTATCCGTGCTGCACGCCAGCCGCGCGCGCCGACGCGCGCCGCTCCCACACGCTCACCTCCGTTTCCGCGGGCGGCCCAACGCCCCCCCCCCCCCCCCCCCCCCCTCCCCCCCCCCCCCCCCCCCCCCGGCAGGCGGCCATCGAGCCGCATTAGCACACCCGCCCGGGGCCTCCCGCCGCACCCGCAGCGGCTCGGCGCCTTGAATCCTCCCGTCCCACGGGGTGAGGCCTTCAACCCGGGCCCAGCGCGCTCCGACTGCCTCACGCGCGCCAGCGCCAACCTCGGCGGCATGGTAGACCCCGAGCGAAAAGCCGCACTTCTCGCCGTCCTCGTCAGGCGCAAGTACGTTATCCTGCTCCTACTGCCGACGCGGCTCCCGCGCGCGCGGACTACTACGCCGGGCAGATCGCCGCAGACGCACGTGAGTGCACACGTGCGGACAAGGCGCACACGCTCGACGTCCAGTTAGCGCACGTGCACGTGCGCGCCACTGGTCACATTTGAGCGTCCGTGCTCGCCCACAGCGTCGCCATCCACAAGATGCGCGCTGGAGCCATCCAAGCAGGGCTCTGCCTGCTCGGCTTCCGCAAGGCAATTTGGGCCGCGGACAGCGGACAGCGGACGGCGTGCGCGTGCGAGGTGCGAAAGGAGGAAGAAGGTAGGGAGAGTTGTGTGTGTGTGTGTGTGGGGGGGGGGGGGGGGGGGGGGGCACAGCGGCCGCCGGAGACGAGGACGCACTCACCGCTGTTGGCAATGCGCGCGTCACGGAGACAACTTGGCGGGCCTCGCACGCAGCTGGGCCGATCGCCGCCGTAGAGATGTCTGCAGCCGTCTCCGCGATGCCGATCGTCGCATCTGTTGGCACCGCTGCCATCTGCCGCACCCGCGGCCAGGCTGCCGGCAAGGTCGGCGCGTCGGGCTCCGAGCTCGGCCACGCAGGCGATGCGGCCGACGGCGGTGACGCTGAGCCCAGCGCCGGGTCCAACGGCTCCACGTCGAGCCGGCTGTGAACGAGCATGCTCGCACCACTTGCCCACGCCAGCGCGTCGGACTCAGGCACGTTGTAGATCTGCGCGGGCAACGCGCGTGCGTGCGGCAGGCGCGCGCGCGAGCTTTCAGGCCACGCGCGCGTGCCGCGCGGGAGGACGGGGCGGTCGCGGCTGCGCTCGACCGCCGGTCGCGGCACCGAGCGACCGTGCGCGCCGCCGCACGTTGTAGTCGTCGCACGGAAACCAAGCCTCGTTGCGGAGCACGATGGCGACAAGGTGCCCGCTCATCGGCCCCTCGCCCACGTGCACCACGCCGGCGACGGGGAGGTGGTCGCGCCCGCCGAGCAGCAGCCGCGGCGCGCACACGAGCGCGCGGTTGTTCTTGCACTGCGAGCCATTGCCGCGCGTCGTGCGCGGCGCCTCGACAGCAATGCTGGCTGGCGTGAGCACGCCCGAGTGGCCCGCGTTCGTGTGGCGATCCCGCGGCGGCCCAGCGGCGCCCCCCAGAGCGTGTGCAAGCGCGCGCGCCGCATCGCCGCCGACGCTGACGAGTACGGCGATGCCCTCGCCGGCCTCTGAAGGCACGGCGATCTGCTCGAGCACTGGCCCGACGCGTGTGTCGGCTTCAAAGGCCGCAGCGAGCCCGGGCACTCGGCCGAGCAGCAACCGGAAGAACTCAGCGGCATCCTGCGGCGTCCTTCGCGCGCCACGGCCCGAGATGACGTCGATGACGGACACAAGACACAGCCGTGTCGGCGCCCTGGTGTCCTCGATCAGCGTGCCAAAGTCCCGAAAACGCGCCCTCTCGACGCTGTTGGCACGGCGCGAAGCGGAGCGAAGCATCGCACGGAGCATGTTCAGGGCGAAGAGCGATTGCATAAGGACGGTCGTGTAGCACGCGCTGCCCTCGTTTTTCGCGCCTGCGCCGCGCCGCGCAGCGCCGGGTGTGCGGGGTGCGCACGCACGGTTTGCGGCGGGATGGAGGGAGGCTGGCTGGGCGCGCGCCGAGCCCGGCAAGCCGTGCAGGCGCTCACCACGCGGCACGCCGGGCACTCTCACCGGCCACATCGGGCCGTCAAACGCGTCTTCCACAGGCTGCCGACCGACGACGTAAAACTTGCTCAAGGCGCCGCGCCGTGCACGCGCCATGCGCGCGCTGTTGCGGGCTGCGCAGCAGGGACGACGGGGGAATTGGCGAGCGAGGGTTGGGCGCAGATCAGCGTGGTGACGCGGCAAGACGAGCGCGCGCCGGGCGCCTGGCGCGGAGGCGCCCCGCGCGAGGACGCGAGCCGCTTCTCGCACCGGACGGGCGCCCACGCGCAAGCCGGCTTTCGAGGGCTGGTGGATGGTGGCAGATGCCGAAACGGACACATGGAATGATGCGTCGGCGGCGCGAGCGCGGGACGATCTTGCCCGGGCAACTTTGCGCACGCTGCCAGCGCGCGTATGCGTGCGCATGCAGCGGGCGGCGCGCACGTTGCGCGTGACGGGGCGCCGAGCGGCACACCGGCGGGGACGCGCTCGCCGCTGCCGTGGCATCGTACGCTGCCTGCGTGCTGGCCCGCACGCACGTTGCCGGCGCGAGGGGACGGCGAGTGCGCCTCGGCCGAACAGGCGCGAACGTTACGCCCGAGCGCGTGGCCGGGCCCCGCCGACTGCACGCAGCGCCGGCCCAGGCGCGCATCCGCACGACGCGGATTTGGACGACGCATCGACCGGCACGCCGAGCGTCTGCGCCCGCCTCGCGGCCGGTCGCGCCGGCCCCTCTTCGGCCCGAGGCCGCACGTCCGCCGCGCGCCGCTTTGGCGCGCGGCGCGGCGCTCCCGGAACGCGCATGGCACACGCGCGGTGCGCGGGCACGCCCGCAACGCGCCATTCCAGCGCGAGCAGTTCGGCAAGCTTGCAGCGCGCGAGCAGCCGGGCATGTGCCGCGGAAACACAGTTCGCTGTGTGCGCCGGCCGCGACGACACGGCGTAGCGGCGCGAGGCTGGCCGCCGGGGCCACGGGCGTACTGCCGTGGCGCGACGCCATGGTATGAGCATTAAATTCATCGGGGGGTGGGGTGGGGGGGGGGGGGGGGGGCGCGTTGTGCGCACTTGGCGCGCGAGTAGTGCGAGTGGCGGGCGAGCCTCGTCGCCCACGGAGCCCGCCCCCGGCTCGGCGGCGCGCCGCCTGCTCGCCGGGTCGCGCACCGCCGTCGCCGCCGCTGCGCACTTGCCCAGCTTGCCGGCAGGCGGCAGGCGGCGGCGACGGCGGCGGCGGCGGCTGCGGCTGCGGCGCGAGCGCGACGCCGGGCGGCGGCAGCGCCGACGGCACGCGCGCAGCGGCGACCCACGCGGCGGCGGGCAGCGCGCCAGCGTGAGGCCCCTGCGCGCCGGCCGCATTGGCGCCGCCCTGCGCGCCCTAGAAGGGCGCGCAGGTACGCGGGCCGGTCGCGCGGCGCGCGGTGCTGGCGAGCACCCGACGGCTGCGCGTCGGCGCGAGCGGCGCGGCGGGCGTCGCGCCGGCGGGTGCTGGCCAGCACCGCGCGCCGGCGGCGCGCCCGCCGCCAGCGCGCCGCCCGCCGCCGGCGCCGCGCGCGCCGTCCGCGCCCGCCGCCACCGCGCGCCGCCGCCGCGCATTCGCGCGCGGCGGCGACGGCGGCCGCGGCGAGCGCCGCCGCCGCCGCCTCGCCACCGCTGACCGCGCGGAGCACCTCTTTGAAGACGACGCTGCGCGTCACGAGGTCCGGGCCGAGCGCAAAGCGGACGCGCGACGTGTGCCCGACGCGCGAAGCGGCCACGTGGAGCTGGCCGTGCGTGAAGCACGGCTCGGCGAGCCACACGCCCGCGCACCCGAGCGCTTGCCCCTGCGCCTCGTTACGCCGGCCGCACCGGGGAACTGGCGGCGCATCCGCACAAGCGCGAACGTGCCGTCGTCGGGCGAGTGGTGGTCGACAGGCGCGACGAGCACGGTGCTGTTGCGCCCGGCGGCCGCGCCGGGGCGTGCGCACTCGAGCAGCCGGCCGCCGGCGCGCACGCCGCGCACGATCAGCCGCGTGCCGCCGCACAGCCCCTCGCCGGGCGAGAGGTTGCGCGGCAGCATCACCACCATCCCGGGCTTCAGGTCGAGGACGCGGTGCGGCATCTGCGCGTGCTCGAGCGAGTCGAGGAATTCGACCGACGCCCGCGCAATCTGCTTGCCCGCCCCGTCGTCGCGCCAGCTCGTCCGCCGACGCGCACCTCGCCGCCGCGCCCGGGAAGCGGCCGATCGCCAGCCAGTTGATCCGCGCCACGTCCGTCTGCTTGGCGCAGAGCACCGCGCGGTCGCACAGCGAGCCGTCGTCGGTCCAACACGTCGCGCCGTGGACAAAGTCGTCACGAGCTCCGTCGGGTAGGCCGAGCCCACGCGGATGGGGACGCCGCCGACGGCCTCGGGCAGCTGCACGGGATCGAGCGGGAATGCGCCGGGCATGGCCCCGGCCGCCGGCACCGCCGCGGGAACGGCGCCGTCGCCGGGGCTGCGCAGCAGCTCCGCCCACTCGCCCGCGCCGAGCGCGTCGCCCGTGTCGCGCGCCGCGCTCGAGGCGCGAACGTTCTCGACCAAGGCGTGCTGCCGATCGTGCTGCCACGGCGCCGAGTACTTGAGGCAGGAGCGCACGATCTGCGCGCGCGAGCCGCGCCGCACCACCAGCAAGAACTGGCGAAAGTCGCCGGCGAGCAGCAGCGTCTCGCCGCCGAAGCGCTCGTCGACGCCCGTCACGTCGCGCAAACACCGATCAGGCGAGTCGAGGTGGCACCGCGTCTGCATCGGCGCCTCGTCCCACACGACCAGCCGCCGCGGCGGCCAGGGAGCGCCCGCGCTCGGAGCGCGGCACGCCATTGAACGGCTTGCCCGTCGGAGTCGGCACCGCCGGGCACCTTGAAGGTCAAGTGGAAGGTGCGGCCGTCGGGCAGCAGCGTGGCGGCGACGCCCGAGGACGCGCCCACGACGACCGCGTGCCCATCCGCGCGCACGGCGGCGATAATGGCGCGCTCGACGAACGTCTTGCCCGTTCCGCCCGGCGCGTCGCAAAGATGCAGCCGGTTGCCCACGCCGCGCAGCGCCGATTTGACGACCGCGCCGTGGAGCGCGCACTGCTGGCCGCCCTCGGCCATCGCCGCGCGCGCCGCCGCCGCGCTCGCAGCCCGCTCGGCGCGACGGTAGCCCTGCGCGCGCGCGAGCTCGCGCCCGCCCGGCCCGGCCGGCGCGCGCGCCGTGCGCAGACCGGCCACCGCCGCGAGCGCCGCCGCGCGCTCGCGCTCGTCGGGCACGTACAGCCCCGTGGAGTCGAACGTGTCGGCCCAGGCGGGCACGCCGTACGAGGCGAAGGCGTCCGAGCCGGGCTGCGGCCGCTGCTCGGCGCGCTTCAGGAGCATGACCCCGCACACGTTCCACTTGGTGCCAAACATCGAGCCCGGGAGCCCCGTGTAGACGCGGTCGAGCTGCGTGGCGATGGCGCAGACGTCCTCGTGCCGGATCTCGTCGACCGGTTCGCGCCGCGCGTCGACGAGCGGCACGACGCGCTCGGAGCCCGCCCACGTGAACGTGCGCGTCGACATGTTCAGCCGCGTGTGCGCGAGCGTGTCGTCCTCGTACTTGGGCTTGACGGCGGGCGAGAGCTTGCCGCGCACCTCCTCCTTCGAGAGGCCGCGCGTGTTGAGCAGCTCCTTCTGGCGCGCGTGCACCGTCTCGACGCGCTGATCGTCGATGGCGCGCAGGGCGCCAAAGTAGGCGTCCATCTGCGCGAGCGGCGCGCCTTCAATCGGCAGCTCCTTGTCGGTCACGCCGGCCGTGTACGCCGCCTTGTCGACGTCCGTCGGCCCGTACATGGTGCCAAAGTTGCCGTCGCCCGTGAGCTCGGGCCAGTCGACGACGCAGGGCGGCGAGACGAAGGCGAGCGCGCGGCGCGACGGCCCGTAGCTCAGCTTGTCGACCGTGCGCGCCTGCTCGCTCGGCTTGACCGGCCGCGTGCTCACGATCTCGCAGTTGACGAGCGCCGCGTCGAAGGCGCGCAGGTCGATGGCGGCCATGGTCGTTGTGCGCGGGAGATCACGCTGCAGGCGGGCTCCACAGTAGGTTCGAGAAAAAAAAAAGCTGGGCCAACGGTCAGTCGAGCGCCACAAGCAATCCTCGGGAGCCGGTGGCCCAACCCAACCCAACGATCTTCGTCGCCACCCTTCGCGCGTTTTCCGTTCGCGCCCAAGCAGACAATGAGACCACAATCTCGGTGCTGCTCGGCGCGATGATGGGCCTCAGCGGCTCGGTGGCGATCGTGCTCTACGTGCGCGCGCGACGTCGCGAGGTGCAGCACGGGCGCGTGGCGACGCCGCGCATCATCCAGCGCCAGCTCGAGCTGCAGCTGCCGTGGGGCCGGCCGGACGAGGCATCCGTCGCCTCGCGTGCCGAAACGCCGGGCGTCGAGGCCGCGTCGCGCTCGGTGCGCGACGCGGCGCCCGAGCCGGACCCGGACGAGGGCTACGTGCGCGTGGCGAGCGCGGCGTTCTGAGGCGCGCACGACGTCGCCCAGCCAGAGCAGCCCGGGGCGGGGCGAGTCCGGCTGCGCGGAGGTCCGGCTCGAGCGGGCGGGCGCCATGCTCTGAGGCGCCGCCGCTTTCTAAAAGGGTGTAGGGTGTAGGGTGTAGGATGCAAAACAAGCCCTCCCCACATTTGGGCCCGACGTCATTCCTTCTTCGAAGCCGTGACGTTACTCACATACGAGTACTTTTACTAAGTGTAGGATGTATCTATTCTCTAAGTATTTGCATAGTGTAGGGTGTAGGATACGTACGGTTACGAAAGTCCTACAGGGAGTGAAGGAATGACGCTGTGACGAAAGAAGGAATGACGTCGGGCCCAGATGTGGGGAGGGCTTGTTTTGCATCCTACACCCTACACCCTACACCCTTTTGAAAAGCGGCGGCGCCTCAGAGCATGGCGGCTCGACAGCATGGCGCCTATACAGCATGGCGTCGTCCAGCGTCACGCCGCGTCGTGGTCCTGCCGCTCCTCCGTGGCGCACGGATGGCGCTCCTCCGTGACGCAGCCGAACGACGTCGCGGCGTCACGGCCCGGGCGCAGTCGCCATCCTGGACGCCACGCTGGACGACGCCATGCTGTCGAGGCGCCATGCTGTCGAGCCGCCATGCTCTGAGGCGCCGCCGCTTTCTAAAAGGGTGTAGGGTGTAGGGTGTAGGATGCAAAACAAGCCCTCCCCACATTTGGGCCCGACGTCATTCCTTCTTTCGTCACAGCGTCATTCCTTCACTCCCTGTAGGACTTTCGTAACCGTACGTATCCTACACCCTACACTATGCAAATACCTAGAGAATAGATACATCCTACACTAAGTAAAGGTACTCGTATGTGAGTAACGTCACGGCTTCGAAGAAGGAATGACGTCGGGCCCAAATGTGGGGAGGGCTTGTTTTGCATCCTACACCCTACACCCTACACCCTTTTAGAAAGCGGCGCCGAAGGTGGGAGGATGCCACCCGTATGCGCGCGTTTGAACGTGCGCGGACGGCCGTTGGCTTCGCGCCCTTTCGCCCACGGTTTGCGCGCCAACGGACCAGTCCTCCGCGGGCGCCGCGCATCGTCTCAGGGGCGGTCGGTGTGGTACGCCGCGCGCATCGTCAGCGCCGCGGCGTCGAGCTCGGCGAGCGAGGGCGCGTACGTGACGCCGCTCAGCACCTCGTCCGCGCCCGCCCTCGTCGCGCTCGCCGCCTCCGCAGTGCGCGCAGGCGGCTTCGTGACGGCACGCGAGGCCACGCCGCGCGCCGCAGGTGCCTTCGCGCGCTGCATCGTCTGTCTGCCGGTCCGACGCGCTCTGCTCTGAACGAACGGACGGCACGCCCGACGAGATCTCGTCGCGTGCACGCTCGCACAGCATGTACCCCCAGAACGTCTCCGAGCTGCTGCCCGACGAGATCTTCGGCGACGAGCTGCTCGTCGACCGGCACTACCGCGTGCGCATCCTTCAGCGCGTCGCCCGCCGCCGCGATGCGGCCGAGGCCAACTTTTGGCTCGACGGCGGGCCCGCCGACTCGGTCGTCGGCGCGTGCATGTGCGGCCGAATCTACGCGCTCAAGTGCATGGGCCGGCTCGTCCGCGGCGCCCGGATCCTCGCGCTGCTGCGCAAAAATGTGGCGCTCGCCACGTGCCGCGCACACCTCATGGGCCACATGCTCCAGCGCATCGTCGGCGACAGCGGCGTCGCGCGGCTGCTGCAGCTGGTTGCAGCTCGTTCGCGAGGATCACGACACGCTCAACGCCGAGCACCAGGCCTTGGAAGCACAGCATGACACCGGCCAAGTCATGCGACGGCATGTGCGCGCGCGCCGACGCGCTCTCCAAGGACCTCGCACGGGCGCACGAGCACGCTCACAAGCTCGATGGCTATCTGGTGTGGTGCAGCGAGCGCCTCGGTGAGAGTGACTCTTTCAACGGAGCGCTCGAGAACCTGAACACGCGGTGCAGCATGAGATGTGCTGGCTCCACGCCGAGATGTCGTCGCTCGTTGCGAGTTCGCCCGAGGCTTACGCGAACGACAGCGAGGCCACCGACTTCAAGGACCACGGCGTGTGCGTCGAGTTCGATGTCTTCAACCGCGACGGGGTCGAGGGCGCGCCCGTGCCCGCGACCGCGCCCACGAAGGCAGAGCCGGGCATCGAGTCCGAGTGCATCGCGCCCGCACAGGCAGAGCCGGGCAGCGAGTCCGAAGCGTCGCGCCCGCGCCCGCGCCCGCGCCCGCGCCGGCAGAGCCGCGCACCGAGCCCAAGTGAGCCAACGTGCCGCCGAACTCGCCCAAGCTCTCGTCGGTCGACAGTCAGGCCACCGAGTACAAGACCTCCTACGCGAACTCACGTGCTCGCCACCTGCAACGCCTCGAGTTTACGCACGCGTTCGAGTCTGTGCAGGCCGAGGTCGCTTAGCCAAAGCGCGCCAAGGTTCCGGCCACCGGCGCATCCAGCCGCTGGCTGCGCAACACGGCGGTGCGCAACACCCGCAGCTCGGCCAACGGCAAGTAGCGCGCCGGCGCAGCGCACGGTATGCCGCGGCGAGCTCAGTCGCGAAGAGTGTCCGACTGGCCGCGCCCTCCACGGGGTGCACGCGCACTCGGCGCGGTCCGGTCAGTCAGGGGGCCTCAGCTTGCGCGATGCCAGTTGCGAGCCCCCCCGGAATCCGCCATTCTATTCTACTAGGCGTAAATCACCCAAGCCCTTCCGGTCGCCCGCATTCCGGGGTCGGACCCTCCGTCGGCCCGGCTCGGGCCCTCCGTCCGCCGCGCCCGCTCGACCCCGAATTCTACTCCAAATCGGCCGGTCAGGAGGGTGTCTCGGTCCTAGGCTCGTCATAAGCCTCGCCCCGACCCCTCGAGCGCTCATTGGCTGGCTTTTAACCCTTGACTGTACGACCCGGGTCGTACTCTCAGCCTTACACTGGCCGGACCAGCCCGGACCGCGCCGTATATAGTACTGGGCGTCAATCACCCAAGCCCTTCCCGTCGCCCGCATTCCGGGGTCGGGCCCTCCGTCGGCCCGGCTCGGGCCCTCCGTCCCCCGCGCTCGCTCAACCCCGAGTTTTGCTCAAAAAATACCGGTCATGGGGGTCCCAGTCCTGGACTCGTCCTGGGCCTAGCCTTGGCTGCTCCTCGAGCAATGGCTGGCATTGCTTGCTTGCTTGTACGAGCCGGGTCGTACTCTCAGCCCCCTACTCGATCGCTGCGTGGAGCATCAGGAGGCGGTCGGCGCGGTCCATGCCCTCGTCGTCGGCGGGCAGCTCGACGATCGCCTGCTCCTTGGCGATGAGCCGGTTGATGACGAGGTTGACGACCTTGTGCTGCCGCACGAGCTCGTCTCCATCGCTCAGATTGCAGACCTCGAGGTAGTGCTCAATCAGCGCGCGGCGCGGCAGGCAGCCGGCGGACGGCGCGCTGCCCGCGGGCGCGGCCTCGACGTCGGGCACGTCGTCGTCGCCGCCGTCGCCACCGACGGCGGGCCGCGCGAGCGCGGCGGCGGTCGCCGCGTCGTCCTCCGCACGGCGCAGCCGACGGAGCAGGATCGACTTGATCCGCTCGAACTCCTCGAAGGTGAGGACCGTGACGCGCTTCGCGGCCGGCGCGCCGTTGGCCTGCGCGTCGCCGCCGCCGCCGCCGCCATCGCCGCCGCCGCCGCCGCCGTCGGCATCGTCGTCGTCGTCGCCGTCGCCGATGGCGTCGTAGATCGCGGCGAGCTCGGCGTCCTCGAAGGAGATGTCCGCGTGCTGCACGTGCACGACCGACGTGGAGACAAGCCGTTTCGCCTCCTTGACGTACCGCGTACGGATCCGGTCATCGAGGTGGACGCGCGCGATCGCCTCCGACAGCCGCAGCAGCGCCTCGAGCTGGCGCACGGTGACGCGCTGCGCCATCGCCGAGCCGGGCGCGTGCGAGGCGGCGCGCAGCTGCGCGTACGCGTCGACGAGCGCGCCGCGGCTCTCCGCCGTCAGCTCGGGCTTGATCGTGCGCGCGTACTTGACGTAGCGCTGGAGCTGCGCGGCGGAGAACTCGGGGCGCGCCGCCGCGTGCGAGAGCGAGCCGTGCTGATGGAGGCGTACGATGTGCTGCGCGATGTGGTAGTCCTTCACGTCGTCGCACTCGTCGAGGATCACGAAGAAGAGGTCGAAGCGCGACATGATGGGCGCCGAGAGCGTCAGGTTCTTCGACAGCGGCTTGGCGCGGTCGTACCGGCCGTGCGCCGGGTTCGCGGCCGCGAGGATCGACGCGCGCGCGTTGAGCGTCGCGCGGATGCCCGCCTTGGCGATCGAGATGGTCTGCTGCTCCATCGCCTCGTGGATCGCCACCTGGTCGCGCACCTCCATCTTGTCGAACTCGTCGATGCAGCAGATGCCGTTGTCGGCGAGCATGAGCGCGCCGGCCTCGATCACCGCGTCGCCCGACTCCTCGTCGCGCGTGACGCTCGCCGTGAGGCCGGCGGCGGTGGAGGCCTTGCCCGAGGCGTACACGGCGCGGGGCAAGATCGAGCAGACGTACTTGAGGAACTGCGACTTGGCGGTGCTCGGGTCGCCGACGAGGCACGCGTTGATGTCGCCGCGCAGGTTGGTGCCGTCCTCGGGCGACTGCTTGTGCACGCCGCCCATGAGCAGGAGTAGGATGCCGCGCTTGACGTCGTCGTGGCCGTGGACGGTGGGCGCGATCGAGCGGGCGAGCAGATTGTAGATCTCGCGCGACGTGCGCATGTCGTCGATCTCGTCCTTCTCCGCCGCCGAGAAGCCGTCGTACACGGCGGCGGCGTCGTCCGTCTCGTCGCGGATGTTGATGCACCCGAAGCGCGCGTCCGCCGACGAGATCGACGACGCGAGGAAGGCCGTCTTGTACGTGAGCTCGCGCGTGCCGAGGGCGGAGAGGCCTTGCAGCCCGCCGTCCGCGCCGCGCCCCTCCGCGCGCGGCCGCACCTCCGCGCGCTCGCCCGTCGCGCCGTGGCCGCTCACCTCGGGCACGACGACGAGCGTGCCGGTGAAGACCGCCTTGTCGCCCGCCTTCGCGCGCTCGACGTTGTCGTCGCGCACGATCACGTCGAGCGTGCGCGGCATGCAGCCGGCGGGGATCTCGGACGTGTTCTCCTGCACGCGCACGCGCTGCCAGTCGGCGAAGCGCGAGCGCTTCGTGTCGAGGCTCCACTTGGTGCGATTGGGACACTTTGCGCACAGCACTGGCTCCGTGTACCGGAGCTGCTGCCGCACGCCCTCGACGAGCGCGCCGCAGTCGTTGCACGCGAAGACGCCCTCGACGAGCTCGGGGCGGACCTCGCTCGTGCGCGTCACTGTTCCCGAGATGCACGACAGCTTGCCCACGCAATCCGTCTTCAGCTCGCGGATCTTGAGCGTGAACGGCATCCCGAAGAACGAGACGCTGAACTCCTTCACCGACGCCGCGTGCGCCGCGTACTCGTCGGACACGTAGCGCTTGAGCGCGGCGCGCAGGAAGGGCTCGAGGCGGTAAAAATGGTCGCGCAGCGCCTCCGCGAGCGAGCCGTCGTGCGCCTCGACGTGCTGGTAATTGACGTAGAGCGTCGACGTCTCGTTGTCGCGCATGCACCGCACCTGCTCCGCGTACTCCCGGAGCAGCGGCCCGTTAAGGATCGAGCTTTCGGGCGTGAGCAGCGAGGCCTCGGAGAAGCTGCGCGCGCGACGCGCGGCCACGCGCGCGGACGAGCCACGCGCCGCCGCCCGTGCGGCGCACGACGCGCGCGCGTGAGCGGCGCGGGCGCGGCGCGCCCGAGCGCGCGCGCGCGCGCGCGCCGCGCCGCGCGCTCGGGCGGGCGGCGGGCGGCGGCATGCGACGCGGGCGCGGGCGCTGGCCTCTCACCGCGAGATGAAGTCGTAAAACTGCTTGCCGATCTCTTCCTCAAACGTTGTGTCCGCCATCCGCGCCGAGCTTCGTGCCGCGCTCGGCTTCCCTCCACGGCCTCTCGCCTTTCGCGCCCACAGCCGCGATCCGGAGTCCGACACTCGGAGTTCCGGAGGCAAGGGCGGAGTACGGGCTACGGGACTGCTCATCGCAATTCGCGCTACTCGACGTGCTCGTGCCCGATCTTCTGCACGCGCCGCTTGAGGAGCGCGACGAGCTGCGCCTCTGAGAGCGGCTCATCAGTCAGTTGCACGACGTGCCGCGCGAGCTTGCGCCACTGGCCGCTCATCACTGCGGGGCGCGCGCGACGCCAAAGGGCGCGCGCGGCCGCAAGAACCGGGCGTTGGGCGTGCGCACGGCGCACGGCGCGAGGTGCGCGCGCGTGAGCGCGCGAGGCCGACGCCGCGCGCAGGTGCGCGCGCACGCCACGCGCACCGAGGAAGCCGATCTCGAAGAAGAAGAGGCCCTCGAAGCAGAGCGCGCCGTGCGCCTCGTGCTGCGCGAGCGAGTCGACGAACGCGGCGGGCATTTCGCTCCAGTGCTTGCGCGCGTTCACGTGGTGGATGATGTGGTAGCCATCGTTGAAGGTGAAGCGATTGTCGAGCACGGCGAGGCAATTGTACGTCGAGACGTAGTCGTCGGTCGGGCGGGACGGCTCGACAAAGATGTGCTGCGACCAGTTGCCGAACATGAGCGTCACAGATGACTTGACAAAGGGCACGAGCAGCGTCCACAGCGCAGCCGTCGGCGAGACGGACCACGCGGCGGCGATCAGGCAAAACCAGCCGGAGAGCAAGCTGACCGCGTAGAGCGCGAGTTGGCGCCGGCCCTTGGCAAGGGCGTACAGTGGGAGATATATCGCCGTCGCAGTCAAATAGGTCATCCAGTACTGATCGCGGCGCGCGCGCGGGGCGCAGCGCGCGCGCCGGCGTGAGGCACACCGCGCACTGGCCGCCGAGCGCCTGCCCGCCCGAGCCGCCCGCGCGCCGCGCGCCGGACACCGCGCGCCGCGCGCCGGACACTGTGCGCCGCGCGCCGGACACCGTGCGCCGCGCGCCGGACACCGTGCGCCGCGCGCCGGACACCGCGCGCCGCGCGCCGGACACCGCGCGCCGCGCGCCGGACACCGTGCGCCGCGCGCCGGACACCGTGCGCCGCGCGCCGGACACCGCGCGCCGCGCGCCGGACACCGTGCCTTTGCAAAGTCGAGGAGCGAATCGCGCTGGTAGGGCATGGTGGAGGAGAGGTCGGAAGGGAAGCGGTTGTCCTCGACGTGGTGCATCACCACGTGGTGCAAAAAGTACATGCCCGGCGGTATCCCGAAGAGCGGGCCGAGGACCGTCGGGAGCAGCTCGTTGAGCGCGCCGGCGGCGACCGGCCCGAGTGCGGCGGGCGACCACAGCTTGCGGTGCGACGCGTAGTGCAGGCAGAGGATGAAGCGCGCGTCGAAGATAGCGGCGGTGAGTAGCACGTACGTCAGCCCGCACAGGTGCGTGCTCGTCGCGCCCACGGGCAGCGCATACATGAGCGCGGCTGCGACGCCGGTCGTCGCAACGATGTTGCACGTCAGCACGACCATTGGCCAGTCGCGCGGGTCGCAGAGGCAGGCGCGCACGCGGCGCGCAACGCAAGCAGGGAACGGGTTGATGTAGTACTCCCAGCGCACGCCGTGCGCGTCTTTGCCCGCCAGCTCAGCCTGCCGCGGCGCGGCGCGCGAGCGGCGGCATCGGCGTCACGCACGCGCGCCGGCACGGTGCGGCCGCGTCCGCGCGCGCGCGCGGGCGCTCGCAACCCCTCAAGCGCCAGAGCACGGCAATCAAGGCGCCCTGCGGCGCGGCGCACCGCTCGACGGTACTTGGCCGGCAGGCCAGCCGGCGCGAGGGTTTTCGGCGCCGTGCACATCGCCGGCGCGTCCGCTCCGCGCGATCGGAATCGAAAGATTGACCGGCTGCGCGGTTTTGGATGACTCCGGAATTCCGAATTTCACTTGTTGACTCACTTGACTCGCACGGACGGGTCATACGAGAAAGCGAGCGCAAACGTCGAGTCCGCGCGGTGCAGCACCGAGAAGGTGGGCATGCTGTGCATTGTCTGGTGCGAGTGCGCAAAGCCGCCACGTGCGAGGAAGGCCGCGGCCCATTCGCGGTGCGTGCTCATCATGCAGCCGAAGTCCAGAATGTCGCGGATGTTCGAGTTGGGGGGCACGAGCATCACCTTGTCCCAACCAAGCAGGCCGTACTGCGCCGCAATGGCGCCGTGCGCGCCGGTCACCATACCGCGGAAAAGCTCCTTGATTTTTTGGGGCTCGCACCGCGCGGCGTACTCGACGTGGCTCGCGCCGTGCGGGAAGATGGGCCAGTTCATCGTGTACATCACATGGACGGTGTCCTTGGCGGCCGAGCACGCGCGCGCGATCGCGTGGAACATGGCGGGCGGCAAGTAATCCGGCACGTTCGACCAGTTGAGCGTGTGCGGCTGCAGCGAGCGGATCTCCGCGTGCAGCGCGTGCGAGTCCGGCGCGAGCGTTGCGAGCCGCAGCCGTACGCCGATCGCGCCGCGGCGCATCTCGCGCGAGAGATCGGCGATGCGGCCGCGCACGATGCGCACGCACGTCTCGATGACGTCGCACACCGCGCTCGAAGGCGCGTTGACAAGCTCGACGAAGGAGATCGTCTGCAGGAAGCTCTCGCTCGGCGAGACCGCGCCCAGCTCGTCGGGCATGCCAAACATGACAACCGAGCCCACCTGCGCGGCGAGCAGCTGCCCGCACAGCATGTAGGCGCAGAGGGCGTGCCGATCGCGCGCGAGCCGAAAGTTCCCGATGAAGGACACGCACGACCCCTCCCAACTGTCGAGCCAGCCCGTGCGCGCCGCCGCGAGCGGAACGTCCGCGAGCGACCAGTGCCGGAGGAAGGCGAGCACGGTGGGCGGCACCGCGCCACCGTCGAGTCCGCCCGTCACGCGCGGGCACTCGGGCGAGAGCATGTCGCGCAGTGCAGTGCGGAAGGATGCGCGCGCGCCGACGCTCCACGCGGCGGAGAACCACACCTGCAGCACGTCGTCGTCGCTCGCGCCGCGCTGCATCATCGCGATGATCGCAGCCGTCTTGGCAACGGCGTACGCTGACTGCTCATAGCCAACCCAGCGCGTTGGCGCACTGCTCGCCTCGCCGTAGCCGCTGATCTTGATTGACGCAGAGAGCGATGCAAGGTCGACGAAGCCGACGGCGACGTGCGTTCGCCCCGCTGCCATCACCGTCGGCGTCACCGGCGCGTTGGAGAAGGAGTGGTGCAGCTCCTTCTCATACGGCCTCGCGCCGATCTCGCGCACGCTCCCATGCTTGGCATGGAGCAGCCAGTCGATGTCGGCCGGCTCGTTGCTGCGCAGCCGCTTGAGTACATCGCCGACCGTCACAAAGCACGAGTCGCCAAACGCGAGCGCGTCCGGACCGCTGTCGTTGCGCCGCGTCGAGGACGGGCCGCTTGTCATTTGCAGCTCGTGCATCCTGATGGCCACCGCGTGCTCGTACGCCGAGTGGAGCTTGGTCATGCAGCGCTTCACGTCGCACTGCTTGGGCATCAGGCCGGCCTGCGAGAACTCCTTGTGGAAAGGCGCCACGCGCTCATCGTACAACGGGCCCTCGAAGAGAAGCGACTCGCGCATCTTGGCGTCGTCGCCGCCGGCGCGCATCGCCATGCTCAACATCATGCGCGCGTTCTCCATGCACATGGCGCTGGCCGTGTCAGGCAGTTCGCCTTGCGCCCGGAGCACCTCGTTCAGACGCCCGCGCACGGACGGGCGCGGCTCGGAGCTGCGCGCGCGCCGCGGCTGCTCGCTCGCCGCGCTCGCCACACTGCTGCGTCGCTCCGCAATGCGTGCGCCCAGCTCGGCGAACACGCGCGCATGCTCCCCGCTTGGGAGCGCTCGCAGCGCCTCGTCGCACGCTGCCTCCGCCTCTGATAGCCATTCGAGAGCAACGAGGGCGAGCACGACGCGGTGGCGCGCCTTTGGCTGCTGCTCGTTGCGGTCGATGGCGAGCGCCGCTCGCGCATCGCGCAGCGCGCCGAGCAACGCGGGCTGCGTACCGATCCGCAAAAAGGCAGCCGCCCGGTTTGCGAGGAGCGTGGCCGCGAGCGACGCGCACCCAAGCTCGCGCACGGCCGCCTCGTAGCACGCGAGCGCCCCCGAGAAATCGCCTGCGACAAAGAGCGCGTTGCCGCGCGCTTTGGTCTCGGCCGTGCGCGCGCTCGCAAGCTCGGTGGAGCGCATCGGCGTGCGCGCTGCCCCTGCGCCCAGCAGGCAGTGCGCGCCGCCCCGGCGCTCCGGTGCAGCGGACGCGCCGATGGCGTGCAGCGCGGGTTCGGCGCCAGGCCGCTCGCGCGCGTGTGCGGAGCCATCACCGGCGTGCAGCGCGCGGAGCAGCAAGCCGAGCCCGTCCCCCCCGGACGACGTGGCCGCAGGGCGCTCGCCGATCAGCGCGAGCAGCTTGGCCCCGCCGTCATCGGCGCGCGTTATGCGCGCAGCCTCGAGCATCGCCCAGCGCGCCGCGCTGGATGCGGAAAGCGCGGCCGCCGCGCGCCCGGCGCGCACGAGTGCTTTGCCGAGCTCGGGGCGCGGCGGCGCGTGCTCGGCCACCGCGAGCAGCGCAAGCGCGACGTTCGCGGCCTCGAGCGCGCGCATCGGCTCGCCGAGCTCGAGAAGGTACGCCGACGAATTGAGGTAGCACAGCGCGAGCAGTCTGCCAGACGCTCCTCGCGAGTCGAGCTCGTCGAGGCCGGACGTGTAGCTCGCAACGGCCTCCTCAAACTCGACGGCGGCAAAGTGGCGGTTGCCCTCCACCTTGCACGCTTCCGCGCGCGCCACCGCGCTGCTCGTGCCGCCCAACGTGCCATCGTCCGCGGGTAAGACGATCACCTCGTTCGGGTTGTCGCACCGGATGCCACGCGTGCCGTCGCCCATCACCTTGTAGAATGGCTCGAGCACGAGCAGGCGGCGGCCGACGACGAACAGTGCGTCGGCCTCTGCCTGGCTGCGGACGCGATTGTACACCGAGAGCTTGACATAGTCCCCGCAGTCGTCCTCGAGAAGCAGCTGCGCTGCGGTCATCACAAACGGCGCGCCGACAATCGTCCCGCGCAGCGCGCGCCCGCGGTGCGTCACGCCGACGGCAAGCGCGGACGCATGGATGGGCGTGAGGTCGGATGCGACGCGCGGCGAGGCAAACGCGTGGGCAGGTTTGACGTCGACCATCGCGTTCGTCGTCCCGATTCGGAACGTCACCATGCCCGTCGCGCGCGCGCGACGCATGTCGGCGAGCAATTTCTCGTGCGAGCGCATCAGCTCGGCGTTGCTGCGCTTCTGGCCAAAGCGCGAAAGGTCGAGGCCAGAGCGGCGGAGCGTGTCGAGCGCGGCAGGGTCGGCCATGAGCTCCAGCGTCTTGGCAGCCACTTCGGGCGAGACGCGATCCATCAGAGCGTGGGCGTCGTGTGGGGTGTAGGCCGAGTGGTGAACACGCGTGTTGATGAGCAACACGCGTGTTCACCACGCCAGACGACGCGCGCGAGAGGACGCGGTGCGCAGTTTGCAAATCAGTTGAGGTGCAAGCATGCTCGACGGCGATTAGGCGGCGGCGGCCGATCCGTGCGCGGCCCACACGGCGGTGCTCCGCCGCTTTAGGCGCGGCAATGCAGCACGGCGCATTCACGACCTGACGCTGACGACTTGCGCGCACACCTGTCTGAGGGCGCGCGCGCGGCACCCGGCGTCACGTGGGCCGAGCTTGCAGACGCGTGTGGAGCGTGCGCGCTGGAGCGCGAGGACGTGGGCGACCGACGCAGTGGCCGCGCGCTGCCGCCAGGCATCGCCAGCTTCGCGACGACCAGCGCGTGCGGCGCCGTGCGCGCGGTCGCAACGCTCGAGCCTCGGCCCTGCGATGCGGGCCCCGGGGCGCCCGTCCTGTGCGCGCCGAATGCCGATCGGCCAAACGAGCAGGCGGCGCGCCGAGGCGCCGAAGCCGTGCTCGCGGCATGGACGCCCGCTGCAGCGCCAGCTTCCGCGACCGCTGCGCGCGCGTGTGCGCGCTGGCTGTACGAGCCTGCGCCGCTCGCGCCGCCGGCAGGGCGGCCGCTGTACGTGCCCGCCGTGCCGTCGCCCGCCGCGCCCGACGTTGCAGAGCTGCGCGCGCGGTGCAGCGCAAAGTTGTCCAACCTGCTGCACTTCCGCCTCGCGTCGCAGCGGCTGGCGGACGGCGAGCGCGCGCAGCTTCGCAGGGCGCTCAAGCGCGAGCGGCTGAACCTGCGCAAGCTGCGCGCTGGGTCGCAGCCGGGCAGCGCGCTGGCCACCGCGGTCGATCTCACGCAGCCTTCGGTCTCGCCGTCGAGCTTGGCGCGGCTCGCGGTGGCGGCGTGGCCGCTTAGCGGCGGCGGCGACGACGGCTGCGGCGGCGATGGGTTCGCCCGGCGCCGCTCGTGGTCGGGAGCGCGCACCTCGCCATGGGGAGCGCGGCGGCGCCACAGCCGGTCGGTTCGCGTGCGGTCCTATATAGGGCGCCATCCGGGCTGGTCCAGGGCGAGGTCCTGGACTCGTCCTGGACTGGGCCCCCCCTCCATGACCGGTCGTTTTGAGCAGGACTCGGGGTTGAGCGGGCGCGACGCTGGAAGCCCCTCACCGGCGGCATCGCCACACGGCCAAAGCTGCTGCTGGCGCCCCAGCTGAGGCTTGCCTGCAATGCACTGCACAGTACACAATGGGCGGACTGAATGCTCGCGGGCTTGGCGTAACAACACACGTGTGCTGGAGAAGGCGGTGCAGGTGCTGTTGGCCGAGCTGCTGCTCGTCCTCTTCGGAGTCAAGAGCGAGTCTTGCAGCTGTGCTCACGTTTTTTTCGCTCCCGTCATTCTCGGATGCGCGCGGATCCATGCGGCCACATGTGCGTGCCCGTTTTTCTCGGCTGCACGCTCGCAACCATGCATCGACCACTCGCAGCCGTGCTCGCGCGCCCACTGAAGCACCGCCAGGTGGCCACCCTCAGCTGCATAGTAGCACGTGCTGCTGCTCCACTCGCAGCCGTGCTCGCGCGCCCACTGGAGCACCTCCAAATGGCCACCCCGAGCTGCCAAAGCGCATGTGCTGCTGTCCCACGGGCAGCCGTGCTCGCGCGCCCATTGAAGCACCGCAAGGTGGCCACCTCCAGCTGCAGACGAGCACGTGCTGCTGTCCCACTCGCAGCCGTGCTCGCGCGCCCACTGGAGCATCTCCAGGTGGCCATTCTGAGCTGCGAAGAAGCACGCGGCGCCGTCAATCACGCAGCCATGCTCGCGCGCCCATTGGAGTACCGCCAGGTGGCCATTTTGGGCCGCAGCAACATGCGTGCCGCGGTCCCAGTCGCAGCCGTGCTCGCGTGCCCACTGAAGCACCTCCAGGTGGCCACCCGCAGCTGCAGCGGAGCACGTCTCGCTGTCCCAGGCGCAGCCGTGCTCGCGCGCCCACTGGAGCACCTCCAAATGGCCACCCATAGCAGCCGAGCGACATGTGTATTCGTCCCAGTCGCAGCCATGCTCGCGTGCCCACTGAAGCACCGCCAGGTGGCCACCCTCAGCTGCAGCGTAGCACGTGCCTTCGTGCCAGCTGCAGCCGTGCTCGCGCGCCCACTGGAGCACCGCCAGGTGGCCACCCTCAGCTGCAGCGGAGCAAGTGCCTGCGTGCCAGTCGCAGCCGTGCTGGCGCGCCCACTGGAGCACCTCCAGGTAATCACCCTCAGCTGCAGATGAGCACGTGCGGCTGTCCCAGTCGCAACCGTTCTCGCGCGCCCACTGGAGCACCGCCAGGTGGCCACCGCGAGCTGCAGAGGAGCACGTGCAGCTGTTCCACGTGCAACCCTGCTCGCGCAGCCAAGAGAGCGCGCCTACGCTGCCAGCCCTCGCCGCAAGCGCGCACAGCGCCGCCTGCTCTGGTAGTGCAGGAAACGCGGCCAGGAGGAAGCCGGGCTGCGCCCACGCCCACGCGATGAGCGCGCGCGTGCACAGCATCGCCGAGCGCGGCGTGCGCGTCGGTGCGTCGACCGTCTGGCTCAAAGCTCGGCAAGACAAGCGCCAGCACACGGCGTACTCGCCGCCCACGAGCGAGCTGACGCGCGCGAGCACATCGGCGGGCAGCCGCGAGAAGAGCGCCGGACAATCCGAGCGCGCGCGCGCCGCGGCGTGGGGCGGGA
The DNA here is from genome assembly GCA_019448385.1 of Diacronema lutheri. Taxonomy (NCBI): domain Eukaryota; phylum Haptophyta; class Pavlovophyceae; order Pavlovales; family Pavlovaceae; genus Diacronema; species Diacronema lutheri. The sequence goes on along the minus strand of JAGTXO010000029.1, from coordinate 181,850 downwards.
GCGGAGACGAGCGTGCGCGCTCGAGCGCCCGGGACGACGAGCCGTCGCCAGCATCCGCAGGTGCGCCGTCCATTAGCGGCGAGCGAGCGCCGACGACGAGAGACCGGGGCTCGACTCGAAGGAAGCGGCCGCGGCGGGTGGAAATGACAGGGGAGGGAAAGCCCGCAGTACTTATATACTAACGACGCTTTCCGACGGGTCAACAGATGGGGTCAGGAAGTGCGCAGCGAGGCGCCAGGCGGAGCAGGCCCAAAGGCCCACACGCGCCTAGCCACCGCGCGCCGCCGCCCGCGCGCCGCCGCACCGGTGGCCGCCGTCAATCACACCACCGGCCGACGCGCACGCGCACGCCGAGGCCCGAAGATCGTCGGCGACGACCGCCACCCCCGAGCCGCCGCCTGCCACGTCGCCAAGCCGCCCGCCGCCGCTGCAGAGCGCGACGCCCGCCGCCAGCGAGCCGCCGCCCTCCCCGCCGCGTCGCAGCCCCCTGCCGCCGCCGCGAAGCGCACCGCCACCCGCCGCCAGCGTGGCAAGCGCCGCGATGCTGGCCGCGTGGCCGCGCACGCGCGCCCCGCCACCCCCAAACCCACCGACCGGGGCGAAAAGTACGTTGTTCGCGGTGCCGGCGCAGTCGATGGGCAGGGGCGGCGGGGCGCGCGGAGCGCGGCCAGCAGAGCGCGAGGGCGCAGCCGTCGCAAGCGAAGGTTTCGTCGTAGAGAAGGCCACGCCGCCGTCGCTCGTGCGGCCGTGCGCGCGCGCCCCGCCACCTCCAAACCCACCGACCGGGGCGAAAAGTACTTATATCGGACCACTTCGGACTTTCCCTCCCCTCCCCTCCCTCTCCCCGGGCCATCCACCCGCCGCCTCCTTCGGGTCACGCCCCGTCTCTCGTCGTCCGCGCTCGCTCGCCGCTAATGGAGGGCGCACCTGCGGATGCTGGTGACGGCTCGTCGTCCCGGGCGCTCGAGCGCGCACGCTCGTCTCCGCTTCCGCCCCACGCCGTGGCGCGCGCGCGCTCGCATCGTCCGGCGCTCTTCTCGCGGCTGCCCGCCGACGTGCTCGCGCGCGTCAGCTCGCTCGTGGGCGGTGAATACGCTGTGTGCTGGCGCTTGTCTTGCCGAGCCATAAGGCAGACGGTCGACGCACCGACGCGCACGCCGCGCTCGGCGATGCTGCGCACGCGCGCGCTCATTGCGTGGGCGTGGGCGCAGCCCGGCTTCCTCATGGCCGCGTTTCCTGCACTACCAGAGCAGGCGGCGCTGTGCGCGCTTGCGGCGAGGGCTGGCAGCGTAGGCGCGCTCTCTTGGCTGCGCGAGCAGGGCTGCATTTGGTTTGCGGGTACGTGCTGCGCCGCAGCTCGCGGTGGCCACCTGGCGGTGCTCCAGTGGGCGCGCGAGCACGGCTGCGGCTGGGGCGAAGTTACGTGTTCCTCTGCAGCTAAGGGTGGCCACCTCGAGGTGCTCCAATGGGCGCGCGAGCACGGCTGCGCCTGGGACAGCAGCACGTGCTCATCTGCAGCTCGGGGTGGCCACTTGGCGGTGCTCCAGTGTGCGCACGAGCACGGCTGCGCGTGGAACAGCAGCACATGCGGCTCTGCAGCTGAGGGTGGCCACCTGGAGGTGCTCCACTGGGCACGCGCGAACGGTTGCGCCTGGGACAGCAGCACGTGCTTCTCTGCAGCAGGGGGTGGCCATTTGGAGGTGCTCCAGTGGGCGCACGAGCACGGCTGCGAGTTGGACAGCTTCACATGCTCCGTTGCAGCTGGGGCTGGCCACCTGGAGGTGCTCCAGTGGGCGCGCCAGCATGGCTGCGACTGGGGTAGCAGCACGTGCTCATCTGCAGCTGGGGGTGGCCACCTTGCGGTGCTGCAGTGGGCGCGCGAGCACGGTTGCGCGTGGGACAGCAGCACGTGCTCCTCTGCTGCTCGGGGTGGCCATCTTGCGGTGCTCCAGTGGGCGCGCGAGCACGGCTGTGCGTGGGACAGGAGCACGTGCTCCTCTGCAGCTGAGGGTGGCCACCTTGCGGTGCTGCAGTGGGCGCGCGAGCACGGCTGCGACTGGCACGAGGGCACGTGCGGCTCCGCAGCAAAGCGTGGCCATTTGGCGGTGCTCCAGTGGGCGCGCGAGCACGGCTGCAAGTGGTCGAAAAACGGTTGCGAGCGTGCAGCCGAGAAAAGCGGGCACGCACATGTGGCCGCATGGATTCGCGCGCATCCGAGGACGATGCGACGTCAAGAGTGAACGTGCAAAGTTGCCTATCATTCCAAGCCACGCGGCTACGGACTCGCCATCTCAACGTCCAGGTGAAGCAGCTGAGTGGGTGGCTGCGGCAGCGGCTGCGGCTGCTCAGGCTGCAACGCGGCCGCGTGGCCCGCGGGCGAGTGCGCGCCTCCGCACGTGTCGTGCGCGCCCACGGCCGCGCACAACGCATGCGCCATTCCTAGGGTGCCGCCCCCATGCCGAGGGTTGAACGAGCGCTCGGCGGACGGCTTCGAGCGCAGCACCGCGACAAGCATAGCCTCGAGCTGCGCGTCGCTCGCGCCGCTGTGGTCACGGCTGACCGTGGCGGGCGCCTGTCCGCGCGCCTCCGAGCCGAACACAAGGCGCTCGATTTGAGCGGCCTCCTCTGCCGCCATGCGTGCCCCGCCGCCCGGCGCCGCGCCGCGCGGCGAGTCATGCTCGCCATGCTGCGACTGCCGCGCCGGCGGCTGCCCCTGCCAACGATGGCCGTCATGGGGAACAGGCCGCATGTGCGGCCCACGCCCGTGCACCGGCAGCGGCGGCGGCGGCGGCGGCGGCGGCGGCGGCGGCGGTGGCGGCGGCGTCGTGGGCTGCACGACGGCCGACCCGTGGGCAAGCGGCGAGCCGCTGGGCACGTCGTGCATCGCGCGCGTGAGCGCCTCGGCGAGGTCGTCGCCTTCGAGCCAATCGGTCGAGCGCGTGCGCGCCGCGCGCGCGAGAGCCGCTGGTGCGTCCTCGCCCGCGTCGTCGTCGTCGTTCGCGTCGGGCACGCGCCGCACGCAAGCGCCGCCGCCGAACGCGCCGCTGCCGCCGCCGCGCCCTCCGCACTCGCTTCGCGCCTCGGGGCGGGTCATTGCCGCGTCCATCATGTCTGCGCCGTCCGCGCCGCAGCCTCGCTCGTCGGCGGGCGTGTCGTCGTCATCGGGCAGGTCGCGCCACTGCTCAAAGCCGCTGCCAGCCTGCGCGCCGCCGCCGCCGCGCGCGTTGATTTCGCGCGCGCAGGCCGCGCCGGCGGCCATCGCCGCGCCGCCGCAGCGGGTCTCGTCGGCCGTTGGCCGCAGCGTTGCGCGCGTGGCGGCGAGTTGGGCAGGGCTCGGGCGCGCCTTGAGCTTGGCGTCGAGGGTGTCGCGCTTCATCGCCTGCGCAAGCGCGAGCTGCGCCGGCTGCAGCGCGGGCGCGGTGCACGTGCGCAGCACGTTGGCCGCTCGCAGCTGCGGGACGGAAGGGCGGGTGTCCAAGAAGTCGGAGAGCGTCTGCGCGACGACCTCGAGCTCGGCGGGCTCGTCGTCGTCGCCGCGCAGCACGTTGGCCGCGCGCAGCTCGGGCACCGACGGGCGGTGGCCGAGGTGCAGTCGGAGGATCGTCTCGGACCGCCGCCTCTGGTCCGCAATCGACGAAACGTCCGCAATCGACGAAACGTCCGCAATCGACGAAACGTCCGCAATCGACGAAATGTGCGCGCACGCGGCCGCGCCGCCGACGGTGCGCCCGTCGGCGAGGGCGGACGCAGCGCCGACGGCCAACCCCGGCAAGGGAGGGAAGCCATCGTTCGCACGCTCGCGCTCGGCGCCGCCGCCCCACGTTGCGGCCGCGGCCGCTGGCTCGTCATCGCGCGGCGCCCACGCGCGCCCCGTACCGCCCACCATGACGCCGCCCTCGCTCTGTCCGCCCGCGCGCGCAAAAAGCGGAGGCGCTGGCGCTGGCGCGGGCGCCGGGGACGCGAGGGCGCATAGCCGGAGCTGCGTTTCGAGCAAGGCCAGGAGCGTGCGCGCGTCTGCGAGCGGCAGGCAGAGCGTGACATTCTCCTCGCGCTGAGTGGCGCGCTCGTCGATGGCGGGCGCGCTGCCGGCCGCCGCCACCAAGGCGCAGCCGTCGACCAACGCCTTGGCCGCCGCGCCCGCACACGCGCGCTCTTCGGCGTGTCGCACCGCGCCGCCGATCGACGACGCGAGCGCGAGCAGGGCTGCGGACGGCGGCCAGCCAATCGGGAACGTGGCTTGCGGGGCCGCGTGCGCGCATTCCGCGAGCGCGGGTGCGCAGCGCGCGCCGTCGAGCACGCGCGCTCGGCTCAGCGGAGCGCCGTCTCCCGCCGCGTGCGCGCCGTGCGCTGCGCCCGCGCCCGCGCCGGCGATCGCGCCGGAGGCTGCGCGCGTCTCGTGCGCGCACTCGGCGCACGCGTCCCATGGCGGTTGCTCCGCCATGCGCATGGCGGGCACATGCAACGATGGCTCCGCCTTCACCGCACCGCTGCCGCCACCGCCGGCCATCGCCAGCGGTCGGCCCGCGACCCCTGCCGCTCCCCACGCGATGCCGGACGCCGCTGCCGCGTGCGCGCCAACATGATCGCCTGCTCGCTCGTGCGCGCTTGTCGTCGCGACCGTGCGCGTGCCGGACTCCTCCACCGCGTCGCCCATCGGCGACGCGCCGTGCGCGCTCGACGCGGCGACAAGGTTCTTGAACGCACTGTGCGCATCGGCGCCGCCATGCCCTCCGACGCCATCGTGCGGGCACGCGCCGACGCAGCGCGCGCCATAATCGACGGCCGCACGTTCTCGAATGCTGACGTGCGGCTGCGGCAGCTCGTTCTCGGGCTGAGGCTGCGGCTGCGGCTGCGGCTGCGGCTGCGGCTGTGCAACCCGGCGGTACACGAAGCGCAGAGGTGCGGACAGCGTGCGGCCGCCATCGTTCGTCGCGCACACGCTCACCGCCGCGCTCGCCTCGTGCGGGGGCAGCATCGCAAGTAGCCGCCACTGCGCCGGAGCGCTGAGCTGCAAAAGCGACGGAGAGATCGCCTCCACACCCGACGCCTGCGACGCACGCGCGCGGCGGGCGGCGATGCACGCACGAGCGCACGCCACGCGTCAGCCAACCGGCGCGTCCGGCGCGCGACGCTATCCCCTCACCAACCGCCGCGCTTGCCCTCCCCAGGTCGCCACAGACGCGCGGCGCGCGCGCGCACGCACCCTCTCGTCGCCAAAGAAGACCTGCGTGCCCGCACTCAGGTTGCGCCCGTGCACCCACAGCCGCGACTCGCCGCCAAACACGCCGGCCCTCTCGGACATGTCGACCAGAGTCGGCTGTGCTACTGCGCGAGGCACGGGCGAGCCGATGGGCGGCGCCACGCCGGGGCCGGCCGCGCCGAGCGGGCTGTGCGCGCCGCCGAGCACGTCATACGCGCTGCCGCGCCGGCTGCTGCCGGGCACGGCGCACGCCAGCCCGTCGCCCGCGCGCGGCGCATCGCACCCGCCGCTGTGCTCGTGCGGCTGCGCGCAGGCGCCCGTTGCATGGCCCGCGTGCGAAACGCGGGGCGCAGCGCCGTACTCGCCGGCCACGTCTGCGCTGCCAGCGGCGCGCGCGGCCGCGGCGGTGCCGTCGCACGCATCGCCGCGTTCGGCGGCGGCCGCTGCGCGCGCGTGCGGCGCACTTGGCCCGCCGGCCGCGCCGATCGCTGCGGCGGGCGTGGGCGGCGCGCTCATGCGGTACTCGGAGCGTCGGAGCGTCTTTTCCGCTTCGGAGAGTGTGTGGAACGAGTTGCGCAGCACGGTCTCGTTGCCCGCATCGAGGAACGTGATGAGAGCGCCGCCGTCGCCGTCTGCACCCGCGCCCGCGCCCGCGCCCGCGCAGCCGTTGGCGGCCGATGCGGCCGCGCCGCTCGCGGCCGCGGGCCCAGAGCCGCTGCCACTGAGCGCACTTTGCCGCCGCAGTGTGTACACGAGCCGGTATCGACCGTGCCCCGTGCCCGAGCCCGCGCCCGCGCCGCCCGCGCCACCGGCCGCGCCGGTAGCCATCGCATCGGCTCGGCCGCGCTTTTTCTTGGGCAGCTGCTCCGGTTTCTCGACAATCACCAGATCAGTGAAACAGGCGAGACCGTTGGAAAAGGTCGCGCCCGCGCGACCGCCGCTTGACCGCTGCCTCTCCTTGCCGGTGCCATCCTTGAGCGACACCTGCGTGCGGCGAGACGCGCGCGCCGGTCCGGTCCGGGCCGCGGCCGGGGTCAGAGTCCGGTGGTCGGCACGAAACACCGAGCGCGCGAGCGACGCGCGACGCTGGACGACGAGCGCGAGGCGCAAGGGGGCGCGCACACGCAGCGCGTGCCGCGCGCTCGCGCAGCGCGCCCACCTGGTGCCCTCGCAGCGCCCTCTCTATGAGGCGGTCAGTGTCTGCATGCCTTAACTCGGCGCGCAGCACGTCGACCGACTCGCGCACCGCGCCGCACACGGCGATGTGCGGCTGTGGCCGCACCGCCTTGTTCCACACCTGCGGACGAAGCGCACGCGCGGCGTGCGCACGCGCGCGCGCGCGCGCGCCTCAGGGCAAGAAGGGCGTCCGCGCGCGCAAGGCGATCGCTACGCGCGACGGGCGCGAGCGCCGCGTGCGCCGCGACGGCAAACGGCGCGGGCGCACGGCGGGTGGCTGGCCCGGCGGGTGGCTGGCCCGGGGTGGCTGGCCCGGGGAGAGGGAGGCGGCGGGCGCACGCCGCGCCCGCGCGTTCTGCTGCGCGCGTGCCTGCTCGCGCCGCGGCGGCTGCGTGAGGCGAAGGGTGGGCAGCACGGCCTCGAGCACGTGCAAGACGCCCGCGCCCCCGCAGATCGGCACGTCCGCCAGGAGCACACGCACGCCGCCCACCCACAGCGCGGCGCTGCCGGCGGCAGCCGCAGCTGGGCACGCGCACGCGCACGCGCACGTGTGCGCGCCCGCGCCCGCGCCCGCGCCGCCGCCGCCGCACACGCCGCCGGTGCAGTTGGCGCTGTCGCGCGTGCCCGGCGCGGCGGCTGCGCTGAACGCGAGCGCGTCGACGCCCGCCCACTGCCCGCCCGCCCACTGCCCGCCCGCCGACGGCCCGCCCGCCGCGCCGCGCGCGCACGTGCAGTCGCCAGCATCCTCCCAGCCGGCGGCGCCAGCGGCGCCGGCCACGTCGATGACGTGGCACTGCCCGCCGTCCGTCTGCACGAGGCCCATCTCGCTGAGCTGCGCCGCTGTGAGCACGCCCGTCGAAACGTGCGCGCGCAGCACTGCTCTCAACGCGTCTTCGTCCAGCCCGCCGCCAAACACGCCGGTCCCGGCGGCGGCGACGGCGGCGGCGGCGGCAGCGGCGGCGGTGGCGGTGGCGGCGCGCGGCGCGAGGAGCTCGGCGAGCGCGGGCGAAACGGGCGCAAAAACGGTCACGCCCCACCGTGCCGTTCGCGCCATCCGCTCGATCGCGTGGTCGAAGCCGGTGCGCGCGAGAAGCGATGCAAATTGCTCGAGCCCAAGCCCCGCCGCAACATCGAGAACGCCGCGCGAGACGCGCGCAGCCTCGCCGAGGAGGGGCGAGCCGCGGTCGGCGGGCGTGCGCGGCGTGCATGAAGACGACGCCGCGGGCCTGTGCTGCGGTGGCGGCTGCGCCGCCTTGGCGTGCTGCTGCGGCCGCGCGAGCGCCGCAGCAATGTCAACGGGCGACGTGCCAGGCGTCGGCAACGCCGACGGCGCGTGCTGCGCGTGGGCGATGACGCCGTGCGCGAGGGCGTGCGCGTGCGCGTGCTGCGGCTGCAACGGCTGCCACTGAGCGGCTTCGTGCGCCAGCTGCGCACACAACTGCTGCACAGCGGCCAGCTCGTCGTCGGCGGACTCAGGCGAGCAGCCGAGCAGCAGGTCCGCGTCGACGTCGCCCGCGCCAAGGGCTTGCGCGAGCTGCTCAAAAGTGAAGCCGGACATCGCATCTTGCACGTCCATGACGTCCATCGCCGCGCCGCGCCGCCCGGTCGTGCCGCGCCCTCTTGTCGGCGCGCGCGCTGTGAGCCCCGGCGTCCGCTCCTCCTGCGCGCGCGGCAGCCGACAAACGAACGTCCTACGAAGAGAGAAAAAATTTGAGGTCGTGGACTCAGCGGCCGGCGCCAACAGCGCCACCAGCGGCCGAACGCGCGTGCGCCCTGGCATCGCGGCCGTGGCGCGCACGGCGGCGGTTTCCCTTGCTTCCGGTCTGGGGCTCTTTCAGTTCCTCGTCGTGCAGTAGTCCAGCCTCCGCCCCGTACCTGCCCCCCCCCCCCTTCGATCTTCTCCGCTCGGTGCTCAACCGATTGGCACAGCCCGCGCGTGAGGCGCCGGCGAGGCGTGCCGTGCGCGATGCACGAGCGTGGCAAGCAGCTCGCGCGTGGTGGACCCTGTGCATGATGCCGGCGTGCACGGGGTCGTCGCTCCGCATGACTGAGTTCGGACCTGTTTCCCAGAAATCTGTAACCGCAATAATGTTCCTGGACGTCAGGAGCGCGGACGACACCGGCCTCCGGCAAGACGCGTGGCAGAGCACTGCTTCGCGCACGCGACGGCAGGTGCGTCCATTGCGCGCCTTGTGACGGTATCGCCTGAACGCTTGCACCGCACGCGCGCGCTCTCGGCGGCCGCAGACCTTCGCACCGCCGGCGGCGCCCGCGCGGCCCTCGCGCGCCTCCGCGCACAGGCGCTGGTGCTGACCGTCCTTTGCCTCATCGAAGGCGTGGGTGCGGTCGTGTGGCTTGCGGATGGCTGGCTTGAGCCCCTCTTTGAGGAGCGCCTCTTCTGCGTCTGGGGCGGCACGCTCGGCGTCCTCTCGGCTGCGCTCGGGATGTACGGCGCCGCGCGCCGCTCGAGATCGTCGCTGCTCATCTTCTTCATCAACCAGCTCTGGGTGAGGGCTCTTGGCGAGCCCTGCGCACTGAGCCTCGCCCCGTGCGCAGTCGCTGCCCGCCAAGCCACACGCGTGGCGCAGCGTGCGCTCACTTCACGCGTGCCACCGGCTGCGCTGCGCAGGGTCTCGCGCTCGCCTCGACGCGCCTGCTCGCCGAGTTGCGCGAGGCGCGGCAAGAGAGCGAGTATTGCGCGCACGTGCCCGCCGGCCTGCCGGCCAAGCAGCTCGAGCTGGACTGCGCCGAGGTCGGCGGGCGCGTCGGGCGGCGGCTGGCGTCGGGCGTGGCGCGCATGCTCTCGATGTGGGCTGCGGCGTTCGTCGCGTACCGGCTGTCCGAGATCATGCAGGAGAAAGACGTCTCGTCCGAGGACGCGCGGCTCGTCGCGCTCATCCTGCGCGTCAAATCTGAGCTGCAGGAGAGCGCGACCGAGTTTGAGGAGTTCATCTGCAAGAGGCTCGATGACGTGGAGCATGCGATGCCGGCCCGCGGCGGCGCGCACCAGGTCGTGTACAGATGAGGGCTGGCAGCGACGCATCGTCATCGTCTGCTGCGCGGAGGCTCTCACTTGTCGCTCTGGCCCGATGCGATGAGTGAGTCTGTGCATGCTGTCTCCAGAGTGCCGTCCACCAAATTGTCCCAACGATGGAGTGATTGAAACGGCCGCGCGTGTGGACGCGGAGGAGGACATCGACAGCCTGCTTGCGGAGATCGAGGGAACGCTCGGCGATGCCACGCCCGCCGCCGCCTCGCGAGCCGTAGCGACACAGGCGAGCGCCCCGCCGCGCTTCGAGCCGCCCGCGCACGTCGCGGCAGCCCTGGCGCGCCCGGCCGGCGGCGCGTCTGGCGCACAGAGCCCAAACCCCGCCGACGAGATCGACAGTCTGCTGCGCGAGCTGGGCGATGAGCTCGGTGATGCTTCTCTTGGCCCAGGCTCGATTAGCGCGCGCCCGAGCGCGCCTCAGCTCGCGCCTGCGCTCGCGCCGCCGCCCTCGACGCGCTGCCGCACGTTGCTGGGCTGCGCTACGGCCGGACCAACCAACGCTGCACGCGCTGCGACTTCCGCGTGATGCGCTTCTGCGAGCACCGATGGTCGCCTCAGGTCGACTACATGTCCCTGCGCAACTGGGTGCCCAACGCGGCAATTGTACGAGAGTTGCTCGTCCACGCAGACGGTAATGCAGGACAGGGCGGCACGGGCGTGGCCTGATCCTCGCCCCGCGCGCTCGCGCCGCGCCGCGCGTCCGCCCGCGTAGGTGTCGACGCATACTGCTGTCAGTGCCTGTGGGAGACGATCGAGGGCTCGGCCAGCACGAGCGTGCCGCAGTGGAGGAGAGCAGCAGGCTTGCTCGCCGACGCACTCGACTGACTCAGCTGACCGAGGCAATGACGCAATGCTTGGTCACTCGTGCACGTTCTCAGTTCTCACCATGCAGGCCGGGGACAGGGGGGAGGCATGCCCGCCTCGGGTAGGCGCACGGCTCGTGCTGGCCGAGCGGCCCCCGCTTCGGCCTTAGCTGCCCCCCCGCTTCGGGTAGGCGCACGGCTCGCTTGTGGACGGGCGGCGCGAGATCTGGCGCGACGCGACGGTGCTCGCGCTCGCGGACTCGCGGCCGGCTGGGCCGCGCTGCGCCGCGGTGCTCGCCTCGGCGGCGGCGCTATCCGCGACGCTCGCGCCGTGCGGGTGCGACGTGCGCGTGCGGACGGCCGGCACGCAGCAGCGCTCGAACGCGGCGCGCACGACGGGCAGGTAGAAGCGGATCGCGTCGTTGAAGCGCGAGATGCGCGCGATCTCCACGGCGAGCACGAGCCGTTGCATGTCCTCATCCGAGCTCGTTCGCGCGTACATGACGGCGAACGTGTCGAACGAGGCGATCGCCTTCTGGCACGCGGCCTCGTCGGTCGACAGCGGCAGCACGTGCACGTGCTGCAGCGAGCCGCCGACGCAGAGCCACGTGTACAGCTCCATCATGCACCACAGCCTGTCGGTGAGTGTAGGCCCGGCGAGGATGAGGAGCGACTTTGACTTTGCGAGGTAGGCGGGCATGTGCTGCAGGTGCTCCCACGGCCGCAGCGAAGGGTCGGCGCAGAGCACATCCATGAAGACGGTTGGCGGGCGCCCGTGACGCGCCTCCCACCGTTGCGCCCATCCCTCGAGCGCGGCCGCCTTGAGGTCCATCGAGTCGTAGAACGAGTGCACCACGTACGCGTCCACCTTGGCCTCGCGCGGCGCGCCGCCGCCCGGCTCACCGCTCGGTCCGGTGGCCGCCTGCTGCTGCGGCTGCGAGCCGCTCGAGTCGGCCGGCGCGCCGGTCGCGCCGGCCGCGGCGCGCGCGCCGACCGCGCGCACGAGCACGCGCCGCGCATACGAATCCCACTGCCCGCCCGAATTCCCGCCCGAACCCGCCGATGCTAGATCGCCGCGCCGGCGCGACGTTTGGCGCCGCTTGCGCTCCGTGCTCGGCCTGCAGCCGTGCAGCGGCCACGGAGCGTCGCCCGCCTCGGCGGCGTCGAGCGCGTCGGCGGCGGCGTCGCGCGCACCCGCGGCGGCGTCGCGCGCGCCTAAGGCGGCGCTGGCGTTGGGCGAGCCGGCGGCGGCGGCGTTGGGCGAGCCGGCGGCGGTGGCGTTGGGCGAGCCGGCGGCGCGCGTCTCGTCGAGCCGCGGCGGCGCGGGCGGCGCGTGCGCGGGCGCGCCGCCCGCGCCGCTCGCGGCGGCGCTCGACGCGCGCGTGCCGTGCGTGCGGCGCTTGGTCGCGCGCAGCTGCGCGAGCGACCCGCCGTCGATCGGCGCGCCGAAGAACACGACGGCCACGTCGGACATGAGCTCGCGCACCTCGCGCTCGTGCGTCGAGCCGAAGCCGAGCAGCGGCGCGATCGACGCGAGCCCCGCGTGCGAGCCGCGCGCGTGGCCCGTGAGCAGCCGGCCCCACGGCGTGAAGAGCGCGCGCGAGAAGATTGCGCGGGCCCTGCGCGGCGTGCCGGGCCAGAGGAGGAGCAGCCCGACGACGAGCTTGATCACCGTGCGCGCGATCGTCACCTTTGCGACGAGCGGGCCGCGCGCGCCGTGCAAGAAGCCGTTGAACCAGGCGCGGCGCACGATGACGAGGAGCGCCTCGCACACGGCGCTCGCGCCAATCGTTTGCACGAGCGCGAGCGCGAGCGCGCGCACGCGGCTCCACTCGAGGAGCATCGCGCGGAGCAGCCAGAGGACGAAGAGCAGCCGCGCGCAGCTGAATGATGCCGCCTCCCACACGCGCTGCCCGCCGCCGTCGCGCACACGCCCGGGCCGGCTCACCTCGACGAAGTAGTCGATGACGAAGGCCAAGTGCAGCGCGCACACGCCAGCGCTCGCGACGCGCACGACGGGCAAGAAGCGGTGCGTCGGCTGGAAGGCGAGGGCGAGGACGGCAAGGCCGGTCGTGAAGAGGATGCTTGCCACGTCGGTGCGGAACACCGCGATGCTCGCCTCCGCGTCCGTCGCCGGCTCGCCCGCAAGCTGCCGAAAGTGCTGATCGACGAAGAAGAGTCCGGCGCACGCGACGAGCACGAGCACGCCGAGCGCGACGCCGGCGACCACATACGCGGCCTGGCCGGCGCGCGCCTCGGTGAGCGCGGCCTCGAGCAGCGCGCTGATCGCGTCGTGCGACAGCGTGCCGCCCTCCGGCCGCTGCGGCACGACCTGCGGCGCGCGCGCGCCGCTCAGCGGAACGGTCGCCGTGTCGCCGCGCATTCCGTCGCGCAGCCGCCCGCCCACCCTGTTGCCCGAGGACAGGTAGGTCGAGGCGCGCGGCTTTCGCGACGCGGCGCGCAAGGGGCAGAGCCTGTGGCACAGCGCGTCGCACGGCCACGGCCAGAGGCGCGTCTCCGACTGCTGCGCGTCGATCGGCGGCGGCAACGCAGGCTGCTGCTCCGCGCGCGGCGGCGGCGGCGACGGCACGTCGCGTGCGGCTCGGCCCGCGCTTTCTCGGTGAGCACGCTTTGCATTGATCGCCTGCTGCGCGCGCGTTGCGACGACGACCTCGATAAACGTGTTGCGCAGCAGCTTCAGCACGTGCTTCACGTCGATCATGTGCGCCTCGTCGAGCAGCAGCGTGTGCGTCGCGCCGCCGCTCACATAGTGCGCGGCCGCGTCGTGCGCGAAGCACGCGCGCGTGAGCGGCAGCACCGCCATTAATGCGATCACTGCGCGCGCGGGGCAGAGCGGCGGCGCACGGGCGCGCGCAAGGCGCCTTCGCGACGACGGCGCGTGAGCGGCGTGGGCGCCGCGCGGCGCGCGCGTGGACCGTCGCGCGCACCGTCGTAGGGCTTGACGAAGCCGTTGAGCATCTGGTTTATGTTGTCGTCCTTGTGCAGGCTCGCGTAGCCGCGCTGCGCAAAGTCGTCGGCACCGACGCCGCAGAAGGTCTCAAAGTACCACTGCTTGGTGCAGCGCGCGGGCAGCTTGCCGTCGCACAGCTTCTGCCAGAGGCCCTCGAGGCCGAGGAACTGCGCGTCGGCCAGGTACGTCATCACCGGGCAGTGCGTGCGCACGGCGAAGCTCTTCGCGAGCTGCATTGGCAGAATCGGCACGGCCATGCGGCTCACGACGGTGAGCGGCACGCCGCGCGAAAAGCAGAAGTCGTACACCGCCTCCGCGCCTGGCTGGTCGAAGCCATTGTTCACGGAGCTGCGCGCGCGCAGCCGCACGCGTTGGGCGGCGACGCGGTGAGTGGCCCGGCCGCGGCGGCGGATCGCGCGCACGGTGCGCCCGGTGCGGCGCACGAGTCGGGCCGCCACTTCGTGTTCGCGTCGTCCCACGTGAGCCCGCCCATCACCGTCACCTCGCGCGTGCGTGCGAGAAAGAGCTCGGGCTCGGCGGCGATAACGTCTGCCAGGTCACGGAGCGACGAGATGCACACAAACGTGAGCGAGCGCTTGCGCGACGCGCGCAGCACGTCGAGTAGGAGCGCATGGCCCGGCAGCAAACGCGCTGCGTCGACATGCTCGCAGCCGGGGAGCGCGTACTCGTGCGAGAGCGCCGCGTACGGCTTGCCCGCCGAGCCGACGCCGACGGGCACGTCGCGCACGCCGATCGCATCCATGATGCAACGCGCGAGCTTGGCGCGCCGCTCCGGCTGCTGCCCACCGTTCGCCACGATTGCATGCAGCGTGATCTCCTTCTTGCGGTGGAGCACGCCTGAGATGAGCATCGTCTTGATGTCATCTGCCGCGCACGGAAGCGCGAGCGCGCGCGTGAGCGTGCGCGTCGGCGCGGCGCGGCGAGCGTGGCGCAGGGGCCGAGCGAGCGGCGGATGCGGGGACGCGCCACGCGCCTGGATCCGGGCCTGGGTCCGTGATCAGTACCATCCCGAATCGCTTTCCAGGACGCCAACCGCGTGAATGGAGCGCATGCGGCATCGCCGACGCGGCGGCGGATGTCGCTGTCATTAGCTTCGGTGGAGCGTCATCTCTTCTGTTTCCTTTACAATCTCATACCTACAATAATTATCGGAAATGGCCAAGGTAAAAATGGACCGAAATTGCGAATATCCCCGTATTGTGGGTAATTATACTAACGACGCTTACAGGCGGGTCAGCAGGAGGGGCGCGCACGGGGCCGAGGCTGGACAAACGGAGCGAGCGAAAGGGCGCACGCAACATCAGGCCGAAATCAGGGCGTCGACCCTGTGCACGCCGGCAGCGGGAACGGCCGGGACGGCAAGGACGTGGCAGGACGCGTCATGGGCGGACACCCACACACGCCTAGCCACCCCTCGCCGGCCCCCGCCGGCCGCCGCCGCCGTCGCCGCGCCGGAAGCAGAGGCCGTCCACACCGCCATTGTGGGTAATTATACTAACGGCGCTTACGTCAGGTACAGCGGGGTCAGCACCAGCTGCGGGGGATCGAGTAGCCACCAATGTCGTCGATCTGCTCTTCCGCTCCTGTCACGCCTTGGCCTTGTCGGCGCCGCGCCGGTCGTGCCGCGCAATCGCCGCCTCGAGCGCGCCGCGCGCGTCGAGCCGCACGCACGCGCCGACGCACCGGCGCGACATCGACGCGACGACCTGCGAGTCGAGCACAAAGTCGCCCGCGCCCGACGTGAGCACAAAGGCGAGCAGCGAGTACAGCGCGTGCAGCCGGTATGCCTCCCACGCCTCCGCCTCGCTCGGCGCGCGCGCGCGGCGCTTCGCGCCCGCTGACGGCGCTGGCGCGGCCGCGAGCGCCGCACCGAGCGCCGCGAGGTAGACGCCGACGAGCCGTCGCTCGTGCGCCTCGAGAACGGCCGGGTCGGCGGAGAGGTGCAACAAGTAGGCGACGTCGCGCATCGGCTGCTCGGCCGACACCACCTGCCAATCGTAAAATCCGACCGACGGCGGCGCGCCGCCGTCGCCGCCGCTGCGCACGAAGCAGTTGCCAAGGTGGCAGTCACCGTGGACGAGGCAAAGCGGGCCCTCGTTCCACGCGGCGCGCACGGCGTCGTACCGCTGAACGAAACGACGGAAGAGCGCCTCGGCGTGCGCGGGCAGCGCCGTCGCGTGCTTTGCGCGCACGGCCGTGAGCACGGCGTGCATGATCGCGCGGTAGAACGGCGGCCGGTTGGCCTCGCTCCACGCGGCGTGCGGCCGATCCCAGAACGCGGCATGGAGCTTGGCGAGCGCGAGCAGCACTGGCTCGAGCTCCGCCGCGGGCAGCTCCTCGGTCAAATTGTACAGCCGCGCGGGTGCGGGCGCGGCTTTGAGGTCGTGCAGTACAATTGCGAAGCGAGATCGCTGGCACGTGGACGCGTGCAGGCGCGGGAGGAGCGAGGGCGGGATGGCGGGCGCGATCGACGCGTAGAAGCGCGCCTCGTTAGCGTACAGCCCGGGAAAAGTGAGGAACGCGCGCAGCCACAGCCGCTCGGACGGCAGCTTGACGAAGAGCGCGCACTCGCTCGGCGGCGGCACGGACGCTGGGTCGGGCGCGGCCGCGCGCGCGCGCGCGGCGGCGGCGGCCTCGTCGGCCCAAACTACACGAAGCCAGAGGCGCTCGGTGCCCGCCGCCGCGTCGCCCACGATCCCGTCGGGCGGCGCGGAGCGCATCGTCGCGACCTCGCGCCCGGTGAGCGCGCCGAGGAGCGCGCGCGAGCGCGCGTCGCACCGGCCGAGCGCGGCCTTGGAGAGCGGCGGGAGCTGTGGCGGGTGCAAACCGGCGGCAGCGAGCGCCTCGTCGAAGAGGATGCGCGCGAGCGCGCGCAGCAGGTCCCACGCAAGGCACACCGGCTCGACGAGCCACCACGGCGCGGCCATCGCAGGCAGCAAGCTTTGATTTGAGGTTCCGCGCTCGGGAAGCGAAGAGCGGGAGAGTGTTGGCCAGCGCAATGGTAGCGGCCGCGGCAACGGTGAGTGCGTGAGCCGGCGTCATCCCAGGACGCGCTGTCAGCGCGCGCGCGTCGCGCGCGCTCAGCCGCTCGTCCCGCGTGCGCGCCGCGCGGCAGCAGCAGCCCAAGCCGGCCACCGCGCTCCTCACGAAGCGCGGCACGCCACTCGGCAACGCGTGGCTCGCCGCGCACCTCGAAAAGAAGCTGCACAAGGGCGCGATCATCAAGACGGACGTGCACGGTACGGTGGCTGAGGTGATCGAGACTGAGAACGGGCAGCTCGCGCTGCGCATCTCCGGCCACCTCCTCCTCGGCATCGTCCGCATCTTCTCGCGCCAGGTCCGCCGCGCGCGGCCGAGCGCTGAGCGCATGCGCGCGCGCGCGCCGCGCGGTCGCCGCTCGCTCGCCGCGCCGCCGCCATGTGCCTCGCGTCGCACGCGCGCGCGCGCACGTACGCTCGCTCCTGGCCGACGCGCGCGCGCCTCGCGCCGCCGCCGCCCCGCCTCGCGCCTCACGCCTCGCCGCCGCCTGCGCGCCTCGGCGCGCCGCGCTCGCGCGGATCGGCCGCCGGTCCCGCCGGTCTCGCGTCGCGCAGGTGGACTACTTGCTCGACGACGCGAGCGAGGCGGTGATCCGTGTGCGCCTCGCGTTCAACCCGACAGCCGTCGACCTCCCGCCCGACGCGAGCGCGCGCCGCTTCGACGAGGTCACGTTGCCAGCCAACGCGCCCGCTCCGCCCACGCTCGACCTCGACCTCGCCGCGTACGCCAACGCGCCGTATGAGACGCTCGAGCTGCCCGCGCTCGGCGCGTCGGCGGGCGTGATGGCGACGCCGGGCGACGGCGGCGCGAGCGCGCGCGCCGCCGGCCGCGCCGCGCGCGACCACACCCTCGCGGATGCCGACGAGCATGCAGGCTCGCTCCACGTCGGCGTGGACGACCCATTTGGCATCGGCGCGCACGACGGCGAGCTGGGCTACCAGGGCCTCGGCTTCGGCCCGACGGACGATTTTGAGCTCTTCGACGCGGCCGGCGCGCGCGGCACGCCCGCCGCGCGCGCCTCGGCCGCGCGCCGCGCCGCCGCGCGCGCGCGCGGCGACGAGGAGGAGGCGGGCGCGACCGACGAGGCGGAGGAGGAGATCCTTCGCCGCGACGCGTCGGCGCGGCGCTCGCTCGGCGGCGCGGCGCTCGGCGGCGAGCTCGATCTCGAGCTTGAGCTGGCGCGCGGCGCGGGCGGCGAGCAGGCCGCCGGCCGCCTCCGCCCCTCACACTTCAGCGGCGAGATAGCCCTGCCACCCGGCCTCGACGGCTTCGACGGCGCCGACGGCGGTGGCGGCGGCGGCGGCGGATACGACGGCGGATACGATGCGCTCGCCGACGCGGAGCTGCTGCCGGGCGACGGCGACGGCGGTGGGCTCGCGGCCGGCACGGTGGATGTGCCTCTCGACGATGTCATGCTCGGCGCCGACGGCACGCCGTCCAACGCGATGCGCACGCTGCTCCTCGCGGCGGCCGACGAGGCCGACGCGCGCGGCGCCCGGACGCCCTCCGTCGTCGGCCCGCCCGGCTCGGCCGCGGTTGGCGCACGGCAGCGCGCGCGCGGGCGACGTGGCGCGGGCGCCGCCGCCGCGCGCAGCGCGCAGCTCATCCTCGACGCGCAGACGCTGATCAGCGGTGCGGTGATGAAGGAACACCTCGCGGACGCGGCGCCGACGCTGCGCGCGCCGCACGCTACCCACGCAGCCGCCGACGGGCTCTCGCCCGCGCGCGCGGGCGCGGCGCACGGCGCGGCGCGCACGCCCGGTGCTCGCGCGGCCACCGACGGCAACGCGAGCGCTGCACGCGAGCCGCACGCCGCGAGCCTGCTCGCCGCGCGCGCCAAGGCGATCGCCTCCGCCGACGCCGCGACGCTCTTCGCTGCGCCCGTCTTTGCAGCCGAGCCGGCCGAGCTCGCGCGCGCGTACAAGGCGCGGCCGTATCTCGCGCCAGCGCCGGGCTCGGCCGGCTCGCTCGCCGCCAGCCTCTCGGGCGGCAAGCGCCGCCGCGGCGCGGCGGCCGCCGCCGAGGACGCCGCCGCCGCCGCCGACGCGGCCGCGCGCCTCGCGGCCGCCGCGGCCGACGCGGACGCGGCGCGCGCCGACGCCGACGCCGACGGCGCGCGCGGCGACGAGGGCGAGCACGCGCTCGTCCTTGCCGACGCCGGTGCCGACGTCGCGCTGCCCGACGAGGCGATGGCCGACGTCGGGGGCTACGCGGAGGACGCGGCGGGCGCGGACGCGCATGTCTACGCGCTTGCCGAATACGATGGCGCCGGCGGCGTCGATGGCGAGCGCGAGGTGGACGGCGGTGCATCGGCGCGTCTCGCGGCGCCTCTCGCCAATGTCGAGGCGTACGGCATCGAGCTTCCGACCGTCGACGGCGCGGAGGGCGGCGCGGACGCGTCGAACGCCGCGTCGGGCGAGCAGCGGGTGCGCGCGTGCGCGCCGCGTGCGTGCGTGCGGCGAGCAGCGCGCGCGGCGCTCGGCGCGGGCGCGCCGTCCGCCGGCCCGCGGCGCGCATGCGCGCCCATCGGTGCCTCCGCCTCCGCCTCCGCCTCCCTCGCCGCCCCCCCTCCCCCCCCCCCCCCCCCTTCCCCCTTCGCGCGCAGGTCGGCTGGTCGACGCGCACGCAGAAGATGTTCGCCGTGCTGCGCGCCACGTTCGACGAGACGGGCGACGACGCGCTCTCCTACAAGGTGTGCAGCCGGGCACGGCGCGCGCGCGAGCTGCTCAACGCGACGCGCACGGGCGCCCGACTGCCAGAGCTGAAACGTGCGCGACACGCGCGCGCGCGCACCGCACTTGACGCCGCCCGCCCCGTGCGACGGCCCACGCGCGCAGGCGATGGCGGCGTCGACGAAGCCGTGCGCGTCGCGCCGGCGCGTCGTCGCTGGCTGCTTCCAGGAGCTCCTCTTCCTCGCCACGCACAACCTCGTCTCGCTCTCGCAGCACGAGCCGTACGCTGACATTGCCGTGCACAAGACTGAACGCTTCGATCGCACTGCCGCCGACGTTGCATCGCGCTGAGCCAAACGGCTCGTGGCGCAGCGCTCGCCGTGGCCCGCCCAGGGTCGGACCGTGGCCCGTGGCGCCTCGCATCGGCCGCAAAGCGCGCGGGCGCGAGCCGCGCCAAGGCCCGAGGGTGCGCGGCCGTCGCCGTGGCCCTTGGACACCCGCTGGCGTCTGCCATCTCAGTCTCAGTCTGCCGTCGCCCAATGCAGTGCCCGCACGTGGGCGAGACCGTGCACAGGCACCGGCACCGCGGCACGGTGCACCGTGCAGGCGCAGGCCGCGAGGGGCAACAAGCTCGTGCCCCCTCCTGAAAAGATGACGTGGCGCACGCGGCCGGGCCCCGCGGATGGCGGCTGCGCAGCGTCATCCCCACGCGGGCGTCGTGCAGTAATGAAGGCTGAGCACACCGTCCACATGAAAGCAGCGCGCGACGTCCGCGATGAGCTCATCGGGCGACGGCGCGAAGGCCGCGTTCACGTACACGAACTGGCGCACGCGGTCAGGAAACGCGGGGCAGAGCATTGGCGCGCGTGATCCCGTCAGACGCTGCGCGCGCGGCCAGGCCATGCGGGCGCGCCTCACGAGAGACTCGGCGTCTGCCGTCTGCAGCTGCTTGCGCAAAAACGTCGTGACCGCGCCAAAGCGCTGCTCCGCGTCTATCCGAAACTTGCTTTGGCGGAGAGCGGGCGCCGCGCCGACGTTGCGGAAGCTCACGATGACTGCAAGGCGCGCCCGAGAGCGATGTGCGCGCGCGGGTGAGAAGGCGCACGCGTGCGCGCGCCGCGCGAGCGAGCGACGGCCAGCGCGCTCGTGAGCGTACCTTTGCCCTCGCGCACGGCCTCTGCGCGGCGCAGCAGAGCGCAGCGGGGCGGGGTGTGGGCGACACGGGCGGCGTCAGACGCCGGGCCAAACCTTTGCCGTCCGCATCCTCGCGGAGGAGCGGCCAAACCAACCTTTGCCGTCCGCCATGATCTTGCAGAGCTTTTTCCGGTTTAAAAAGTCACTAGACGGACGACGACAGTCGCAAACGCCGCCGAGCGCATCCGTCCATTCTGGCCGGTGCAGTCACTTGTTCTTCTTGGCCCGCCCCTTGCCGCTTTTTCCCTTCCCGCTACTTGGCTCCGTCTCCTCCTGCTCCCCCTCCCACAGCCGCTGCGCGAGCAGCTCGGCGCGCTGCGCGTCGTCGATGGCGGCCCACTGCTTCTCCGACAGGCCGCAGCGCGTGCGCGTGAGGTACGCCTGCTCTGCCTCGCCGTACGGCTGCCCAAGGATATCAAACTGACACGTGAGGGGAAGGGGGGTGGGGGCGGGGGGGGGGGGGGGGGACTCGGTGAGGTCATCATCGGCGCGCGCCTCCGCGGCACCGCGCGCTCCCGCCACACCAACTCGCCGCGACGCACCCGGCGGCGTGCCTGGTGAGACGCACGCCGCGCGCCGGCTTGCGCGCGCAGACGGCGCGCGGCGCTGCAGCGTGCAGCGCTGCAGAATACGCACCTGCACGAGCCAACGGACGTACCACGCGAGCCAGCGAGCGATGGTGAGCGGCGCGCAGAGCGCCTGCACGACAACCAAATCGGCTACCTCTGGCTTGGTGAAGCGCGAGACCAGGCCCGTCTCGACGAGGAGCTGCAGGTCAACGCGGTCGAGCGCGTCCGCGACCTCGGGCGCGCGCGCCGCGCCGTCGGGCGCGGCGGCGGCGGCGGCGGCGGACGCGGTGCCCTTCTTGGTCGCCTTAGCCGCCGCGCCACCGCTCCGCCCGCCCTTCTTCGCCTCCACGTGCGCGGCGGCCGCGTCGAGCTCGGCGGCGACGAGCCGCTTCGCGTCCGCCGGCGGCACGCCCGCCTTGGCAAGCGCGTCAGTTGCGAGCGCCTCGAAGCGGCGGCCGTGGGCGACGCGGAGTACGAGCTGCCCACGCGCGTAGTTGTGCTTACGGTACTGCCACTGCAGCGCCGACACGACGACGAGCGCGAGGACGATGATGAGGCGCACGTCGGCGTTCGGGATCGACCGGATCGGCCTGAACTGCGCGAGGTGCCTGGCGAGGAGCTGCGGGTTCTCGAGACCCCAGTCGTAAGCGCGGCGGCTTCCCTCGCCCATCAGCACTTCGTACGCTGCCGCGATCTGCTGGAACTTTGCGCGGTCCGCGTTCGGATTCTTGTCGGGGTGCGCCTCCTTGGCGAGCGCGCGGTACGCCTTCCGGATCTCGGCGGGCTCAGCGGTGCGCGGCACGCCGAGGAGCGTATAGCAGTTGGCCTGGCCGCAGTACGGGCCATCGAGCTTGGGCGCCATACCCTCGCGCCATTCCGTGTTCACGTCCGCGCGCACCAGCGCGAGCGCGCACAGAACCGCGCACGCGGCGCACGTGGCGCGCCACATTATGAATGCCCGCACCCTTTTGTCTTTTACCAGGCAATAGGCCCTTTTGAGCGGTTCCAATTGGCTTTTATCCGCTTGCCGATCGAGGTCGCGGCGGAGGCAGCGAGGCGCGCGGCGCGGCGGGCCGCGCGGCATGGCGGAGGTCGAACTGGCCGATTTGCTCAAGGTGCGCGAGTTTGTGGATGACGATCTCGCCTCGTGCTTCCTCTGGGCCGCCGGCGAGAAGGCGATGGGCAAGGCGAACGGCGACGACCTCGACCCGGCCGCCGACCCGTACGGGCTGCTCGCGAACCTCGACTCTGCGGCCGGGTTGGGCGGCGACGAGGGCGGCGGCGCGGGCGGGAGCCGTGAGGGTTCCAATTCCGGCGCCGGCGGCGGCAAGAAGGACCAAAAGGTGCAGCTTCGCATGGCGCGCAAGGCGCAGGCCGCGCGCGATGCGCGCCGGCGGCACAAATCGTACGTGCAGGGGCTCGAGGGCGACGTGGCCAAGCTGCAGGCGGACATCGCCGCGGCGAAGGCGAAAGTGGCGAGCCGTCGCGCGGCCGTGGCGGCCGTGCCGCCCGCCCCCGCGCCACCATTCGCCGTCGGCGCCGCCGCTGCCGTCGGCGCTGCCGCGCCCGCCGCCGCGGCGCGCGCTGACGGCGGAGCGTGCGCCGCCGCGGCGCTCGCGCACGGCGCGCCCGCGAGCGCCGACGAGAAGACGGAGCATCTGGCGCAGATGGCGATGCTGCTGCGCCGCCGCTCTGTCGAGCAACTCCAGCCCGAAGCGAACCAACTCATCGAGCGCTACGTCGGCTCGAAGCGCTCGCGCGAGAGCGTGATGCTTGGCTACGTCGAGATCATCGAGGAGATTCTTGAACCTTCCGCGCTCGTCGCGCTCGCCTTTTCGAACTCGATCGGAGGCGCGGCGGCGGTGGGCGCGGGCGCGGGCGCGGGCGTGGGCGTCGCCGCCATCAAACCCGAGCCGCACGCTGCCGCATCCGTGCCGGCCGCGCGCGGCGCGGCGGCCGGCGTGAAGCGCGAGCGGCCTTCCGCGTCGGCGGCCGCGGGCGCGAACGGCGACGCGGCGGCCGACTTGGAGAGCGAGCTGACGCGGCGGCCGTCGGTGGGCTCGGCGATGCTCGGGCTCATCGCGTCGGACCTCAACCTCTCGCCGCTGCAGATGGAGGCGCTGAGCACGCACAGGGCAAGGATTCACTTGGTGACGCTGAGCGACCGCCCGCGACCGCGACCGCGACCGTGCGGGCACGCGCGTGCGCGCACGCGCGCACGCCGCCAACCGCGATCGCGCGCGTGATGCGCCGTGCGCCGGTCGCGCGGGCTGGCAGGACCGCGAGATCCTCGTGTCGTGCTCCAAGCTCGTCGAGGAGCTCAAGGGCAAGATCGAGGAACATATCAAGAACCAGCACAAGGTGCTCGGCGGGCTTCGGCTCATCTTGAACCCGACGCAGGTGGCCAAGTACGTCATGTGGGTCGAGAAGAGCAAGACACAGATGACGCAGCTCACGGGCTGATCCTGACTTGGCCAAGTCCGCACTGAGTGACTCGTGAGCCAAAAGAACACGCAAAGGGCCTTTTAGGGTTCCCGGACAGTACTAAAATTAGAAAGGCGCGAACCGGGAGGACTGGTCCCCCGACCCATGAACCTCGTCCGCGCCGCCGTCGCGCCGCCGCGTCACGTCGAGCGCTTTGGCGCGCGCGCGTGCATCGTGTGCGAGAAGACCATTTGGCGCACCAAGCTCGAGCTCGCCGCACAGGCGGAGACCGCAGACACGCTCGGCGCCACCTGCGGCCGCTGCCGCGCCGGCCAGCATGTGATCTCGACGTGCGGCGTGTGCCTGGAGGCGGCAATGCTCGTGCCCTCCTCACTCCTGCCGCACGTCTCGTGCAAGCACCGCTTTTGTGCGGCGTGCTGGGTTGCCCACGTCGCGCTCGGCGTGCGTGAACGCCGCTCCGAGCTGCGCTGCATGGGCGAACGGTGCGGCGAGAAGCTTGCCGACAAGGACGTGAGGCGGCTCGCGCCTGAGCTGCACGCGGCGTGGACGCAGATCAAGTTTGCGGACCGAATGGAGCACCTCCGCAACATCTTTCTTGCCGGCGACGCGTTCAGCGAGTGGGCCAAGCGCAACACGCAGGCGTGCCCGCGCTGCCACGTCCTCGTGCAGCGCTCGGAGGGGTGTGCGCCACGACACCGCGCCGCGTCCCGCGCTCGCCGGGCTGCGCGCACCGTGGGGCGTGTGAGCATACGCGATGCGACGCGCCTCGTCGCGTGCGGCGGCGTTGACACGGCGCCATGCATTTCGCGCCCGCCGCGCGCCGCCCTTCTGGCCGCAGCTGCAACCACATGCACTGCCTGTGCGGCCACGACTTTTGCTACAAGTGCGGCAAGGCGACTGCAGACGACTGCAACTGCCCGTACGCGGCCGACGGGCCCGTACTCATCTCGGGCCAGCTCGACGTCCTCGCGCCGCTCCTCGGTGAGGCGGAGGCGCGCGAAGGCGCCGTGCGCACGATTCAGCGGGCGCAGCGTGCGCGATCGTGCGCATAATTCAGCGGGCGACGAGGTCCCCGCCAAGGCGGCCAAGGCGCACCACGCAGACGAGGTGCTCGTCGCTCTTGTGCACGACCGACGCGCGCATTGCGCCGAGGCGCAATGCGCAGATGCCCCGCGCACTCGGCCCCAGTTTCTTAATGGTACGGTTTCTTAATGCCCGCGATTACCTGTACTGGGCGTCTGCCACCCAAGCCCTTCCGGTCGCCCGCATTCCGGGGTCGGACCCTCCGTCGGCCCGGCTCGGGCCCTCCGTCCGCCGCGCCCGCTCGACCCCGAATTCTACTCAAAATCGGCCGGTCAGGAGGGGGGTCTCGGTCCTAGGCTCGTCCTAAGCCTCGCTCGGACCCCTCGGGCGCTCATTGGCTGGCCTTGATTGCTTGATTGTACGACCCGGGTCGTACTCTCAGCCCCCTACTGGCCGGACCAGCCCGGACCGCGCCCTATATAGCGAGCATCGCGGCGGCGAGTGACGCAGTTGCTGCGCTTTCGTTGCTGCCGCACGACGGCACGAGCACTTGCCGTGGCCGTCGCTCAACGGCACGGGCGGTCGCGAATGCGAAGCGGTGCGAAGCGAAAAGCTCCGACTTCGGCGGAATCCCACCGTCTTCGGGTCCGCCTCAGTCGTCGGCCCACTTCGGCCCCGGTCGGCACCGCCTCATTCGTGGGCGTGCCCGCGCACGCGGCCGGCCGCCGGTTAACGCCGCCGGCCGTTACAGGCGCCAGTATGAGTACATATTGAAAATAATTATGGTTTACGCCTCCCCGCCACGACCATATCACGCTTCGGACGCGTTGTGCGTTGAAGCCGATGGCAGCCATTGGGAGGGAATTCCCCACGGACCTTCCGATGACGTACCGTGGCGGGCTGCACCGGAGGCCGTCGGTCTCTGCGGAGGTGCCCATCACGCCGTCCAAGTACGTGCCTGCCCCCAAGTTTCCCAAGAGCGAGCAGCAGATCGCCGACATACGCGACGCGATCCAGGAGAACTTCCTCTTCCAGGGGCTCTCGCTGAAGCAGACGTTCGACGTGATCGACGTGCGAGCGGCGCGCGGCGCGCGGGCGGGCAGCTGGGCCGCGCATTTGGTCCGCCCTCATGCGTGTGCGCCGCGCGGCGGCCCAACCCCGCGCGTCCGCAGTGCATGTTTGAGCGCAAGGTGGCGGCGGGCGAGCAGGTGATGGCTCAGGGCGACGACGCGGACAACTTTTACGTGGTCGCGAGCGGCCGGCTGGACGCGGTGAAGGACGGGCAGGTGGTGTGCGAGTACGACGGACACGGCACCTTTGGCGAGCTCGCGCTCATGTACAACTGCCCGCGCGCGGCGAGCGTCGTCGCGCGCACCGACGCGCTGCTGTGGGCGCTCGAAGGCCTCACGTTCAAGCGGCTGCTGATCGCGGACCGGCAGAAGCGCGCGGACGTGTCGACGGCGATGCTCACGCGCATGCCCGTGCTCAACTACCTCGACCAGCACCAGATCGCCAAGCTCGCCGACGCGCTCACGCACCATGAGTTTGGTGCCGGCGAGGTCATCTTCTCGCAGGGCGAGCTCGGCTCCTTGTTCTTCCTCGTCGAGGAGGTGCGCGCGGAGGCCGCCCGCGGCGTCTGCGGCGCGATGCGGGCCGCGCGCCCTCGCCGCGCGCGACTACAGCCGCCCGCGGAGGCGCGCGAGGGGCCCGGGCTGACAGAAGCGCGCGCCTGCGCGGCGCGCGCGGGCGCAGGGCGAGGCCGTCGGGACTTTTGAGGCGACCGACGGCAGCGCAAAGCAGGTCGCGACGTTCGTGCCGGGCGATTACTTTGGCGAGCGCGCACTGCTGACTGACGAGCCGCGCTCGCTCACTGTCCGCGCGGTGACTGAACTGAAGCTGCTGAGCCTCGACACGCCGGCGTTTGAGCGGATCCTCGGGCCGTGCAAGGGCGCGATGGCCGAGCGCATCGCGCGGTACGAGCGCCTGGGCGAGCAGGCGGAGCACGAACCGGAGGAGGAGTGAGGATCTCGATGTGCATTGTGAAGCGCAGGCGCCGCCTGATTCGGCCGGCATCGCCCACGCATGGGCCGCGCGCTCGTTTGCCAAGTGCCAAGGGCAGCTCGCCAAAGGTGCCCTCGCGTGGGCTGCGCGGCGTCGAGCGGGGCGCATGTGTCGGCGGCCAGCGAGCGCAAGGGGCCTCGCCGAAGAGCTCTGGGGGGGGGTCGCCCGTAGGCTGCACGAAACGCTAGGGACACCAGTGCTCGGCGTTTACGCCGAGCGAAGAATTTTTTTGAACGTTTAGACTGGGCCGTGGGCTTGTTTACACCTGAACGAACCGTTCATTTACATCGCCTCGACGGTCGCCTGCGTGAACAAACGTTCATGAACGGTCGCCTGCGTGAACAAACGTTCATGAACGTTCGCAACAGGATGCAATCGCGGTGATCGTGAACGAGCTGCTCAGCATCAAAGTGCTCAAGCAGAAGCTCAAGTCGCAGGCCGCGGTACAAGAACCGCGCCTCTTTCCCCCAGCGCTCCGCGAACCTGCGCTCGAGATCGGCCAGCGCTGCTCGGTCGCGGAAAGGGAAGTCCATCTCGCGGTCGAGGCCCTTGTTGAGCGCGGCGATGACGACCCAAAGCACGTGGTAGAAGGTGGAACTGCGCGCGGCAGGCGCGCGCGGCGCGCCGCGCGCGCACGGCCTGCGTATGGTGCGAGAACGCACGATGCGGGCAAGGCAGAGTTGAGCGCGCAACGGGATGCGCGAACGCTGCCCACGCCACACCCCGCCGCCACGTTTCCCGTCGCGAACGACGTAAACCCCTCTGCCGCATTGCGCGCGCGTACCGCCCAACCTTGTGCAGTCGCCCGATGTCCAAGTCGCTCCCGCCTCGCAGCCACGATAGAGCCATCGAAAGCATGAGGTCCAAGTCGAGCCCGTCGCCACGACGACTGTCTCTGACCGCGACATGCGGGCGGATACACTCGAGGAGATGCTGAAACGTCGCCTTGTCCATCCGATAGCAGCGCTTGAACTCGGCGTCCGTGAGGTCGTGTGCAATATCGCGCATCACCTTCGAACGGTCGCGCGGGCGTGGTTTCGCTCGGTCGGCGGGCGTCGTTGGCACATTGTCCGTCACAAAGACCAGCGCGGCCGCCGCGGCGGAGTGAATCACCCGCGCACATGCCGCGTAGATCGCGGCGCGCCTACGCCGTGCGCGATAGAGCCGTGCGCCTTCGGCGTGCATCGTGGGACATAACACGCTCCCTATGTAACCCAAGCATCACCGCGCGCACAAAAAACCTACCCACCGCACCGGGGGTGAAGACAGAAAAACCTACTCCTGCCCAAAAAGTAGGAAAAAAGAAAACCCATTTCCTACTTCTGCAAAATCCTACTTTGGTCAAGACCGGCCCTAATTAGTATCGACTTCTTCCCTACGACCTGTGCCCTAGAAAAATAATGTGGGGGGGACCCGGTCCGAATAATGCGGCGAACCCCGCGGCGAACAGCCCCGAGTTGCTCGCGGTGCTGCTCGAGCTGCGCGCGCAGATGGAGGGTGTAGCCGAGCAGCTTTCGCGTCTTGACGCGCGCGTCGCTCGGATCGAGCGGGTCGGCCGCATGAGAGATGAGCGCGCGCGCGTGGTGCCTGCCGCCTGTCGCGACGATATCGGGGCGCCGTCGGCGTGGCGCGTCAACGACGCGCCGGCGCGCAAGGTGCGGCTCGTCGACCTCGGTCCCGAGATGCTCGCGCTCGTTGCCGCGGCACTGCCCACCGACGATGAGCTCGCCGCCAAACTCGCGTGCCGCGCGCTGCGCGGCGCGGTGGCGCACAGCATGCGCGCCCGGGGCGCCGCGCACGCGGGCACGCGCACGCGCGAGACGGCGGCGCTCGGCTCGATCGCGCGGCTCAAGTGGGCCGTCAGCTGCGGCATGACGCTCTCTCCGCACTTGTGCGTCGCCGCTGCAGCGCGCGGCGAGCTCGCGCAGCTCGGCTGGCTGCGCGCGAACGGCTGTGCGCGCGCCGACGCGGGTACGTGCGAGGCGGCGGCGCGCGGCGGCCACGTGGCGGTGCTGCGGTGGCTGCGCGCCATTGGCTGCCCGTGGGACGCATGGGCGTGCAACTCCGCGGCGGGCGGCGGCCACCTCGCGGCGCTGCAGTGGTTGCGCGCAAACGGCTGCCCGTGGAACGATTGGGCGTGCAGCTCAGCGGCGTCTCGCGGCCACCTCGCGGCGCTGCAGTGGCTGCACGCGAACGGCTGCCCGTGGGACGAGGGCGCGTGCCGCTCGGCCGCGTTCGGCGGTCACTTGGCGGTGCTGCAGTGGCTGAGGGCAAACGGCTGCCCGTGGAACGCCGGCACGTGCAGTGATGCAGCCGATGGCGGCCATCTCGAGGTGCTGCAGTGGCTGCACGCCAACGGCTGTCCGTGGGACGCGCTGGCGTGCAGCACCGCGGCGGGCCGTGGCCACCTCGCCGTGCTGCAGTGGTTGCGCGCCAACGGCTGCCCGTGGGACTCGGAGGCGTGCAGCGCGGCCGCAAACGGCGGCCACCTCGAGGTGCTGCAGTGGCTGCACGCCAACGGCTGCCCGTGGGACGCGTGGGCGTGCAGCTGCGCCGCGCGCGGCGGCCACGTGGAGATGCTGCAGTGGCTGCGCGCGAGTGGCTGCCCGTGGGACGCGCTCGCGAGCAGCACCGCGGCGGGCCGTGGCCACCTCGCGGCGCTGCAGTGGCTGCGCGCGAGCGGCTGCCCGTGGAACGCGGAGGCGTGCAGGTCCGCGGCGCAAGCGGGCCACCTCGAGGTGCTCAAGTGGCTGCGCGCCAACGGCTGCGCGTGGGACCGGGCAAAGGTGCTCGCCGTTGCGGACACCGCGGTCGTCGCGTGGGTGCGCGCGCAGCCGGAGGATGCGTGATCACCACCGAAAATCCGGCCACAAGAAAAGAAGAAAAGAAGAGTGACTCCCGGCCGTACTTTTGAGTCGCATGAGAGTCTTTTCTCTTGCTGCACGCGGGCTCAGTCCATGACGAACGTGCGCTGCTCGCTGTGCAGCACGTGCGCCGCGCGCTCCGCGCCGAGCGTGCGCTCGAGCTGCACGCGGTCATACGCGCACGCGAGCACGAGCAGCGTCGCGCCCGCTCCGGCTACGAGCATGTTGGCCAGCTCGGCGAAGAGGTGGCCGTGCGTGGGCAGCGCGTAGAAGACCACGTGCCGCACGCCGCGCAGCGCGTACCTGTGGAAGAAGTGCGCGCGCTCCGTGTACAGCAACGCCTTCGCGCCGCCGTTGGCGAAGAGGCCGCGCGCGCGCGACGCGCCGCGCGCGTCCGCGTACTCGCTCAGCTCGGCCGCCTCGACGTCCGCGGCGCGCAGCGTGTTGCGCAGCCGCACATAGTCAAAGTAGGAGGGCACAAAGATGAGCGTGCCCGAGCCGCTCCCGTCCGACGAGAGCATGGGCAACACCTTGCACGCGCGGCGTGGGCGGGCACAGGGCGCGCGCGCGAGAGACGTGGGCGCGTGCGTTCGCCGGCGCGCCATGTGGCGCGCGCAAGGGCAGGCGCGTGCAGCTTTGGCGCGCGGACGCGCGCCGGCGCCGCCCACCTGCTCGACAAACGCGCCGAAGCGAGCGTCGGCCGCGGCGGCGGGCGACGCGGCGTCGAAACGGCGGATCACGATGCGCGCGGAGAGAGAGAGCACGCGGCTGAGCCAGCCGGCGCGGAGGAGGCGGCGCGCGCGCACGAGGCCGCCGACGCTCGCGCAGCGCGTGCGCAGCAGCGCGCCCACCTCCGCCGCCGCGTGCTCCGAGAGCGTCACGGTCTGCCGCACGTGCCGCGCGAGCCCGTCAAGGACGTGCGAGCGGACGCGCGAAAAGTCCGTCTCGCCCGGGTGGCGCGGCATCTGGTTGAGCAGCGCGAGCGCGCCGTCGACGTGCGCCCAGTTTTGCATCTGCAGCGCCGACGCGAAGAGCACGTAACAGATCTCGATGGACGAGAGGCAGTCGATCGCTGCGGCCGCGCCGCCGGCGGGCGCGGCCGCCTCCGCGAGTTGCGCGAGGCCGAGCGGCGATGCAACGATCACGTCGGCCCGCGCGAGCGGCGCGAAAAGGCGCAGCGCGCGGCGCGAGACGCGGCAGCCGAGCGCGAAGCAGTCGTCCGCGTTGCGCGTGCGCACGCGCGCGCCGGGCGCTGCGCCATCGTCGGAGGCCGGCCGCGCTCCGCCAAACAGATCGACCCAGTCTGCGGGCTTGGGCGCTTCGCGCGCACGCCGGCGAAGCTCGAGTTTGCGCTGCTGCCGGCGCGAGCGCGGCGCGGGCGCGGTGCTGCCGTCGGCGCGCGCGCGCGCGCCGTCGTCGCCCTCGCGCGCGTCGTCGTCGGCGGCGGCGGCGGCGGCGGCGCCGCCGCCGTTCCCGCCGTCGTCGCTGTCCGAGGCATCGCTGTCGCCGCTGCCGTCGCCATACTCAATTTCGAAACGGTCAGCCTTGAGAAGCGCGACGCCGCGCGCAGCAGCGCTGCGTGCGCCTCCACCCTTGCCGTCATCGCCGCCACCGCCATCGTTCCCGCCGCCGCCGCCGCCGCTGCCGCTGCCGCCGGGCGCGGGCAGCAGCTGCGCGAGCAGCCGAACGATGGACGCCGCGTGATGTCGGAACGGGACGAGGAAGAGGACACGTGGCCGCGTAAAGCCCTGATCGCGAAACGGCGCGTCGTCGTCCTCGGCGTCGTCGGCGGCAGCGGCGGCGTCGGATGCGGCGGTCGGAGCAGACGCGGCGGCATGCGCGGCCTCGTCATCGTCGCTCGTGCCGCGCTCGTCGCCCTCGTCCGCATCCGCACGCGTATCCGCCCGCGAGCCGCCGCGCGCGCGCGCGCCTCGGCGCGCGGGCCGGCCGACGGTGCGCGAGCGCGCGCCCACCGCGCCCGCCCTCTTCGCGCCGCCGCCAGCCGCGCCCGCCGCGCCCGCCGCGCGCGCGGCGGCTCGCGCGCGCCTCGCGAGCTCCTCGGTGTGGGCAAGGATGCTGGCGCGCGAGCGCGACACGTGGTCGGCGGCGTGCGCGGCGAGGAGTGGAAGGAGCTCGACCTCGGCAACAGAGTAAGCATGGCTGCCGCCGAGCGTGGCGTACAGGTCGGACAGGTCCACGTCGGCGCCGGCAGCGAGCCAGCCGCCGAGCGCCGCCTGCCGCGCGGTCAGGCGGCCGTCGCCGCCTGCGCCGCGTTGTCCCGCGCTGGCGCGCGCAGGCACGCCCGCCGCACGAGGCGCGGCGTGCAGCGCGCGCCAGCGCGCCGCAACGGCGGGTAGCACGAGCTCGTCGATCGCGCGGAGGGGCGCGATAGCGCCCGACTCGGGAAAGCCGCCGACGCGCACGCACTCCCCGAGCGCGCAGGTCCACGCGCACGCGCCGCCGTCCGCTGCGCCCTCCGCGCCGCCGGCGCCGCCAGCGCCGTTCAAACCACCGGCCGAGCGCGCGCGCGCGGCGGCGATGGACTCTGCAGTCCACGGTGCACCCCAACGCGCGTCGTACCGCGCGCTGGACGCGCCGCGCGTCGCGTCCGCGCACGTGTCGGAGACGAGCGCCAACCCGTCCTCGACGGCGCCGTCCGCGTCGGCCGCATCGCCGCCGTCGACGAAGGCTTCAGTGCGCGACACGTCCGCACCGCCCGTGCGTCGTAAGCCAGCATCCGTCGGCATCGCCGCCGGGCGCGGCTCGCGCCGGTGCCGCACCTTGCCGCGCTTAAGCGACGAGATGAGCTGCGCGAACGGGTCCGGGGGCGGCGCGTCGTCGTCGTCGTCGTCGTCGCCGCCGCGCGCCTCAACGCCACGGTCGCGGAGCCGCGCCTCGTCAAGCTCGGCCTCGTCAAAGGTCGCGAACACGCCAACGCTGCCGCCTTCGCGCCCTTCGTCGCCGCTCGGCACGGCGCGGGGCCGCTTCTTCCCGCCCTTCCCCTTGTTCCCCATCGATCGTCACGTGGTTCTGCCGGGGGGCCGCCGTCATGTTTTCAAACGATGCCCACGGGCACGGCTCGCTAGGAGCAACGAGCGCGGGGCAGCGAGCATGAGCCTCGGGCAGGCCGCGACGCTCGCGCAGCTGCGCAAGCTGGCGCGCGAACGGCCGCATGACCGCGCCCTGCAGCAGGTTCTCAGCCTGCTCCTCGCCCGCGCACACGGCTCTGTCGGCCCGCCGATCGGCGCGGCGCTCGGCGGCGCAGACACGGACGGCGGCAAGGAGCTCGCGGCGATGCTCGACCAGCTGCTGCGCACGTCGGCGTCCAAATCGCCGCGCACGCGTCCAGCCCGCGCTTTCACACCCGGGCACGAGCGTGGCGCCGCGCACGCGGCCGTGCGGCCGCGCGCGGCCGTACCGCCTCCGAACGTCGACGGCGCGCGCGACGGCGCCGACGCGCGCCACGCCTCGCCCGCGTCCTCCTCACCGCTCTTTGTGCCGCGCTCGGCGTCGCAGCGCCGACGCAACCGGCTCGCATTCACTCCGCCGTCCGCCTCTTTCGCCGAAACTTCCGCCGAAGCCTCCGCGTCAGGCGACGCACGCTCGCGCTCGCCGCCGTCGTCGCGCGCGGCGTGCGCCGAGCGCGCGCCTGCAGTCGCCGGGCGCAACGCGGCGCTGTACGCGTCGGCCTCAGCCGCGCGCGCGCTCGGTGATGCGGCAACGGCCGCGTCAGACGGCGGCGCGACGGGCGGCGTCTCACCGCAGCTCGACGCCGCCGCGCTCGCCGTCCTCCCCCTCCTCGCGAGCGGCGCGCAGCTCGCCGCCGCGCTTGCGGCCGCGCTGCGCGCGCCGACGGGCGCGACGGCGAGCGAGCTGCGCGCGCGCGCGGCGGCGTGCGAGGCGTCGCTGCTCGCGCTCGCACGCGCGGAGATGGCGGACGACGAGGCCGACGCGGACGCCGCGCGTCCCACGCGGCGCGGCGGCGCGCCGCTCGACGCGTCGGGCGGAGGCGTGCGCGCCGAGCGCATGCCATTTCGCTTCTCGACGCTTGCGCCAACGCTCGCGCGCGCACTGCGCGAGCAGATGCGCGCCACCGCTGGCGCGCGCACCGGCGAGCCCGCCCGGTGCCACAGCGGCGACACGGCAGGTGACGGCTTCAGTGTGCAGGGCTTCAGTGTGCAGAGCCCCGGCGCTGCTGACTGGGCGGCGGGGCTGCGCGCTGGCACCGAGCCGTCGCTCGCGCGCGCGCCCGCCGAGCCGCGTGGCTGCGCGCGCGACGACGCGGGCTGGCAAGCGCGAGCGCAGCCGCACGCGATGGCGCACGCCGCCGCCGTCGAGGCGACGGAGGGGGCAGCGGCTGCGGCGGCCGCGCGCGCGCGTGCGGGCGGCGCGAGCTGTGCGGCTGCCGCTGATGCCGCGCCGACGGCTGCGGGTGGGGCTGCCGTCACGGCGAGCGGCGCGCCGCAACCGCCCGAGCGCGACGAGCCCTTGTCGCGCGACGAGCTCGCGCGGCTGCGCATCGAGCGGCTCGTCGTGATGCAAGCGGCGATCGGCGAGGCGGAGGATGATGCGGCCGACGCGGCTCGGGCGGCGGCGCGCGAGCGCGGCACGCTCGTCCGGCGCGTGCTTGCGGCCGAGGACGCGGCGGTCGCCGCCGCCGCGCGCGAGAGCGAAGGCCGCGCGCAGCTCGCTGCGCTGCAGCACGCGCTCGCCCTCGCGCGCGAGGAGGGCGAGATGCACCGGCGCCATGCTGAAACGGCCATCTGGGCCGCGGCGGGCGCGGCCGAGCCGGGCGGAGGCGGAGGCGCGCCGGTGGGCAGAGGCGGCGCGCAGCCGTCGGCGCGCGCGGCGAGCCGCGCGCAGCTCGTCGCCGCGCTCACGGCGCACGCCGCACGCGCCGACGTGGCGGAGGCGGAATGCGAGCAGCTGTGGCTCGCGCTCGATGTGGCGGAGAGCCACGTACTGCGCATGCAGGAGCACGTGGCGCGCGCGCAGGGCGAGCAGGGCGCGCGGCGCGCTGGCGGCAGCAGCGTCGTGGGTGGCTTCTGCGGGCCGTCGGATTTGGGCGACGGCGATGCGCACGGCGATGATGCGCGAACGGCGCGTGCCGACGGCGCCGGCCGCGACTCTGCGCGCGGCGGCGACGGCGGCAACGGCGGCGGATACGACGGATACGGCGCGCTCCGCCAGCTCGAGGCGCGGCGCGGGACGGGCGGCTCGTCGGCGCTCGAGGACGGCCCCATCGCCGCTCTTCGCGCACGCACTCCCTCGCTGCGCCTGCCAAGCGCTCACGGCGCCGGCCGGCGCGACGGCCACGTGTTCGCGTCGCTACCGACCAGCCCGCGCCGCCGAGCCTCCTCGCTCCGCCCTTCGCCGTCCGGCAGCCCGTTCGGGTTGCGGCTGGAGCAGCAGCACCTCACGCCGCACGGCATGCCGCTCGCCGGCGACGGCGCGGGCCCCGAGCCGTTCGCGCGATCGCGCCGATCGGCATCGGTCGATCTCGCCGCCACCGCGGACTGGCGCGCGGCGGCGCCGTCGTCGACGCCGCGCAGGCTGCAGCGCCTCTCGAGCGAACCGGCGAACCTCGGCGCCGACGGCCACGGCGAGACGGGCGCGGCTCACGGCGCGCACGCTTGCGACGTTGCGCGCGCGTGGGACGAGGCGGCGCTCGCGGCCGTGGACATGGCGGACCGCTCGCCCAGGCCGGACGAGGTGGCTGCCGAGCTGGCGAGGGCCAAGGTCGCATTCGCGGACCTGTCCGGCGAGGTCGTCGAGCTGCGCGCGCGGCTGGCGCGCGCGACAGTCACGGCCGGCGGCACGCCGCCCGCGGCGGCGACGGCGAGCGTGGAAAGCGGGCGCAAGCCGAAGCGTTCGTCCACTTTCTCCTTTGCGCGATCCAGGGCCGCGCGCGGCGGCTCGGCGCCCGCGGGTGGCGCTGTGCAAGGCGCGGTCCGGGACTTGTAAGGCGATGTGGCGCGTGGCCCTGAGCAGCCGGTGGCCCGGCCGGGTGTACAGAGCTGAAAGGCTTAGCGTACAGCAGCGCCGAGGTGAGCGCCAAGGCGCCTTGGCTACTTGTCGACGGTGGCCTTCTTGATCATCTCGGTCATGTCCTTGGTGAGCGCGATGACATTCTTGTATCCAGCGTCCATCATCGTCTTGGCCGCCTCGAGCGCGTTCAGCCCCATCACGAAGATGGGCTCGTCCGAGTTCTTTGGCCCGGCCGCGGCCGGCTCGCCGCCCTGTGCCGCCTCGATGACCGACTCGCGGCCAGCGGCAGTGTCGGCGTCGATGACCTTGGCGCTCGCCTGCACCTCGGCGAGCGTCTTGGCCGCCTTCTCATCGAGCATCATGATCGCCGTCGTGCCCATCAGGTCGGTCAATTCGCACGCTTCGAAGTAATCCTCGTCGGACACGTCGGCGAGCGTCTGGTCGCCGCCGCACACCGCCTGGAACTTTGAGATGCCGACGCACGAGCAGTTGAACTCGCCGAGAATGTACTCCGTCTTGCCCGGCTCCGCGCCGTCCATTGGGATGAAGTCGCCCGTCCACAGGATCGGAAGAGGGTCGTTCTCGATGCCGAGGGCCGCCATGACAAGCGGGATGTCGTGCTTGACGAACTTGTCCTCAAGGTCGGCGTACTCGGGCGCGCCCGGCTTGTAAAAGGTGTAGAGCGAGTTGCCGCCGACGGCCGAAAGGCCGCCGCCATCGGGCTTCTTGTGTACCATCATCTGCAGCACCGGCCCGACCATCAGCATGCGCACCTCGCCCTCGGAGATGCGCGGCAGCAGCCGCTGGTCGACGAGCTGCCCGCCCGCCGCCTTGCCACCCTCCAAATACTTGCCCGGAAATGTCGACTTCCACTCGCCTGCGGCGGGAGCGGGCGGGCGGAGTAGGGCACGCGCGGTCTTGCATTTGGAGGGTGGCTCTGCCCGTGCGCGGTGGTAGGTCGAAGCGTGCGCGCGCGGTCACGCTTCGACCCGATATGCCCGGCTCTGCCCGTGCGCGCGCGTTGAGCACACCACACGCACCGGCACCCTCGGCGTCCGGCCCGTGCACACAGAAGGTGACGAACTCCTTGACGGTATGATATTCGACGTGGTTGTCGTTCATCTCCATCAGCTTGACCCGGTCGTCGTCTTCAAGCGCCGCGTCGCCCAAATTTGCGCAGTAGTCCTTGCCCTCGAGCCAGCAGAGCCAGATGCCCTCGCCCGCCGAGCCGCGGTTCTGCTTGATCACGCGCGGCTGGAACGCCATCGATTTTTTGAAGCCGGCCTCGAGCTCGGCCGCGTTGTAGTACGCGTAGGTGTCCGGCAGCCCGCACGTGAGGTCCTTGACCATCACGAGCGCGTCCTTGGCCCCCATCTGCGTTTGCACGCTGGGCGACGACCAGACGAGCTTGCCCTTGGCGAGCAGCGAGTTCATCAGGTCGTCGAAGCGCTGCTGCGTGCCGGGCGTCGTGCCCTGCGAAAGCTGGCCCGGGTTGATCCGCACGAGCACCGCGTCGTACGCATCGACCACCTCGGCGAACTCGGCGTGCTTCTCAAAGTCGTACACGACCAGCTCGCACGCGGCGCCCGCCTCGATGATTGAGTTTGCGATCGGGATCGAGTCGATACGGTGGCCGTCGGGTCCCTTGTCGGTGCCGCCGTTCTTCTTGCCGGGCACCTTAAACTCGATCACCGCGAGCTTGTACTTTGGGTCCTCGGGCGAAGGGCGGAGCGTGTTGTACCGCGTCGGCATGGTCGAAGGAGTAGCGTGCACGGGAGCGATACCTCGGCGCGCGTCGGCGCGAGTGCTCGACGTGCGTTCCGAGAAAGTACCGGCGGTTACACCCGCAGCCTGAAACCAAGTCTGTGACTTGACGGGACAACCGGACAAGAGGACAGTCGAGTCGACGCCCGTGGGCGGCGGGCCTTGGCTTGTGGGGGCATTCTCGGGCCGACAATGTCGACGACCGTGACGGCTGACGATAGCATGCACCGCGCGCGGCGCGTTTTGCTCCGGCCCAGCGCAGTGCGAGAGCAGGACGTCCAAGGTAGTGCTCGGCGCCGTGCGCACGCCTTCGTGCTGCCCTCGGCACCACCCGCGCACGGCGCGTGAGACGGAACCTCGTTGCGCTCGGCGCTTGCCCGCCCGACAGGGCCGGCCATCTTCTCTCGCGGGCCACGCCCACCCCTGCGCCCACCCTCGCGCCAAAAATCACGCCAAAAAGACAGCAGCATGGTGGACACGTGGCGCGCGGCGGTCGCGATCGTCTCGCTCGCGTACGGCGCGGCGGCCCAGGAATTGGCGTGCGCGGGCGCGGCGCTGACGGGTCTGCACGTGTACCTCGATGCGGCCGGTGTGCCCGTCCGCGCGCGCGCGCAGTGCGAGGGCGAGTGGGAGCGCTGGGCACCGCTCGGCGGCGGGCGCGGCGGCGCGCCCGCGCTCCAGGTCGGCGCGCACTGCCCGGAGGGCGAGGCGGTTGTCGAGCTCGCGCTCGGCGCGGAGGACGACGATGAACCGCTCCTTGCCGAGTGCGCTACCCCGCGCGCCGCGCACCTCCGCCTCGTCCGCCGCGCGGCGATGCGGTGCGGACTCGGGCAGGTCGCGTACGGCGTCTCGTTTGCCGACGGCGGCGACGATGACGGGAGTGGCGAGGGTGAGGGTGAGTACGGCGACGGTCCGGCCGCGCCGTTCGAGCTCCTTTGCCGCGCCGCCATCCTCGTCCGTGCCGACGGCGACCCCGAGCAAGTCCTCGACCTCGCGCTCGGCGCGGCGCGCGCGTTCCTCGTGACGTCCTCCGACCGGCTGCGCGTCGCCGCGCGCGCGCTGCGCGAGCTCGACGAGCGATTGGGCACGGGCGAGGTGGGCGGCAAGCTCATCGACGCGATCGACGAGCGTGCCGGCTCATTCGCGCTCGTCGCCCGCCCCGCCGCGCGCGCGCTCGCGCTGCTCGGCCGCGCGGCCGCACGCGCCACCGCGCTGTGCGCGCTCGCGCTCGCTGCCCTACTGCCGCCGGTCCTCACCGCGCTCGCGGCGGTGCTGCAACGCGCGCTGCGCTTCGCCTTTGCGCATCGCCAGCTGTGCGCGCTTGCGCGCGCGCGCGCACCGCCCTGCGCGCGCGCTGCCGCCGCGCCACGCGTGCTCGGCAGCACACCCCTCACCCCGTGGCCTCTGCGGCGCGGCCGTCGCTCGCCCCTCGCCCCGCGCGGACCATCTTTGGATTGCATCGCCTTGCGCGCCTGCGGCGCGGCACCGGCGCCGGCGTCCGCGCTCGCCCCCCGGCTCTCAGCTACGCGCGCGTCTACGTGGCTGCGCTCAGCCTCGGACGACGCATCACGGCCAGCATGGCCGCCCTTGCTGCGCGGCTCGCCGGCCGCGCGCCATCCGCGCGCCGCGCGCGCGGCGGCGCTGGCCGCGGCACCCGCGCCGCGCGCGCGCGCGCGGCGGACGAGTTTGGCGGCGCGGAGAGCAGCAAGGGCGCTGTCGGCAACAGCTACTTGCACGCAGCGGACGAGGAGGGCGACGAGGAGGGCGGGGATGAGGGTGCGGAGGAGGTGGAGCAGGAGGCGGCGAGGCTACGGCGCGATACGCGCGCCCCGCCATTGGGCGCGACTGCCGCCGCGCGGCGCGACGCGGTGCGCGCGGCGGCCATGGCGGCCGGCGCAGCGGCACGCGGCGGCGCGCGCATCGAGCTTGGCGACGGCGGCGACTTTGACGTTGAGGCAGAGCTCCAGGCGCGCATGCGCTCACAGTGATTCCCTGCCGTCTCCGCTGCCGGCGTGCACGGGCTCGTCGC
The DNA here is from genome assembly GCA_019448385.1 of Diacronema lutheri. NCBI lineage: Eukaryota > Haptophyta > Pavlovophyceae > Pavlovales > Pavlovaceae > Diacronema > Diacronema lutheri. Next base: position 142,982 of record JAGTXO010000029.1, on the reverse strand, counting down.
CCCTGACGTGCGCGCGCTCGTTGCGTTCATCGCGTCTCGGCCCCATTCTTTTTTTCTTAACGCCGCGTGCGTCGTGCGTGGGCACGCGCAGCTCCTGCTCGCGCGCGCGCAGATGGCGCGCGGACAGGCGCCGCCGCACCGCCACGCGGCTCACGGCGTCCAGGCGGATGTGGACGCCTGCGGCGGTGTGGACGGCCTCTGCTTCCGGCGCGGCGACGGCGGCGGCGGCCGGCGGGGGCCGGCGAGGGGTGGCTAGGCGTGTGTGGGTGTCCGCCCATGACGCGTCCTGCCACGTCCTTGCCGTCCCGGCCGTTCCCGCTGCCGGCGTGCACAGGGTCGACGCCCTGATTTCGGCCTGATGTTGCGTGCGCCCTTTCGCTCGCTCCGTTTGTCCAGCCTCGGCCCCGTGCGCGCCCCTCCTGCTGACCCGCCTGTAAGCGTCGTTAGTAAAAAAAGAGAAGGAGAAGCGTCCGAACCCAGCCAGCGTCCTCTCCGCGCCTGTTGCAGACCTCAATGCCGAGCACGACCGACTCCAAGCCCAGCAATGCATGCGCACGCGTGCCGTCGACAAGCACAAGGGATAAGCCGCCCCGCCTGCCAACCAATCTCGACCAGATGGCGCACGCGACGGCGGATGCGCACGACGAGGTCCAGGTCGCGTAGCTGGCGCGCGCGGTCACGTGGATTGGCTCGTCACGTGAATGCTCGTCACGTGGATTGGCGTCTTGGTTGCCGTGATTGTCATTGAGACCGCCGGCGGTGCCGGCTTCCTCGATATCTTGTGCGCGCGCCCGCCGCGCAGATGGGCCTCGCACGGCAGCTGCACGCGTGGACGCGCTCGCTCACTAACGCCGCGCGCGCGCCTCACGGCACCGCTTTACCAGCGCTGTCCCGTAGTCCATGCCCAAGCTTGACCGCAGCGTGTTGCGCAGCCTTGCGTATAGCAAGGCGCAGGCGGACGGGTACGCCTCATTTGACGGGCAGACGGACGAGACTGACGATGTCAACAACGACGAGCAGGAGCGCTCCGTCACGCTCTTCCCAATTGCGCTCGTGTACGTGGACATCGCCACCGACAACCTGCTCACCAAGGCGAACGTCGAGAAGATGCGGACCGTCGAGTGGTCGATCATGGCCGTCGACATTCACCAACCAGACGACAAGGCGCTCGGCGAGAACCTCGTCGACATAGACTTCAACGCGGACATGCAGTGCACTTTTGCTTAACGACGTGCAAGCACGTGGCCCAAGGAGGAGGACCTGCGCAGAGCGCTTGAAAGGTGCTACGACTCGGACCCCACCACGGGACTCGGACCCCACCACGGGCTTCGTCGCGGACGGCGACGAGGGCATCAAGGCGTACAAGGTGAGCTACAACGCCACCATCCCCAAGGAGGCCGCCTCGGGTCCCGCGTCGCTCAAGAAGTGGCAGAACAGTTGGCAGGCGGTGGCGGACAACGACTGCACCATGTTTTGCGGACATGAACAGTCCGCCAATCGACCGCCCGGTCAGCTGGGTGTTTATGACGATCGTGTGCGAGCGGCGCGCGCGCTGCGTGTGGACCGCGCGCTGCTACGTCCAGGCTGCGCGCGCTACGCTCACCGCCGCGCGCAAAGCCGTGCCGCGGTGCGACTGCGGGCAGCGAGATCTTGTAGGAGGGTGTATGTTCGAGCACGGGGCTGTCGGTGCTGTGCGCGTGGCTCGTACTCGTGCTCGTGCTCGTCACACACAGCTTGTGGATCTCAACGATGGTCGCGTTGGTCATCGTGGCCGTCATGGCGTGCATACTCGGCACCGTCCTACGGTTGGGTGCACCATGGATGTCTTCGTCTGCGCCTTCGTCGCGCTCACCATCGGCCTGGCGATCGCCTTCCCCCCCCCCCCCCCCCCCCCCCCCCCCCCCCCCCCCCCCCCCCCCCTTCTTTGGCTCGCTTCGCCCTGCGACGCCGCACCAAACGCCAACCTCACGTCATCGCGCGCGCGTCCCGCATCCACGCGCCCGCCCGCCGCGCAGCACATCGCCCACTTTCACAACCACGCGCCAGCGCAGCTCTCGATGGCCGAGATCGCCGTGTCGGTGATCGGCGGCGCGGTGGCGACTCTCTTTGCGGGCATGCCGCTCCTCGCGTCGCCTAACCTTCCTCGATTTGATTCCCGCGCTCATGATCTTTGAGCCCGAGAACAGGCAGTGCACGTTCGACATGCTCGCGTGCCGCGTGCCGGCTGGCGTGCAAGCTTGCGCCCGCGCCCGCAGGTGTGTGCTAGTTGAGCGATCATTCATGCCCTCCCCCCCCCCCCCCCCCCTCCCTTTAAAAAAAGATTTTCATTGTACCGCCTTGCCCACTTGCGGCGCGGCGGCGGCGGCGGCACCCGCGCTGGTGTGGCCAAACTTGAAGTTTATCTTGGCGCCGGCGAAGAGGCTCTTTTTGGCCGGCGCGGCGGTACCAGCCGCCGTGCCGGCCTCGTCGCCGCTTTGCGCGCGAGGTGGGTGCGTCATGTGCGTGCCCTCCAGGTCATGCAGCGCGGCGAGCTCGGCGCGCATCGCGGCCGCGTGCGCGGCGTGCTGCTCGGCGTCCGTTCGTAGCCGCGCGTTCTCCTCCGCCGAGGCGGCGCAGAGCGCGCGCAGCGTCGCGAGCTCCTCGGTCAATCGCTCTGAGTCAACCGCCTCGCCGGACTCTGCGGCTGCGCGCGCGCGGAGCGGCACCCGTACGCGCGCGCGTGGCACCCGTCTCGGGCGCGGGCGCGCGCGGGCGCGCGCTCGCGCGCGCTCGCGCACGTGGCGCTCGTGGACGCAGGCGCGCCGCGACGCACTGTGCGGCCTCTGCTCGTGGAGCTGCTGAATCTGCGCGCGGTCCTTGCGCCGCTCGTCGCTCAGCTGCGCGCGAGCGGGCGGGCCGGGGGCGGCGCGGCGCGGGCCGGGGGCGGGCGGCGGCTCGTCTGCGCTCACCCATCCCGCCCTGGTGGCGCACGTACCGCGCGAGCGCGCGCGGCGGTGGCGGCAGAATGGGCGGCAGAATGGGCGGCAGGATGGGCGGCAGGATGGGCGGCAGAATGGGCGGCAGAATGGGCGGCAGAATGGGCGGCAGAATGGGCGGCAGAATGGTCGACGCGCGCGCAGCCCGCGCGCACCTGCGTCACCGCCTCCTGCAGTGCACTCAGCTGGGCGGCCATCGTTTCGCGCTCGTCGACGGCGGCAGCGTTGGCCACGCGCAGAGCATCGGCGGCCGCAAGCGCGGCGGCGAGCTCGGCGGCCGAGACCGCGGGCTCGGGCGCCGCGGCCGGCGCGCCGTCCGCGCCGGCGCGCGGCGCATGCGCGGCGGCTTGGCCGTTGGTGCGTGCCGCCGCGCTCGTGCCGCCTCCGCCCAGCTTGATCTTTGGCACCTTCCAGTTGGCCATCGAGAAGGCGCCGCCGACGCTGCCGCCGCTGCCACCGCCGGCGGCGGCGCCCGCCGCTTTGCCACCGGCGCCGTCCTCCGCCGCGCCCGCTGCCGCGTCCGCGCCGTCCGCCGCGTGCTTCTCATCGAGCGCCTTCTCCTGCGCCTGCACGAGCTCGTGCGCCTGCACGAGCTGCTCCATCAATGCGCTGTGCTGCTCGCGCAGGCCGGCCGCCACCTCGTGCGCGCTCTCGAGCTGCTGGCGCAGGGCCGCCTCGCGCGCGGCGGCCTCGGCGGCGGCCGCGCGCGCCGCGGCGATCGCGGCGGCCGTGACGGCGTCGCCGTCCGCGACCGCCGCAGTCGCGTCGTCCGTCGCCGCGCCGGCCGCACGTCCGGCCGCGCGTGCCTCCGCGTCTGCGCGCGCGGCCTCCGCCGCCTCTGCGCGGCCGCGCAGCTCGGCAAGCGCGTCGCGCAGAGCGCTCAGCTCGCCGCGCACCTCGCCGCCCTCGCGCTCGCTCGCACGGTCGAGCTCGGCCACCTTGGCGCGCTCCGTGGCGAGCGCGGCGTCGAGCACGCTGAGCGCCGTCTCGTGCTGCGCGTCGCGCGCGGCGGCGGCGGCGAGCGCGTCGCGCGCGGCGGCGAGCTCGCGCTGCGCCTCGCCCTTCGCCTCCGCCACGTCGAGCCGCGCGGCGTCGAGCGCGCGCTCGGCCGCCGCCTGGCACTCGGCCGCGCGCGCAACGGCCGTGCCCGAGCCCGCGTGCGCGTCGGCGAGCAACGCCTGCGCCTCCGCCGCGGCGGCGCGCGCGGCGCTCGCCTCGGCCTCGGCGAGACGCGCGCGCGCCTCCGCCGCCTCCGCCGCCGCGCGCGCCGCGCTCAGCGCCGCGTCTGCACAGGCGCGCGCATCGTCCGCCTCGCCGCGCGCCACACGCGCGGCGGCGTCGGCGTCGGCGCGCGCCTCTGCCGCCTCCTTGCGCGCCTGCGTCACGCTCGCCTCGAGCGCGCGCGCGCGCGCCTTGGCGCCGTCCGCATCCACGCGCGCGCGCTCGAGCTGCTCGCGCAGGTCCGCCACGACCGCCTCGTCCGCGCCTGGCGCGCCGGCGGACGCCGCGGCAAGCGACGCCTGCAGCTGCGCGCCGCGCGCGCGCTCGGCGTCGAGCGCAGCTTCAGCGTCGGCGCGCTCAGCGGCGGCGGCGCGCGCGAGCGCGCGCGCGGCCTCCGCGTCCGCCGCGTCCGCCGCCGCCGCCACCGCCGCCGCGTCGGCGCGCGCGCGCTCGGCGGTCATCGCGCCGTGTGCCGCCATAAGAGCTGCGCTCGCGTCCGCCGCGCGCGCGCGCTCCGCGTCCGCGGCGCTGCCGAGCTGCGCCTCGAGCGACGCGGCGCGCGCGTCGGCGGTGCGCGCCGCGCGCTCCGCGTCCGCCGCGCGCGCGCGCGCCGCGTCCGCCTCGGCCGCGCGCGCGGCGATCTGCGCGCCCAGCTCCACCGCGTGCCGCTCGGCGCGCGCGCTCGCCTCGCTCCGCTGCGCGTCCGCCGCCGCGCGCGCGTCGGCGAGCGCAGCGTCGAGCGCGTCGGCGCGCGCGCGCTCCCGGGCCGCCTCAGCCTCCGCGCGCGCCGCACGCGCGCCCAGCTCGTCGCTCCCCTCGCGCGCGCGCGCGGCGGCGTCGAGCGCGGCGCTCGCCGCGTCGGCAGCGCGCTTCGCGTCCGAGTGCGCGCGCTCGTGCGCGGCGGCGAGCTCGGCCTCGGCCTTGGTGAGCGAGACGTCGAGGCTGTCGGCGTTGACGCGCAGCACGGCCGCCTCCTCCGCCGCTGCCACCGCGCGCAGCTCCGCCACCTCGGCGCGCTCCTCCGCGCGCGCCGCGGCGCCGAGCGCCTCGTCCGCGCGCGCGGCGGCGGTCGCGGCCGCCGTCTCGGCGGCCTCGAGCTGCGCGTGCGCCGTGGCGAGCTCGGCGGAGCGCGCGTCCAGAGAGCGCTGCGCCTGCGCACGCGCGGTCTCGGCGGCGGCAGCCGCCGCCACCGCCGCACTCGCCTCGGCCGCCGCGGCGGCCGCCGCGCCGTCGGCCGCGCGCTGCGCCGCCTCGGCCGCGTCGGCGCGCACGCGCTCAGAGTGAAGCGCCTCGGCGGCGCGCCGGCCGTCATCGGTGAGCGCAACATTGGCCTGATTGAGGAGCGCCTGCAGCCGGCGCACCTCCGCCGTCTCGCTCGCCAGCTTGTCCGCGTGCTGCGCCTTCTGCTCGGTCCACGTCGCCTCGAGCGTCTCGACGAGCGCGCCCATCTCGGTGCGCTCCTTGTCGTGCGCCTCGGCGGCGAGGGCGGCATCGGCCTCGCACGCGGCGAGTTCGCGGCACAACACGCGCTGCATGCACGCCTCGAGCGCGCACGCCTTGCCCAGCTCGGAGCGCAGGTCGGACAGCTGGCCAGATGACGCCGCGCGGTGCTGCTCGAGCTCGACCGTCTTGGCGCCAAGCTCGGCGACGACCTGCTTGAGCGAGAGCTGCAGCGCCTCGAGCTGCTCGGTCTTGAGCACCGCCGCCTTGTTCGGCTTGCCGCCCGGCAGCCCGGCCGGGAGGTGCATCGGGAGATGCGGCATGCCACCGTTGCCGAACATGAAGGCGCAAGGACTGGCGGGCGTTTCGGACGGCGTGACGCATGTCTTCCTGACCAGTGACGAGGCTGCCACAGCGTGACGTGCGTCACGCCGTCCCATTTTGAGCTCGTCTTCAGGGCCGCGCCGTCGAGCGGCCGTACGAGCACGCCGACGCACCGCGTGAGCAGCTCGTTGCGCCGCGAGCAGCTCGCGAGCATAGCTTTGCGACGCGCGCGAGTGACGCGCCCTTCGCCCAGAGCAGCGCCTCGATCGCATCGATCGCATCGGACCGCTGCGCGTGGATGATGGGCTGGTCGCGCGCCGCGCTCACAAAGCAGCGCCACAGCTACAACACAAGCGCGCGCGCCTCAGCGAGCGCAACACCGATCGACACGCGCGGCGCCTGTCCCTCACTTTCGGGCTCCTCGGCGGGCGCCGCCGAGGACTGAGAGAGGAGCCGCCGAGGAGCCCGAAAATAGGGAGTGACCGGCGATTATTACACGGCCCATCTTGGCCTCCAAAAACTACCTTGATTCTTCCCTCGCTTTTTCGGCTACCATACCAGGGAGCCGGGCATGCTCGACGGCGGTGAGGCGGCGGCGGCCGATCCGCGCGCGGCCCACGCGGAGCTTGCAGACGCGTGTGGAACGTGCGCGCTGGAGCGCGAAGAGGTGGGCGATCGACGCACTGGCCGCGCGCTGCCGCCAGGCGTCGCCAGCTTCGCGACGACCAGCGCGTGCGGCGCCGTGCGCGCGGTCGCAACGCTCGAGCCTCGGCCGTTCGACGCGGGCCCCGGGGCGCCCGTCCTGTGCGCGCCGAATGCCGATCGGCCAGGCGAGCAGGCGGCGCGCCGAGGCGCCGGAGCCGTGCTCGCGGCATGGGCGCCCGCTGCAACGCCAGCTTCCGCGACCGGTGCGCGCGTGTGCGCGCGCCGGCCGGACGAGCCTGCGTCGCTCGCGCCGCCGGCAGGGCGGCCGCTGTCCGTGCCCACCGAGCCGTCGCCCGCCGCGCCCGACGTCGCAGAGCTGCGCGCGCGGTGCAGCGCAAAGTTGTCCAACCTGCTGCACTTCCGCCTCGCGTCGCAGCGGCTGGCGGACGGCGAGCGCGCGCAGCTTCGCAGGACGCTCAAGCGCGAGCGGCTGAACCTGCGCAAGCTGCGCGCTGGGTCGCAGCCGGGCAGCGCGCTGGCCACCGCGGTCGATCTCACGCAGCCCGCGGCCTCGCCGTCGAGTTCGGCGCGGCTCGCGGTGGCGGCGTGGCCGATTGGCGGCGGCGGCGACGACGACGGCTGCGGCGGCGGTGGGTTCGGCCCGGCGCCGCTCGCGGCCGGGAGCGCGCACCTCGCAACGGGGAGCGCGGCGGCGTCACAGCCGGTCGGTTCGCGTGCGGTCGCCTACGCCACCGCCATCGCTGACAACATGCGCGATCGCGACGCTGGAAGCCCCTCACCGGCGGCATCGCCACACGGCCAAAGCTGCTGTTGGCGCCCCAACTGAGGCTCGCGGACTGAATGCTCGCGGGCTTGGCGTGACAACAAACGCGTGCTGGAGAAGGCGGTGCAGGTGCTGTTGGCCGAGCTGCTGCTTGTCCTCTTCGGAGTCAAGAGTGAGTCTTGCACGCGCGGATCCATGCGGCCACATGTGCGTGCCCGCTTTTCTCGGCAGCACGCACGCAAGCGCGCAGCGACCACTCGCAGCCGTGCTCACGCGCCCACTGGAGCAACGCCAGGTGACCACCCTCAGCTGCATAGTAGCACGTGCTGCTGCTCCACTCGCAGCCGTGCTCGCGCGCCCATCGGAGCACCGCCAGGTGGCCACCCCGGGCTGCCAAAGCGCATGTGCTGCTGTCCCACGGGCAGCCGTGCTCGCGCGCCCACTGGAGCACCGCAAGATGGCCACCCCCAGCTGCAGATGAGCACGTGCTGCTGCTCCACTCGCAGCCGTGCTCGCGCGCCCACTGGAGCATCTCCAGGTGGCCATTCTGAGCTGCGAAGAAGCACGCGGCGCCGTCAATCACGCAGCCATGCTCGCGTGCCCATTGGAGTACCGCCAGGTGGCCATTTTTGGCCGCAGCAACATGCGTGCCGCGGTCCCAGTCGCAGCCGTGCTCGCGTGCCCACTGGAGCACCTCCAGGTGGCCACCCTCAGCTGCAGCGGAGCACGTCTCGCTGTCCCAGGCACAACCGTGCTCACGCGCCCACTGGAGCACCTCCAAATGGCCACCCATAGCAGCCCAGCGACATGTGTATTCGTCCCAGTCGCAGCCATGCTCGCGTGCCCACTGGAGCACCTCCAGGTGGCCACCCCGAGCTGCAGAGGAGCACGCGCCCTCGTGCCAGTCGCAGCCATGCTCGCGTGCCCACTGGAGCACCTCCAGGTGGCCACCGCGAGCTGCAGATGAGCATATGCCTGCGTGCCAGCCGCAGCCGTGCTCGCGCGCCCAACGGAGCACCTCGAGGTGGCCACCCTCAGCTGCAGAGGAGCACGTGCTCCTGTCCCACTTGCAGCCATGCTGGCGCGCCCACTGGAGCACCGCCAAGTGGCCACCGCGAGCTGCAGAGGAGCACGTGACGCTGTTCCACGTGCAGCCCTGATCACGAAGCCAAGAGAGCGCGCCTACGCTGCCAGCCCTCGCCGCAAGCGCGCACAGCGCCGCCTGCTCTGCTAGTGCAGGAAACGCGGCAAGGAGGAAGCCGGGCTCCGCCCACGCCCACGCGATGAGCGCGCGCGTGCGCAGCATCGCCGAGCGCGGCGTGCGCGTCGGTGCGTCGACCGTCTGTCTTATGGCTCGGCAAGACAAGCGCCAGCACATGGCGTAGTCGCGGCCCACGAGCGAGCTTACGCGCGCGAGCACGTCGGCGGGCAGCCGCGAGAAGAGCGCCGGACAATCCGAGTGCGCACGCGCCACGGCGTGGGGCGAGAGCGGAGACGAGCGTGCGTGCTCAAGCGTCTGGGACGACGAGCCCTTGCCAGCATCCGCAGGTGCGCCCACCATTCGCAGCGAGCGAGCGCCGACGACGAGAGACGGGGGTCGACCGAAAAGGAGGCGGCGGGTGGATGGCCCGGGATTTTTGGAAGAATTCCTGGGATCGAACAATAATATACTAACGACGCCAGGCGGGTCAGCAGGAGGGGCGCGCACGGGGCCGAGGCTGGACAAACGGAGCGAGCGATAATATACTAACGACGCTTTCCGACGGGTCAACAGATGGGGTCATATGAGGGGTTCGCCTAGATTTCGCCCGAGGCTCATATTCGCCCAACGACGGTGCCGAAGGGCGGGAGATGTCGGGGACCATGGGCGGCGCGAGTGGGCGCCATGGGGGGCAGCTCAGCGGCGCGGCGCGCGCGCGAGGAGCCGCCAAGAAGGCGGTGGGGGTGCGCGTCGTCGAGCGCCAGCCGCTCGAGCCGGTGCACATCAACGCGACGCACGCGCACGCCTACATCGAGAAGGCGATCGCCGACGCGGCGCGGACGCAGGCGCTCGAGGTGGATCTCGCGGCTATGCAGGCGCAGCTCGACGCGCTCAGGGCGGAGGCGAAACAGCGCGCGAAGCGCTTGCGCGAAGCGCTCGCCGACGCGCCGGCGGGCCACACGCGCGGGCAGGCTCTGACCGACGCCGAGCCGTCGGCACAGCGGATGGCGTCCGCGCCGCGCGTCGTCGGCACCTCCAAGACGGCGCGAAGGCTCCTTTCGTCCGTCGCGCGCGGCTAGGAGGTGACCATCAAACCAAAGGCTACGTACCGCAACGGCTACGAGATGGACGACGTGTACAACCTGTGCGCGCGGATCAAAACGGGCAGCCTCACGCTTGCCGAGGTGCGGCGCAACCCGAGCACGTACAAGGTGCCGCGCAAGACGCCCGAGGGCTACCTCAAGCCGCGCGCGTCTGACGGTGCGCCGAAGTGGCTAGTCATGCGTGACGAGCAGCGGATAACGACGCTGCCCAAGGACGTCGGGCCCCCGCACGGTGCTCGGCGAGGCGGTCGAAAAGAAGCTGATGGTCACGATCGCCGATGCCGCGCTGATGCACTGCCCGTACCGCTACGCTGAGATCGAGGAGCTCCTTCGCCGCACGTGCATCAAGATGAACCTCGTCGTCCCCAAGACGGGCACGCCGTACACGCAGCTGACGGACGTGTCGACGATGGTCGCAGGAATCGTCCGCCGGTGCGCCGAGCGTGGCGTCCACTTCATCGAGAAGAACCTGGGCGACCATTGCCGAGTTCTGGGGCAAGCACCATGCCAGCATCGTGTCGGCGGAGGCCGTGCTCGAGGCGGCCGGCGGCGAGCTGAGCGAGGTCACCAAGGTGGGCGACCTCAAGGCGCTGATCATCTCGCGCACCGGGCACATTCCCACAAACAAGAATGGCGGCGACGCGCTCCGCGCGGAGGCGGAGGCCGCGCTCGACGCTTCGGCGACCACGCTGATGCCCGACGAGGACCTGGCTTCTGCCAGCGTCGGCGGCAGCTGCCCGTCGTGCAACAAGGAGCACGCCGCTGGCCAGCTCACGCCCGACGAGAACGGCAAGCTGTGGTGCGAGTGCGGCGGGCGTGTCAATTTCGGGGACGAGGCGGAGTCGGCGGAGCCCGTTGAGTGAGTGGCGCTGAGATTGCAGCAGTCAAGCCTGAGCGATGCGCGCGTCACGGCGGACGTCTCATATGCGGTGTGGCGCCCGACCGCGGCCGAGCGTGCGACACGTCGCACGCGCGGCACGCGCCGGCACGCGCGGCTGCATCCTCCACTCCGACTGCACGAGGGCAAAGTGGGTGGTCCCAGCGGTCTTGGCGGTCTAGTTGACGTGCCGGGTAGTGGGCTGCAGGGGGGTGGGGGGCGCTGTGGAGGCCTGCCATCGACCAGAAGCGAGCACACGCTCGCAGGCAAGCGCAGCCGCGCCCGGTAAATATTCGCCCAGAGCAGCTTGTTGGGGGCAGCTTCAGCGTGTTGTAGCGGCGCGTGGAGACGTCGGGCGTCGACACGCCCAGCGCAAATTTCGCCGAGACGGCAGTGCTCCATGTGCTCTCGCGAGCGCATCGCGTCGCGATCACATGGACGGCCCGGCCAACATGCTGAATGAAGGTCACTTTTGGCAGTTACTCCATACGTACGACGTACCCATATTCAGTGTTTGGCGTTTGGCGCCGCAGGCGAGGCAAATATTTTTGGGCCACAGCTGTTGGCCGCTCGATCCTGCGCGGACGCGCGCCCAGGGCACACGCACGCGCGCGTTTGTGCTCACGCTCGTCGCGCCGGGCGCGAGGCGCGATGCCAATGGCGGCGCGCACGACGCGCGTGAGCCGTGCGTCGCGAGCGCGGGGCGACGCGCGCACGGCCGAGCGTGGGTGCAACGGGCCAAGCGAGCCCTCAGCTCAAGTGTAGTGCGCGGCAGGCGCGCGACTGCGCGGCGCGTTGTGGCGCTGCGCGCCGCCGCATGGCGGCCGCTGACCCACGCTGCTGCCCGCACGGCCATTGTGCGGGCCGTGCGGATGGCTGGTCGCCCTGAAGCGTGCTCATCACGGGGCGGGCTGCTCAAGCGTCCCCCTGCCTGCCCAGCTGCTTTGCTGTGGTGCGCGCCCCTCGCCTAGGCGCTGAGGGCTCCGCCGCGCGCGGCGTGTCGCGCGCATGCGAGCAGGCGCGCGGCGCGCACAGCCCGCGCCCGTGGCCGTCTGCCCGCCTGCCGCGGCGCCGCGCGCGCACGCGCGCAGCGCGCACCTCGGCCACGCCGCCCACTCCGCCTGGCCGCGCCGCGCCGCCGCCGTCCTCGCGGCGCCGCGGCGAGCGCGGCGCCGCGGCGTCAGCGGCTGACGAGGAGCAGCGCCTCGCCCGCCAGGGCGCCCGCGAGCGGCTCGCCCGCCGCGCGCTGCTCGCGCGCGTGCGCGGGCGGGCGGACGCACGCCGGCAGCTCGGAGTGGAACGCGCCCTCTGTGCCCCACGCGAAGGCGGAGCCGTCATTAAGCACGGCGACGGTAAGGCGCGCAGCGCAGATGATCCTGACGACCCTGCTGCCGCCCGCGCCCTCCGCGCCGCCCTGCGGCAGGCAGCCCTCGGCGACCGTTTCGGCCGCGCCCAGCGGCCATGGCAGCACGCGCTGTCTCCTTCGGCCGAGCTGCCCGTCCTCGCCAGAGCCCCAGCAAAGCACCGTGCCGTCCGTCGTGAGCGCCGCCATGTGCGCCGCGCCACAGGCCACCGCGCATGGTCGGACGCCCGCAGGCAGCGCCGCGCGCCTCGGCGACCACGCATCGGCCACGGACGGCATGCCCCGGCCGCGCTGCGCGTCGTCGGCGTGGCAGAGTTGTCCGGCGTCATTGCGACCCCACGTGCGCAGCTCAGCGCGCGCGCCGTCGCGCACGCGCACGAGCGCCGCGCAGAACTCGCCGCCGCACTGCACGTCGAAGGTCGCCTCGCCGTGCAGCGCGTCGACGAGCCGCGGCCGCTCGAGGCCGCGCGCGCTCGTCCGCAGCGTCCGCCTCAGCTCGTCGTCATCGTCGTCGAGCCACAGCCCAAGCTGGCCGCGGTCGCCGCGGCCCCACGCGTACACGTCGCCCACCGGCCGGCTGCCGATGCCGCCGTCCGCCTGCGCGCGCATGCTCGCGTCCACGCGCCACGCGCCCGCGCCCGCCGCGCCGCCTGCAGAGACGAGCGCGACGCAGTGCGCGTCGCCGCACGCGAGGCGGAGGACGGCGCGCGCGGGCGGCAGGCCGTCGAGCCTCGCGGCCGGCAACTTGCCCGCCGACGCCCTCGGCTCCCACTGATAGAGCGCGCCGTCGTCGTCCGCGCGCCCGCCGTCGGCGCGCGCGCGCGCAAACGCGACGACGCGCGCCTGCGCGCCCGTGCAGCAGCCGACGGCGAGGACGCGCAGCTCAGCGAGCGCGCCCACGCGCGCCGGCTCGGCCGAGCCGCACAGCGCGTCCGTGACGGCAAACGCGCCGACCGACCCGTCGAGCGCCGCCGCGCGGCTCTCGCACTCGGCCGCGGCGCTCGACGAGACGTCGGCGTGCCACGAGAGCACCGCGCCGCTCACGGTGAGGGCGAGCGCGCCGCCGCGCCCCGTGGAGGCCACGTCGACCACCAGGCTCTCGCCAGTCGGTGTCAACGCCGGCCACTCCGCCCACGGCTCGTCGTGCGCGAGCCGCACGCATGTGCACACGCCCGCCGCGCCCGCCGCGACCGCCGCGCCCGCCGCGCCCGCCGCGCCCGCCGCGCCCGCCGCGCCCGCCGCGCCCGCCGCGCCCGCCCAGCCGGCAGTCGCGAGGCCGTCGCCGAGGAGCGTGCGGCCTGTGGAGAGCTCGGACATGCCGGCCGAGCGCGTCGAGCCTGGGCTGCTCGCGCTCACCGTCGCGCCGAGCGCGCCGCCGTACGCGCGGTCAAAGCTGTGCGCACAGCCGAGCTCGCACCCAGCGCGCACGCGCGCCGCCTGCTGCTCGCGCGCGGCGGCGACGTACTCGAGGGAGAGGAGCTGGGCGAGGGTGGCGCGCTCGGCCGCGCTCTTGCGCAGCATCGACTCGACGATCCGCTCGAGCTCCGGCGAGAAGCGCGCCGGCCGCGGGAAGGGCGGCGGCTCCTTGCGCATCACCGCGAGCGCGACGCTCCCAATATTGTTGCCATCAAAAGGTCGAACGAGGCACGCGGCCTCATAGAGGACGACGCCGAGGGCCCACACGTCCGAGGGCGAGTGGTACGGCTCGCCAGCGATCAGCTCGGGCGACAAGTAGAAGGGCGTGCCGCACACGGTCGACGCCATCGAGTGCGTGTTAGAGAGCACGCGCGCGATCCCAAAGTCGCCCAGCTTGAGGATCGGGAACGGCAGCGCGTCGAGGCGGTGGAGAAAGATGTTGGCGGGCTTGAGGTCGCGGTGCAGCACCCGCGCCGTGTGGATAAACTCCATCGCCGAGAGCAGCTCGACGAGCCACTCGGCAATGAGCGCCTCGCTGAGGAGCTCGGCGCGCTCGCGCGCGTCCGCGATGTAGTGCTGCAGCGTCCCGCCGTTGGCGTAGGCCATCTTAATGTACAGCGTCGGCACGGGCTCGGTGATGGTCCAGTCGTCCAGGTACTCGATGATGTGCGGGTGCTCGCGCAGCCGCTTGAGCACCTCAATCTCGCGGCTCGCGTCCGACCGCTCCGACTCGGACATTGCGCTCAGGTCGATGCGCTTCACGACGACCGGGTCGGTCGAGCCGGGCATCTTGGGCTGCATGAGGAAGGCCACGCCAAACTGGCCGCGGCCGAGCGTGCCCACGCACAAAAAGTCGTCCATCACCGGCCGATCCGCCGGCAGGCTCGCGTTCATCGCCGCCGGGCCGGGCGTCACGCGCTGCACGGTCGGCGCGAGCGGGAATATGGAATCGTCGATGGACCGATGGCTAGGACCGTCGTGTGGGAGGAGGCCTTCGCCTTGGGTGCTGTCGCCTTTGTGATCGACGAGGCTGCGGCGGAAAATGATGATGGGGTGCGCCGGCTCTACCTCCTCGAGCCGCCCTCCTCGCACATGCTCGTCCAGACCGAGGTTGGCCTGCGCGCAGGCGGCGAGCCCGCGCCGCGCGAGCTGCGCTTTGCGTTCCACCGCGCAATGCTCGCGGCGCTAGTCGACTTCGGCCTGGCTGCCGGCGGACCGCCGCGGGCGGAGCCCGAGCGGCTCCTTTGCCTCGGCCTCGGTGGCGGCGCGCTCGCCTCGTGGCTCGCGCTCGCCCTCCCGCGCGCCGCGGTGCACGTGGCCGAGGTGCACGCTGAGCTCGTGCCGATCGCCTCTCGCCTCTTCGGCATGCCACACCCGCGGCGCGCAGCCGGCGCAGGCGTGCACGTACACGTGAGCGATGCGCACGCCTTGCTGCTCGCGAGCCCGCCCGCTCTGACCGCCGCCCCATTCGACGCCATCTTTGTCGACGTGAACGCGCCGGCGCACGACGTGTTCCTCGCCGCGCCCGGCTCGGCGTTCGTCTCGCGCCACTGCCTCGAGGCGATGCGCGCGCGCTGCTGCGGCGTGGTCGTGCTCAACGTGCTTGTCGCGCGGCTCGCGGCGCACAGCGGCGTCGTCAGCGCGCTCGTCGCGCTGCTCGAGGACGTCTTCAGCGCCGTGTGGGCATGGCCGCCGCGCGCAGACGCGCACAGGGCGCTCGGCGAGCAGCCGCTCGCGGCTCTGACGGGCGAGGCGAACTGCCTGCTGTTCTGCGACTGCGCGGCGGCCGAGGCCGGCGCTGCCGGTCTGGCCGGGCAGATTGTGCGCGAACATGCGGCCGCAGCGCTAGCGAGCGCGCCCGCCGAACACGTGAGCAGCTTTATGGCCGTGCGCGCGATCGCTCAGGGCGCACGCGCGGCTGCAGCGGTCGCGAGCGCGAGCGACGCTGACCCGCCGAGATGACGCGATGCGCTCGGCGGATGGATGGCTATGAGTCGCATTTTTTTTTCTTTTTATTTCAACCCATCTCAACTTTTCGCATACGGTGTCACAGGAAGGAGTTTGAATCTGCCGAGGGGAGCGCGCGCGCGCGGAGTGAGTCGCGTCGCAGCGGCGCAAGGGCGCGTGCGCGCGTCGCGGGCGCGCGCACCCGGTAATCTTTCGACCTCGTACTTGCGCGCCTTGATGGTCATGATGGGCACGCCGGGGATCTTGCGCAGCCGGCGCTTGAGGTCCTTGTCGCACGTCGCGACAATGTAGCAGCGGTGTGCGGTGACGCGCTCGACGAGGTCGTCGTCAGCGTACGTATTCCCGTCGCGCATCGCGGGAAGCCGCTCGAAGCGCGCGTCCTTGGCAATGCGCAGCGCGACGCGGTATTTCTGGCCGAGCTTTTCAAGCTCGGCCATCACGGCGTCCGTGATGCACACGGTCACCTTGGCGCACAAGCAGTCCATCATGGCCTTGTGCATCTCAAGCTTGTTCTGAATGGAGAAGTTTATGAAGTTGGTGTCGACGAGCACGTGGAACGGCGGGCCCAACGCGGTGTTGTGCGCGAAGAACATGGCGGACGAGACCTGCGGCACGTTGCGCACGAGCGCGTCGGGCTTCTTCGGGCGCGGCGCGGCGGCGCGGGCGGCGGCAGCGACCGCGCCCTGCTGCAGTCGTGCGTCCTTTGGGCTGATCATCCGCTTCACCGCCGCAAACTTGCGCGTCTTCCCCATCTTGCCCATGGCGCCGCGCCGTGCACGACGTGCTCCGTGCACGTGGCGGTGGGCGGGGCGATGGCTGCCCGTGAATCGCGGAAAGTCCTCCTCACCCAACCTCCAACAACGCCCTTGGGGCGACCTGTGGGCCAACTTCCAGGCGGCCTCCCGCGCGCGGCCCGGCCGCTCCTCCGGCCATGGCGACGCGCGATCTGACCACGATGAGCGTGCTAGACGAGAGCGCGCTCACGACGAACATGCGGGCGATGCTTGACGACGGCGTGATCTATGCGCGCAGCGGCCAGCTGCTCATCTCGCTCAACCCGTTCCGTCCGCTGGCGCTCTACAACGAGGAGACGCTGCTCGAGTATCGCACCGCGCCCAACCCGGCGAGCCTGCAGCCGCACATTTACGGTGTCGCCGCCGAGGCGCACGCCCGGCTGATCGACCGCGGCCGCTCGCAGACCATCATCATCTCGGGCGAATCGGGCACGGGCAAGACGGAGAACGTGCGGCGCGCACATGCCGAGCGGCGACGGCGGTCGGGCGCGCGTCGGCGCGGATCGGCGCCATACTGCTCGCCGCGCGCACGCGTGCCGCTCACGCGCCGCCCTGCCGCGCCATCCGCGCGACGCGCGCAGGCCAAGTACGTGATGCAGTACCTCGCGTCAACCGTGATTCCCAAGGATGCGGCGCAGGCGGCGCAGGCGAGCGAGGGCGGCGCGCTCGGCCTGCTCTCATCCTTCTTCTCATCCAAGCCGAGCAACGTGGCGAGCGGCAGCACGTCCTTGCACGAGCGCCTGCTCCGCTCCAACCCGCTGCTCGAGGCCTTCGGCTGCGCGCGCACGGCGCACAACGCCAACTCGTCGCGGTACGGAAAGTTCATTGAGCTGCGCTTTGGCCGCACGGGCAAGCTCTCCGAGTGCCGGTTGACGACCTACCTGCTCGAGAAGAGCCGTGTCGTCTCGCACGGCAGTGCCGAGCGCTCGTACACCGCGCTCTACGCGCTCTGCGCCGGCGCGAGCCGCGCGGAGCGCTCGACGCTCTCGCTCGCGCCGAGCAGCGCCGCCGAAGCGTTCGTCTACTTGCAGCCGTGCGCGCTGCGCGCGGGCGAGGACGACAGCGCGACGATGGCGACGGTGCGTGACGCATTTGAGCGGCTGGGCGTCGGCGCCGCCGAGCAGGCCGACGTCCTCGCCGTCCTCGCCGGCGTGCTGCACCTCGGTAACGTGGCGGTGCGCGCGAGCGGCGGCGCGGCCGCGGGCGCGGACGCGGCGGCCGACGACGAGTCGGAGGCGGCGCTCGCCGGCGAGCCGGCGAAGAAGGCGGTGCGCACGGCGGGGGCGATCCTCGGGCTCGACGAGGCGCAGCTCACTGACGGCCTCCTCTCGCAGACGATGCGCGCGGGTGCCGAGTGGGTGACGCGCGCGCACCGCCTGTCGGAGGCAGAGGCGGCGCGCGACGCGCTCGCAAAGGCGCTCTATGCGCGCCTCTTCTCATGGCTCGTTCGTCGCATCTCTGAGTCGCTGCGCGCCGATAGCGCCGGCTCGCGCGCCTCCGACGTCGGAGGCCGCGCGTCGACCGTCTCGCTCACGTCGCCGCGCGCTGGCGCGCCCGCGCCACCGTCGCCGCGCGCCGCCGGCGCGGACGGTGGCGTTGCGCTCGGCGGCTCGAACGGCGGTGCGCCGAGCGCGGCGGGCGGCGAGCTCTTCATCGGCATCATCGACATCTTTGGCTTCGAGCACTTTGGGATCAACTCCCTCGAGCAGCTGCTGATCAACTATGCGAATGAGAAGCTGCAACGGCTCTTCGTGCAGTGCGTCTTTGTTGAGGCGCAGCGGCAGTACGCCGAGCAGGGCGTCACGGTGGAGCACGTCGATTTTGTGGGCGCGCGAGACGGCGAGCAGACGATCGCGCTGCTCGACGGCCGTCCCGCCGGCGTCCTGCCGCTGCTCGCCGAGGAGTGCGTGCTGCGCAACGGCTCGGACGACGCGCTGCTCGCAAAGCTCGCGCGCGAGCACCGCGCGCACGCGCGCTTCGCGCTGCCACTCGACAAGGCGGGCGGCGCGGACGGCGCGCAGCGCGTCTCGCGCGGCGGTGGCGGCGGCGTCGCCGCCGCCGCCGGCGCGCCGCCGCGCGAGAGCACCTTCCGCATCGTCCACTTTGCGCACGCGGTCGACTACACGATCGGCGGCTTCCTCGGCAAGAACAAGGACCCGCTCAATCAGAACCTCGCCGTGCTGCTGCAAAAGTCGAAGCGGCCGTTCCTCGCCGCGCTCTTCTCCGCCGAGCCCGCCGACGAGGCCGTCGCGCGCCCACCGCCCGCCGCGCCGGCGGCGAGCGCCGTCGCGCCGGGCGGCGCGCGCGTCGCGCGCTCCGCCTCCTTTCAGCGGACGACGCGGCGCGGCTCGACAGGCGGCGGCAATTTGCGCTTCACCGGCGTCGCCGACCAGTTCACGCGCTCGCTCGACTCGCTCATGCGCACCGTCGAAGCGAGCGACATCTCATTCGTACGCTGCTTCCGGCCAAATGGCGCGCAGGCGGCCCTCCTGTTTGACGAGCCGCTCGTCCGGACGCAGCTCGCGTCGTCCGGCCTCCTCCACGCCATCCAGCTCGCAAGGGCCGCGTACCCCGGTGCGCGCGCCTTCCCGCCCCTCTCGCCCCTCCCGGCCTCTCCCGATCCTCCCGGACCCTCCCTCCCCTTCTCGCCCCTCCCGACCCTCCCGACCCTCCCGACCCTCCCGACCCTCCCGACCCTCCCGACCCTCCCGACCCTCCCGGACCCTCCCTCCCCTTCTCGCCCCTCCCGACCCTCCCGACCCTCCCGACCCTCCCGACCCTCCCGACCCTCCCGACCCTCCCGACCCTCCCGACCCTCCCGACCCTCCCGACCCTCCCGACCCTCCCGACCCTCCCGACCCTCCCGACCCTCCCGACCCTCCCGGACCCTCCCGACCCTCCCGGACCCTCCCTCCCCTTCTCGCCCCTCCCGACCCTCCCGACCCTCCCGCCCCTCCCGCCCACGCGCGCGCGCCCGCCCGCGCGCGCGCACCCGCCCGCTGCGCAGACTCGCTCGAGCACGCGGAAGTGGTCGGCCGATACGGCCTGCTCGTCGGCATCGGGAGCGTCCGCGGCGGCAAGGCGGCGCCTCCCGACAAGACGGCCGCTTCCGCGATCCTTGCCGCGCTTGGCGTGCCCAGCTCGCAGTACGCGGTTGGGCACACCAAGGCCTTCTTCAAGCACGGCGTCGTGATCGATCTGAACAACCGGCGCGCCGAGGCGGTCGCACAGGCCGCGAGCGTCGTGCAGCGCATCGGCCGCGGCCAACTCGCGCGCAGGCTCGCCACGCGCGCGCGCAACGCCGCCGCCGAGCGCGCGCGCGTCGATGCGGAGCTCGCCGAGGCGAGGCGCGCGGAGGAGGCCGAACGGCAGCGCGCCGAGGACGAGGCGAAGCTCAAGTGCGCGCTGCGCGGCGCGCGCCGCCTCGTCGCCCGTTCCGCTCCGCCGCTCGGCCCACGGCCGTCGCCGGCCGCGCGCTCATTCGCCCTTCGCCGCGGCTGCGCGCCGCCCGCGCCGCCCGACCGCCCGCGCGCAGGGCGGAGCAGGACGAGTTGCTGCGCAGGGCGCAGGAGGCGGCCGAGGCGGCGGCGGCGCGCGACCAGGCGGAAGGCCGGCTCGCGCCGCCCGTCGCGCCCTCGCCCCGCCTGCAGGTCGTGATGCCCGCCGCGCCCAAGCCCGCGGGCAGCGCGTCGTCCGCCGGCGCGCGCGCGCCGGGCGTTGCGCCCGGCGACGTCGCCATCTCATTCAAGGAGGTGATGGAGGGGTACACGCTGCTCTACGCGACGGCCCCGAAGGCTGCGGCGGAGGCCGAGCTCACGCGCGCCGAGGCGGAGGCCGCCGCGCGCCTCACGGCGTCGGGCCTGCTGCAGCGGCTTGGGCTGCGCGCGCCCGCCGACGAGCTCCTCGCCTACGCGCGCTACCTCGGCATGGACCCGCAGCGCGATTGGCAGCTCCTCTGGATCGCGGACGAGGCGCTCGCGACGCCGGCGCCGCCGGGCTGGGAGCAGCAGCTCGACCCGACCGGCGGCACCTTCTTCCAGAACGTGGTGACCACCGACGTGTCGCTGCAGCACCCGTGCGACTTCCACTACCAGCAGCTCTACTACCGCGAGCGCGTACAGCTGCTTCGGCAGGTCGCGCCGCACACGCTCACGCCCGAGGACTTGGCCGCGCTGCCCGAGTTCTCGACGTGGCGAGCTGTCGTCCTCTACCCCTTCTCCGCCGAGGAGGCTGGCGAGATGAGCGTGCGGCCGGGCGAGGTGGTGACCATCTTGGGAGGGGAGGTCGCGCCAGAGGGCTGGTTCATGGCCTCCTTTCATGACGCCGTCGGGCTCGTCCCGCAGACATACGTTGAGGAGAGCCGGACCAGGTACGTGGACAAGGCGGGCGTGCCCGTCACGCCCGTGCACAAGCGCGACACAGACTCGCGCCACAACTCGCTCCTCTCGTCGTACGCCGGCGGCGCGGCAGCGGCGCCAGTGCCCGCGGAGCCCGCGCCCGCCGCCGTGCGGCGCGCCTCGTCGGACGCGCGCGCGGCGTTGGCGGACGGCGAGGGGCTGCAGTCGCCGCTGACCACTGCCGGTAGCAGCCCGCTGCCCGCCGCGACGAACGCGCGCGTGCGCGCGCCGCCGCCGGACGGCAGGGCCGGCAGCCCCGCCGCTGCGGACGGCGGAGGCGCGCGTGCGGGGCCGGCGCAGGCGGCCGGCGGCGAGGCAGCTGGCGCCAAGCTGACGGGCGAGCAGCAGCGCAAGCCAGCGCCCAAGGGCTGCTGCGTCGTCTCTTAGCCTCACAACCCAGTCTCGTCTTCCTTCTGCTACCGTACGCCCAGCACGAGACCGTGCGGTTGCGCACGTCCCATCTCGTCTTCGTCGTGCTTCTTGGCGGTGCGAAGAGCGCGCCGCCAGGCTCCTTGAGGTGCTTGAAGCGTGCGGGCTCGGACGTGATGCGCTCAGGCTTGCCGAGGTGACTGGCGACCATGTCGAGCACGGTGTGGAGGATGTTGCGCGCCGCCGTGCAGTCGCGGTGGTTGAGCGTGCCGCGCGCGGGACATTGCATTATCGAGTCGCCGTCTGGCCACTCCGGCTGCACCACTCGCAGCCATGCTCGCGTAGCCACGCACGCGGCCATCCATACTCACTCATGAGCAAACCGCCTCCAAACGCGCGGGAAAAACCCGTGGGAGGATGAGCGCGGGGACGAGCAACGCGGTGAGGAGCGCCGTGTGCGTCCCCGAGGTGTCTTGGCACGCGCTCAGCCCGATCATGACGGTGGACGTACGATCATGCGGGCTCGTCGCGACAGGCAGCTCCGACTCGGAAATCCGGGTGCGCGCGGCGCGCCGAACGCCGCGGCGCGCGTGCGGCCGCGTCCTCGCGCGCGCTGTGCCCATGTCGTGCCGCGCGCCACACGCGCCGCAATCCGGCCTGCGCGCAGCTGTGGCGGCTCAAAGACGACATCAGCTCGGCGCATGGCGTGGCGATCCGCCACGTGCAGTCTCTCACGAACCATCAAGGCCCCGTCAACATCGTGCGCTTCTCGCCGGACGGTGAGCGGGGCCTGCGTGCGCCACGCTGTGCGGCGCGCGCGCGGCGCGCGCGCGCGGCCGACGGGGTGGCGTGTGCGCTGCCTTGTTCGTGCGTGCTGCAGGCGCATACCTCGCTTCGGGCAGCGACGACAAGTCGATCATCCTGTGGCGGCACAAGGATGGTGCGGACGAGGCGAGCTGGGGCGACGCGCGGCTGCTGCTCGGCCACCGCATGGACGTGTGCGACCTCGCGTGGGCGCCGGACGGCACGGCGCTCGTCTCCGGCTCGGTGGACAATCGCGTGCTCGTATGGGATGTGCGCACGCTCAAGGTGGCGTGCGACTTTGCTGAGCACTCGCATTACGTGCAGGGCGTCGCGTGGGCGCCGTGCGGCCGTTCAGTGTTGAGCGTCTCGACCGACCGCACCTGCCGCGTCTACGCGCACACGATACCGGCGGGAAAGAAGGGCGGCAAGGCGCCGCCGGCGCAGCCGGACGCATCCGTCGCCGACTCGGTGCAGCGCGGCTGGGCGTGCACCGCCGTGCTCGGCAAGCGCGTCCTTGCACCGCGCGAGTCCAAGCTGCCGCCCGCCGTGCCCGCCGCGGCGCCAGCGGCGGCGCCAGCCGACACGTGCACGCAGCCGCCGCCGCACTCGAGCCGCGAGGCGGCCGCGGGCGACGGCGCCACGGCCTCTCGACTCTTCCTCGGCGACGGTGTGCAGACGTTTTGTCGCCGGCCGGCATGGTCGCCCGATGCGCAAGTCGTTGTGATCCCGTGCGGCCAGCTCGACAGGGGCGCGCCGACGACGCTCGTTTTCGCGCGCGGTGCCTTCGACGCTCCGATCGCGCACCTGCCCGTGCCCAAGCCGACGATCGCCGTGCGCTTCTGCCCGCTCCTCTTTAAGCTGCGCCGCGAGCAGCCCGCGCCCGAGGCCAGCCAGCCGCTCAGCGAGCGCGCGGCCGAGACGCTGGGCGGCGCCACAGACGCGCCCGCCGCATCCGCGCGTCCGTGGCTGCCCCTCCCGCACCGCACGGTGTGGGCCGTGCTCACCGCGGACTCGATCCTGGTCTACGACTCCGAGAGCGCGCTGCCGCTCGCCGTGGTGCAGGGCACCCACTTTGCGCCGCTCACTGACCTCGCCTGGGCTGCGGACGGACGGCTGCTCGTCGTCACGTCGCACGATGGCTACGCGACGCTCATCCGTTTCGACGAGGGCCAGTTGGGCACGCCGCTGCCAGCTGCCGAGCAGCCACTCGTGCGCGCGCAGCCCGCGCCGGGCGCGCCGACGGAGCGTCCTCTCACCCCGTGCGCTGCCTCGCCGGCGGACGAGTGCTGCCATGCTGCGGCGGAGGCGTGCGAAGCGCACAACCTTGGCGCGCACGTCCATGCCGAAGCGCCGGCCGCGGACCATGTGCGCGAGCCAGTCGCGGCCAATGCGGCTGCACCCGACGCGCTCGCCGCGCTGCCGACCGAGCTGAGCGCGTGCGTCGACCCGGCCAAGAAGAAGAAGCGCATCTCGCCCGTGCCGATCGCGGCGTGAGGCCCAAGCTGGGCCGCACTGCCTGACGCCATGTCGGCGAGCGCCGGTACGGACGAGGCTCGCGGGGGCCTGGCATGACAGCATGATTGCATGAAGCCTTCATTGGGCCCGACCTGAGAGTGCGTGCATCAGCTCCATCCACTCGACTGCAGCCTGCCGCGCCTCGACAGTGCCGAGCGGCGCAAAGTATGGGTGCGCGCGCAGATGCGCGACTGATGGCTGGGCTGGCGTGGCAATCTCGCGCAGCCATTCCGCGCCTGTCGCTCCTCCACGCTCCGCGCCGAGCGCGACGTTTCGCCGTGCGCTCGCGCGGTGCGCGCGCAGCGCCGCCGCCGCGCGTGGGCCGTGGACGCAGCTCTCGAGGAGCGCGCTCACCATCGGTGTGCGTGCGGCAGTTGGCGTTGCCTCTGGCGAGCTCGTGGGCAGCGCTGCGGTGCGGGCCGTGATCGCGTCGACGATGAGGGCCACGTCGGCCGCGAGCTGCTCGCCGACCGATTCGGTGCCGCTGTCGCTCGCGCCGGCGCCGCCCGCGTCCAGCGCATCCCCAAACTCGAGCTCGTATAGCTTGAGCGTGAGACACGGGAAGCCATGCTCGCGCTCATCGAGCACCACCTCGCCGCTCGCGCGCTCGTCGGGCGGCAGGTGCACAATGTCAACAAAGACGTGCTCGACGCCGAGCAGGGCGGCTGGTGTTGCTGCCGAGGCGAGGAGCGGATGGGTGCACTGCGTCACGAGGTCGAAGCACGCCTGCACGAGCAGATGGCGGATGAGGCGGCAGGCGGCGCTGTCTTCGGGCAGCTGGCCACCGCGAGCCACGAGCCAGCCAAGCGCGTGGCCGTGTGAGGCTTCGAGGTAGTGCGTCGCGCGCAGGTCGACCGTGGACTGTGCAGCACCCTGCTGCCGTGCGGGCTGTGCGCGGATGTGTTTGCGTACAGCTCGGTCTGCGAGCGCGCGCTCGCTTACGTCTGCGCCAGTGGGAAGCCGAATGATTTCAACCTCGTGCGCAAATTCGGGCGAGCGCGCGCGCACGCTCACGGCCGCTGGCGCCGGCGCCGGCAGCTTGACGGTGAGCGGGCTGATCGCGCGCTGCGCGCACAAAAGCTCGATGCCGACGGCCCTCTCGCGCTGGAAAGCGTCAGGCTTGGTGTGCAGCGAAGGTGGCGGGAGTCCAGGCGGTAGCATGTCCCAGATGAGCAGCTGCACGTCCTCTCGCGCAGCCGCAACGCCATCGATCGCGTCGAGGTGCGCGCTCACCTGGTCGAGCGTGCCGCCCACAAGCGCGGATAAGCTGTTGACGGCGTCCCCGAGCTGCGATGCCTGCGCCTCCGGCATTCCAAATGCCTCCCAACCGTGCAAGGTGAGCGCGAGCTGCTCGACCTGCGGCTCGCAGTCCGCAAGCACCTCGTCGATGAGCGCATCTTGCGCGGTCGCGTACGTGCGCAGCAGGGCGTCCTGGAGAGTGCGGAGCGTGAGCGGGAAGCGCACGTCCGCGAGCGCCGCCCGGACGGCTGAGCGCTCGGCCAAAGTGACGACGCGCTTGGTCTCGAGGCCGTGTATGAGGGCTTCCAGGTCGGCGGGCTGCTGCAACTCGCCCCCGCCCTTGTCGAAGGCGTCGACGATCCCGGATGCGAGCATTCCAATTTGAATGGCGCCGAAACGCGCCAACGAAACCTTTGAACGTGAAGGATGAGGGCGCACCAGGGCGGATGGCCGTCTCACGGTCGTCCGACGTTCCTCCAGCCGCTCGACCAGCCCGGATTCTCGCCCTCGGAGTACCCGGTCGAACGCCGCCACTTTTGCACGCCTGACTCGTCCTCATCCTTTGTCCGCGAGCTCGCCATGCGCCGGCAGATGCGCGATGCGCCGGCACGGCCGTTGCACGGCACGCCTGCCGTGGGCAGCGCGCACGTGGCGTCCTACTCGACGCCCACCACGCGCACCCTGGCACACGCCGCCGCACCTTCGCGCAGCGCCGTGCGCGCGCTCGCCAATGGCGGCTGGCGGGTTGACGGCGCGCCGATAGCCCGCCAGCCGCCGTCGGCGGCAAGGCGCGTCGGCATGGAGGCAGAGCAGTCGCCCGCGTTTGCGCACGTCGCGCCGGCGGCTCGGAGGCTGCTGCTGCGTGGAAGTGTACCATTTGGCCGACCGAGCATGCGCGACAGCCCGCCCGCGCCGACGGCGGCACGCGCGTGGCCAACCCCGCAGCCAATGCTGCCGCACATCCGCGCGGCGTCCGTGTGCACGCCTGACGGCCTGCACATCGAGACGCCCAAGATGGCCGAGCTCGAGCGCAGCAGGCATGTTGCGTTCAGCTCGCCCCTACACGAGTCCTTCTTCTACACGCGCGAGCGGGAGGAGGGCGGCTCGGCGCATGACGCCGTGTGCGGCGAGGGCGAGCGCGCCTTCGCAACGGCCGCGCCCGCCCGTGCCGCCAAGGTGGCGGGCAAGCGCACGACACCGGTTCGCAGCGAGCGCGACCCAGCGCGAGAGCAGGCGCTCGGTGCGCTGCTTCGCGAGATTGCGCGCACGGACTCGCCACGCGAGCCCGTGCTCGGCGTCCGAGTCGATGCGTCCGAGCCGCGCATGCACGAGCAGCGTAAGGGCGCAGCCTCAAAGGGTTCAAAGGCTCGGCCACGTGCGCCCGTCGACTTTCAAAAGTCGCTCAACTTTGCGGAGATCGACGTCCGCTCTGCGCGCAAACTCGGAGCCCGAGCGGTCTGGAAATGACAATGCTGAGTCGCCCGTCGGCCGTCATGCGGAGGGCATGCGCGTGAGCTGGTCGTCGGCCCGCCCCTGGCCGTATTTTTCCACCGATCGGCGCATCTCGGCGATCGGCACACGCGCGTCCTGCCCCGGTTTGAACACAGCCGAGCCGGCGACAATTGAATTCGCGCCCGCCTTGGCCGCCTCGTCGATCGTCTTGGGGCTCAGGCCGCCGTCCACCTGGATCTCTAAGTCAGGATACTTGTTGCGTAGCCAGAGCACCTTGGCCATCATCTGCGGCATGAAGGACTGCCCGCCAAAGCCCGGCTCGACCGACATGATGAGCACGAGGTCGACGAGGTGCACGTACGGCTCGAGCGACTCCACAGCGGTGCCGGGCTTGATCGAGATGCCAACCTGCATCTTCGCTTGCCGGATCGCCGCGCATACCCCCTCGACGCTTAGCTCATCGCTCTCGACGGCCTCAAGGTGGAAGGTGTACATGTTGCCGCCAGCCTTTGCTATGTCGTCGATCCACTGCGACGGCCTGGAGACCATCAGGTGGCAGTCGAGGAAGGCGTCCGTGTGCTTGCGCAGCGATGCGACCACCGGAGCGCCCCACGTCAAATTGGGCACGAAGTGACCGTCCTGCGGGCGCGCACGCGCCGGCAGCGGGCGGCGAGGGGCCGCAGGGGCCGCGGCCGCAGCATGGCGTAAAAGCGCGCTCGCCGCGCTCTCGTCGCGCGCCGCGCCGAACGGCGCTGTACCATGATGTCAAGGTGAAGATAGTCCGCACCAGCAGCAAGAACGCGCCGGGACTCGCCGGCAAGATCCGCCAGGTCGCTCGCGAGCAAGGATGGGCCAATCTTCGCCGGGCATTTGTGCGGCGCGCACGTCGCCATGGCTTTGTGAGGTCTTCGTGTGATCTGTGAGATGGCGGACGGCCGCCGGTTCTCCCTCCTGACGACCGCGACCCGAGGTGCGGACGAACCGTCGTTCAAGCGCCGCCCGGAGGCACAAGCCGCGCGGCGGCCGGTCGACCGGTCGGAGCTGCTCGCGCGTGAGCACCGTCGGCAGCCCGCCGTCGGCGACTTTGAGAACGCGTACGATCGCCACCGGCGCTTCGTGGCCGAGTACGCGTCGCGCTACGCGTCGCGGTCCGCCGACCCGGCCGCGCACGGCGGGGCGCCGCTGGGCGCGAGTGAGTATGCGATCGCGCGTGAGCATTCGCGCTTCATCTGGAGGGCATCTGCGGCGCCGCTCGTGTGGGAAGAGCGCGTCGCGAAGAACTACTACGAACGGCTCTTTAAGGAGTACGCCATCGCAGACCTCGCGCAGTATGAGCACGGCCGCATCGGCCTGCGCTGGCGAACGGAGGCGGAGGTTGTAGACGGCAAGGGGCAATTTGTTTGCGCGAGCCGTGGATGCTCCGAGACCGCCGGCCTTTGCAGCTACGAAATCAATTTTCGCTATGCGGAGCGCGGCGAGACGCACAATGCCCTCGTCAAGCTGCGCTGCTGCGGGCCGTGCGCGCTCAAGCTGAACCACCGCACGGCGCACAAGCGCGCCGCGCCACCGCCGCAGCATGCCGCGAGCGACGATGCGCCGCGCAAGAGGCGCAAGGAGCTTGGCGCGCAGCCTCCAGCAGAAGAAGGTCGCGACGCGTGCGAAGAGCAGCGCGCGTCGACGCCGAAGACGGTTTGTGCCGGACGCGAGCCCACGGCTCGCGGCGTATGGTCGGGCGCCGTCGCGGAAGGGCGCAACGGACAACCGGGACAGGGAGGGTCGAGGTTGCCCACGCCCAGTTCGCAGCACGCTCAGCCGGGTCAGCACAGGGGGGAGGGCGGCGACGGGAGCGCGTCATTCGAGCGCTTCCTGCAGACGATGCTTCTGTGACTGCGGGCTGAAGGCGTGGCATCAGGTACTGGCGCGCGACCATGGGCGGGGTATGAGTACCTCTCTCGTGCGAGGCCATCGATCAAGATCGTAAAAAGTGAAAACTGAAGTAAAAGGGTCGGAGGAAGGCGTAGCGATGCTCGCGGCACTCTTCGTGCTCGCCGCGGCGCTCGGCGCGAGGCAGAACGCCAGCGCATCCTCCGAGTGCATCGCGCTGGCGCCTGCGCGCGCGTTGCCGTCTGCGCTCTACGTCGGCGAGCAGGCGGACGTTCTGGTCGAGTGCGGCCCGGGTGTCGACTTTGCCGTGCCCTCATCACCGAGCTACACGATCGAGCCGGCCATGCTGCGGCCGGAAGCGGATGCGGGCGGGCCGACGGTCTACACGCTGGTTGTACGGGCGCAGATGCTCAGCTCGACTGCGAGTCGCTTGTCGATCGTCGCCGGCGACGGCCGCTCTTGGCCGATGGTCGCGTCGCTGCCACCCGTGCTGCCCGCGGGCAGCGTGGACGTCGCTACTGAGCCGTCGGGCGGGCAGCTGTACGAGGACGAGCCGCTCTCGTTGCTCATCACGCTGTCGCACCAGCCGCGCGATATGCTCATCCTGACCCCACGCCAGCTCAACGGAAAAGGCGCTGCGAGCTTCCGGCCCAAGACGCTCGCGTTCACGTCGAGCTCGGCGCTGCAAGGCCGCATTGAGGTTGATGGGCTGCCCGTCGGACGGTCGGCGCTCGCGTTCAATTTGGAAGGTACCGATGCGGCGCACTTCACAGTCTTGGGCGCCGCCGGTGCGGGCGGTCTGAACCTGACCGTCCTTGAGCTCGACTCCTTCTCGCTCTCGCCCGCATGGACGCACGAGCTTTACGTGGGCGAGAGCGCGGTCTACGACGTGACGCTCGCTCGCCCGCCAGACGAGCCGATCACGCTGTCGCCGTTGTGCGCCAACGCGACGTTCGCGCCGACAAGCATACGTTTCGAGGCGCAGCGCAGCCGCTCGCAGGCGCCTGGCGGCGTGACGGCGCGCCTTGCCGTGACGGGCGCGGTCGCCGGGAGCGGCGCGGTCGCCTTCTACGTGAGTGGCGAGGGGCTGCTCCACTACGCGCCGCCGCCGCCGCTTCCGCTCCTCGTGCGCGCGCAGCTCGCGATCGCCTTCACGCCAGCGCGCATTCTCGCGTGGCCCGGCGAGACGGTTACAGTCCGCGTCGTCGCCGAGCTCGCGCCAACGCGGAGCGGTGCGGGCGCGCTCGAGGTGCGGCTGAAGGCGGGCGGTGGCGAGGGGCAGGCGGCGCTGTGGTTCTCGCCGAGCACAGTGCTGTGCAACGGCGCGAGCGACGCGGCGGACCGGTGCGAGTCGTCGTTCACGCTCAGCGTGCCGGAGGAGCTGGACGAGGGCGAGGGGGCGCTTCTCGTCTTTGCGATGGTCGCAGGACCGGACGCGCGCGCGTACGCCGCGCCCGCCCCGCTCGAGGTGTCCGTGCGGCCCAAGCTGCCGCTCAGCGTGCGGCTGCTGCCGCCGGCGGGCGGGGAGGAGGTCACGCAGCCGTGGTACGTGGGCCAGCAGAGGGCGTTGGTCGTCACTGCGCCGGATCCTCAGCTGCCCAGCCTCGCCGCTGACGCGCCGCTCGAATTTGACGTCGTGGTTGCGATGCGCGCCGCTACGCCAGACGGTGCGCCGGGCGCTTCCGACGCGGAGATTGGCGGCTTTGACATTGGCGCTGCACGCGCGACGAGCTCGAGCGGCGGCAGCGGCGGCAGCGGCGGTAGCGGCGGCTCGACGAGCAGCCTGGGAGGCAGCGGTGCGTGGGCCACATTCTCCGTCTCGCCCGCTTCGGCGCGCCTCGTGCGCGGCGCAAACTGCTCGCGCGCCCTGTTCTGGCTGACGGCGCAGAGCGCGGGGGATGCGCTCATCTACGCGCGCGCGAGCGCAGTGAGCGCACACCGGCGCGCGTCGGCAGCCATCGCGCTGCGTGTGGACGAGATGCCCACGTTCGTGGTCAGCTGGCCGGCAGAGCCCGTGTACGTGGAGGAGAGGCTCGCCATTCGCATCGCGCCCACCGTGCCTCCGCAGCGCGACGTGCGCCTTTCGCTGCACGCGCGATATGTGTCCGCAGCGCGCAACACGCGCGCCGAACCGAGTGACGGCCTGCACATCTCGCCGGCGCAGCTGCGCTTTGGCGCCGGACTGCTCGACGCGCAGGCCGTCAGCGTGTACGGCGGCTCGCCCGGTGAGTACACCATCTGGTCGTCGCTCGACGCCGCGGATGACGCCGCTGGCGCGGTGAGCTGGATGCAGCCGCCGCCAAACGGCACGATCACGGTCATCGAGCGCGGTGCCTTCTCCATCTCGCCGGCCGCGCTTGTCCCGATGTACGTGGGCGACGAGCTCGAGCTTGAGGTGGCGGTCGCTCATTCGCCGCTGCGCTCTCTCGACGAGAACCAAGTCGTCACCCTCCTACTCACCGCCGCGGGTGCTGACACCGCAACCGGCGCGCACGCCGCCGTCGAGCTGAGTCCGACGGTGCTCTCGTGGGCGGCGGGCGAGCGGGCCGCCAAGCCGGTGACCGTGCGAGCGGTGGCAGATGGGATGGCGGTCGTGCGGTTCGAGCTTGCGAGCGACACCGACCAGATCGCCTTCTCCCCGCCCGATGCGCTCTTGGTGAGCGCGCGCCGCCGCGAGGTCGTCAGCGTTGTGCCGTGGGCGGCGGACGCGGCGGGCGCGATCCAGTTGCCAGAGTACAAGGGGCACGCGCATATCAACGTGAGTATCTCACGGCCACCGCTCTACTCTGTCGTCGTGCGTCCCATCTCCATTCCCACCGGCCTCGAGCTCGAGCCGCGCGCCGCGCGTTTCGATCCGTGCGAGCCCGCACGCATTGGCGCCTGCGGGCCGACGACAGTCGTCCTCCGGCTGCACGCGTCATCGGCGCTCGGCGAGGTCAGCATTGGCTGGAGCGTCGCTGTCGACGACCACCGCGTCGCATCAAGCACGTTTGCGTCGCCGCCAAACACGACGGTGACTGTCTTGCCGATCGCGCTCGTCCAGGCGCTTCGGACCGACACCGGCGACTTCTCATACGCGGGCGACAGCGTCTTCGTCGAGGTGCAGCCGCAAACCCCCCCGTCGGAGTGGCGGGGCGACCTGATCGTTACGCCGCGCGCCGAGGGAGAAGGCTGTACGCCAGTGCAGCCGGCTGCCTCTGAGCGCCTCGTGTTCAACGAAGGGCACGTCGGCAGCCGGCGGCTGTCCTTCTCGTCGAGCACGCCGTGCACGATGGCCGTCTCGTTTGAGCTTTCCGGCTCGAGCGCGGGCCTCTTTACAAGCCAGGAGCCACTCTCGCTTGTCTTTGCGCCGATGGAGGAGCTTAAGGTGCTCGCATCCACGAGCGTCGCGTACGTCGGTGACATCGTGCACGTCAACGTGAGCGCGCCGCGCGTGGTGCCCGGCGAGTCGCTCTCGCTCATGCTCGCGTGCTCACTTGACGTGCCTATCCAGCCGTCGGCGATCACGCTCTCCTCGGCGCAGCGCTTTGGAACGTTCACGCTGAGCACGGCCACCGCGTCGACGAGCGAGCCATTGCGGCTCTCGCTGGTTGGGAACGGGAGCGCGACGGCACACATCCGTGTGCCCGAGGGCGACGTATGCCAGGTGCAGGTCATCACGCTTGAGACCTTTTCCATCCTCGCGACCTACCCCGATCTGTACGTTGGCGATCTCGCGGCTTTGCGCATCTCCGTGACCAAGCACCTCGCCCAGGAGGTGACGATACGCCCCACCGGTAGAGGCCTCCTCTTCAGCCCGCCAATCATCCGCTTCCTGGCCGGAACGGAGCGGCAGCGCACGTTTGCGGTGCAGGGCACGGTGACAGGCGACATCCCGATCAAGTACGCGATTGGCGGCGCGGACGCCGCGCACTTCATCGAGCCTGTCGAATCGCACATCCGCATCAAGGTGCCCGAGACGTTCGCGTTCTCCCGTGTGCTCCAGACGCGCTACGTTGGAGAGGTGGACGCGATCACAGTGCGCCTTTCAGCCGCACCCTATACGCTCGTGGCCCTCACGCCGAGCGCGCCATGCGTCGACTTCTCGCCGCAGTCGCTCGAGTTCACGTCCGAGACCGACACATTCGAGCTGGCAATCGCGTATCGCTCGGTGGGCTCGTGCACCGTGCAGTGGCGCACGTCTGGTCCTAATCGCCTGCACTTCGCCGCCCCCGCGGCGCAAGTCGTCACGGTCCTTCCTCTGGTGCGACTCGCGCAGCCGACCGCGCTCCGGCTCTACGCTTCGAGCACAGCGAGGCTGAGCGTGCATGCCGGCGCTGCGTGCGCAGCTGCCGAGGCCGAATGTGGGCGCCTATCGGTGAGGCCACATGCGCCCGGCCTCTCATTCGTGCCAACGACGGCGAGCCTCTCTCTTGAGGATTCGAGCGCCGAGGGACCGACAGCGACGTTCGAGGTGCACTCCGAGGCGTCGCCGGGCGGAGAAGAGCGCAGCATCTACGTGCAGGTTGACTTCTCGGGCAAAGATTGGCTTCACTTCGAGCAGCCGCAGGAAATCGTCGTCCTGCACACTCCGCTCGAGAAGTTTTCCGAGGCGCTGCAGGGGGAGATGCCCTTCAATGCATCGACTGGCCAATTCCTTGCGCCCGCCGGAGACGGCTCCATCCCAGCCGACGATCGAAAGTTCTACGTCGGCGAGAAGATACAGATCAAGCTCCGTACGTCCAGCAGCGCATTGGCCAGGGCCATTGCCGGCGAACCATCATCCGCCCCCGCGCCGGTGGGCGTCACAGTCGTCGCCGAAGGTCCAGACTTGCGCTTCGACCCGCCGACGCTCGAGTTCAACGCGAGCATGCCAGAGGAGCAGGCTTTTACGGTGATGTGCTTCTCGGCAGGCTTGAGCAGCGTCTCTTTCAAGCTTGGCGGCGCGCTCGCCACGCACTACGAGGCCCCTGCCCCGCTGGTCCTGCAACTCAGGCAGCGGAGCTCTGCATCCTTTGCCCAGGCGCCGTCGGTGGACGCCCATGCGCAGGACGCAGACGCGCTCCTTGCGCCGGTCGACCAGCTTTTGCTGTACGAGCTCGAGCGAGCCGCCTTCTCCGTGGTACTCGCGTCCACTCCTCTGCGCGGCGTGGTCATTGAGCCGAGGGCCGAGGGCTTGCGCTTTGAGCCGCAGTCCGCAACATTCACCGCCCAATCGGACACCATCGCGCTCTTCCACGCAATCGCGCTGCCGGGTCCGCTGGCGACCACGATCACGCTGCTGTGCACAGGCGCTGATGCGCCATTCTACGATGCACCGTCATCCGTGTCTGTTCGCGTGGCTGCGCTGAAGCGCTTCGAGATCGCAGATGACGCTGGTGCGCAGTACGTGCGCGAGGAGTCCACACGCGTCCTGCGGCTGCACGAGGCGCCCGTGGGTGACCTTGCGCTGAGTGTTCACGTCCAGGAGCCGTGCTCTGCAGCGCCACCACTCCTCACGTTCAACGAGCACGCAATGACGGGCTCAATCCGTGTGAAGAGCGACAAGCCCGCGGTATGCACACTGAGCTTTTCATTGGACGAGAGTCTCTCGGGCAGCGAAGCTCGCCATTTCGCCCCCCCGGCGCCTTCCGACATCGTCGTCATGCCATACGAGCGTCTGAACGTTTCCTTCGAGGAGAAGAGCATCACCTCGTTGCAGACGGGCACTTTCACCGTCGAGCTGAGCCGCGCAGCGCGCGCCACGCTCACGGTTCGACCAGTCGCGGATGGCTTGACCTTCAACCCGGCCGCGGTTGCGATGGGCCCCGAAGGCGGCAATCAGACGGCTCGCTTCAGCGTCGTCGGTCGGCGGCCGGCCGAGTACATCGTGCAGTTTTTGCTCACCGGCCAAGGTGCCGCGCACGTCGATTCTCCGCCCGACGCACGGATCATCATCGTACCCATGGAGATTCGGGTCCCACAGAGCTTTGCCAAGCTAATCGCCGGTGTTGCGTCGGAAGCGTACGTGGCGCGCGTTCCCGACGAAGGGATTGGATCCAACGTGTCCCTGGTGTTGAACGGCAGCAGCACGCTGCGCGCTGAGCCAGCCACCGTCGACTTTGGTGGCCACGCGACGTCCCACCCATTCACGTTGACTGGCCTCACGAGCGGCAGTTTGACGCTCGCTTTCGCACTGTCTGGTCCCGACGCTGAGCTCTTCCGTCCGCCAGCACCGGTCTCACTGGCGTGCGAAGTGGTCGCGGCAAGCAAGCTACGGCTGCTGGGCGTGCCCTCGACCATCATCGCAGGGCACGCATTCAACGTGCTTGTCGACATCCTCAACCCGGACGGCCACCGGCACATTGACCTGAAGGGAGAGTCACGCATCACCGTCAGCCTCATCGTCATGTCATTCGACCAGCAGATCTTCGAGGGCATCTCCACTACCTCTATCAATGAGGTCGACGGCATTGCAAACATGACCCTCACACTTTACAAGGCTGTGCCCATCAGGTTGGTGGCATCCGCCCCTGGCCTCGCTGCGGACTCCTCGACCCGACTCGCGGTCATGCCCGACACGCTGAGTCCCAATTCGACGCACGTCTCGTGTGGGCACAAGCACGTCCTCGCAGGGCAATCTGTGTCGTGCACCGTCACATTCAGCGACTTGTACGGCAACACAGCTGCATCGCCATCCGACGTGCAAGTGCACATCATCGAGTCGAACGGCAGGGTGATCGACGTGAGCATGGGTAATGGCGGCAGCCCAGAGCTCAATTTCACATTCATGACCGCCCACACCGGCGTCGCGACTATTGTCGTGGACTGGCCCGCCGCCAACGCGACGAACGGCAGCACTCGCGACCTGTACGAGCAGCCCATCAGCATTTTCGCCGGCATGCTCGTGCCCAGCATGACGGACTTCACGTGCGCGCCGAACCCAATCGTCGCTGGCGAGGTGACGCAGTGCACGATCATCACGCGAGGCCCCTTTGGCAACCGTGCTGCTGGTGCACAAAAGTCGGACTTTGAGGTGCTCCTTGGGCCAGGGTTCTCGTACAACTCAGCGGTGCACGCCTCTGGCATCGACGAGTTCGGGTTTGTGGTCTACGCGGAGCACGCGCAAGAATCGAGCATCTCGATACGGTTCCGCTGCGAGCGATGGGGTCAGAAGAGCGTGCTCTTCCAAGAGGCGATCACGATCATTCCTGGTGCACCGGCAATGGATCTCTCTACGATGACATGCGCGCCAAACCCCGTGATCCAAGGCCAGCGTGCCATCTGCCGGGTGACGGCGCAAGATCATTTTGGCAACGTCGCGGCCCTGCAACTGCCGCCGCCACAGCTTTCCAACGGCGACGGAGAGGCTCTACGAGACTCGCAGTCTGACCTGGCCCGCCTTCTCAAGACGCTCGACGTGCACGTGCTCGACTCGTCCGGCCAGCTTATCAAGGCGTCGCCCGTGGGCATCGACGCAGAGCGCGCGCATCTGTCCTTCAGCTTTATCGCCGGGCGCATGGGCCCGACACAGGTGACCTTTGCAAGTGGAGGGCGCGCGGCTGTTGGCAGCGTGCTGGTCACGCCCCCGCGCAACGCGTTCCTGCCGGCGTCTCCCTATCGCTTCGAGGGTGGGAGCCAGTCTACGCGGGACCAGCTCCTGCTCATCCTTGCGTTCGTGTTTCTTGCCATCGGCTCCAAGCACGTTGCCAAGATGATTGCGAAGCTCGGCGTGCCTTTGGTGACAGGCTACCTCATCGTCGGGATTCTCGTCGGGCCGCACGGGCTGATGCTTCTGCCTTTCAACGGCCCGAGCCACCTCTCCTTTGTCGGCAAGCTCGCACTCGGCTTCATCGGCTTCACGGCGGGAGCCAAGTTTTACATCAACGAGCTGAAGGAGTATTTTCACAAGGTGGCTCTTGTCATGGCCGGCGTCGTCGCGTTCACGTACACCTCCGTCTTCCTCGCAGTGAGCACCTTTGGCGACGTGATCCCGTACATGCACGGGATGACATCGTCGCAGCGCCTTGCCATCGCCCTCCTGTTCGCGTGCCTGTCGGTGGCACGTTCGCCGTCATCCTCCATCGCGATCATTTCGGAGATGAACGCGGCAGGGCCATTCACGACTATCATGCTGGCAGTGGTTGTCCTCATGGATGTGCTCGTCGTCATCCTCTTCTCGCTGACCTCGTTGGCCGCGATCGCGCTCGACAAGGCTGGCCGAGAGGAGAACGAGATGGAAAGCGGCGGGCGCGACGCGCAATCGTCGGACGTGCTGATTATCTTTGCGCTGCAGATGGTAGTCTCGGTCATCGCCGGCTTCGTGTTCGCCAATCTCCTCGTCCTGACAATGGTGCGCTTGCCTGCGTGCGACGTGCCAAACGGCCGCTTCGGACCACGTACGACGGCGGCTGCGCACCACGGCGTGCGATTTCTTTCGTTCGTGTATAAGTACTTCCGCATCGTCCTCTTCCTCGCGATTGGTTACTCTGTCTTCGTGCTCGAGGTCATGTCCTCCGAACGTTTTGGCTTTGCAGTCATGCAGCCCATGATCGTGTGCATGATGGTGCGTGCGCAATGGCGAGCGCCGCGCGCACATGATAAAATGGCTTATATGCCGCTCACGCGCCCCCTCGTGCGCCCGCTTACGCACGTACAGGCAGGCGCTGCGCTCGTGAACTACTCGAACTACCGCGAGGCATTCCACCACCTGTGCGACGCTACGTCACCCTTCGTGTACGTCTCGTTCTTCACGCTCACGGGCAGCGAAATTGAGCTTGACGCGGTTCCCAAGATGCTGCCCGTCTGCGCCGTAATCTTCACCGCGCGCACGCTTGGTATCATGGCGGGCACGCGCTTCGGCGGCTGGTTGGCTGGGCTTCCCAAGGCGCATCAAGAGCACGCGTGGATGGCGTTCATGACGCAGGCAGGCGTTACGCTTGGGCTCGCGCGGCAGATTGCGTCGCACTTCAGTTGGGGCCCCCAATTCGCAACCTCGGTTGTCGCCGTCGTCGTGTGCAACGAACTCACCGGACCACCGTTGTTCAAGTACGCGATCAAGGTGCGCGCGCGGCTCTGCCCTCTCTCCCCCAACTCCCACCTCTCCCCCTACCCCCACCTACGCCCGCCTCACCCTCCCACGAATTGCCGATTGATTGGCTGCGCAGGCATTGGGCGAGGCGGGCCGTGGCAAAAAGGAGGCTATCAAGCTGCCGAACAAGCGCGAGCACGGTGTGGTCGTTTTCCTCGAGCCGCACGACGACAAGAACGTGCGCGACATCTGTGCGCACCTCGTGAGCGCGGGATGGGAGGTGGCGATCGCAGACCTTGCCGCTGTACGCCGAACCTCCGCCGACACGAAAAGAAGCGCGAGGCTGGGCTCGTCCGCCGTACCCGCAGCGCACACGGTGGCTGGCACCTCGCTCTCACGCTCGGGCTCGTGGCACGCGGTAGTACACGGCGGCGGCTGTCCTTCTAGCCCCACTGCGTCGCCGCATTTGCTTTCCTCGCCGAGTCTGTTCGACTCGCTGCCGATCGGGCAGGTCTTCCACGCCGGAAGCGCGAGCGAGGACGTGAACAGGGTAGCTCGCCGCTTCCGCCGCTTTTCGACGGACGGCGCAACTTTGCTTCCAGACGATGCTGTGCTCTCCAACGATCCGGAGGCGTCCGATGGCGAGTCTGACGCGTTCGAGGTGGACAGGCTGAAGCTGCACCGCGTCCTGAGGATGGTGGCGAGCCTCGACTTCGTCTTGGTCTTTACGCCTTTCGACGAGGCCAATTTTTCCATTTGCAACTCGATCTTTGACCACCTTCCGCGCTACAAGCGCCCGCACGTGGTGATGCAGGTTTTGGACCCACGCTGGGATGAAGCGCTCAACGAGCTATCACCCCCGCCTACGCAGATGGTTCCCTCAATCTCCGTCGCGCACTTCCTGACGAGCACTCTCGCGCCGCTCGGCGACGAGGCGAGTGACGGCGCTTTCTTCGACATGACCTCGGCGTCCGCTGCGCGTGGGAACTCGCCCGATATCCACTCCGGGCGGACCACGGTCGGGCACGGCAAGCTGTCGCGCTTAAATACCGGCAAATCGGACCCGGCGGCGCTTTCGGCATTGAGCCGCACAAAGCGCAGGGACGACAGCGAACGCGACTTTTCCGCCTACCTGCGCGACACTCGGCGCGCCTCCGTTCCACCATCCTTCTTTGTCAGCGCCAGGCGGGAGTCGAATACACAGCCGGCGACTCCCGAGCCCATCGTCGCCTCCACAGGTGCGCCCGTCGCGTCGATTGCGCCTCCTGCCGCCGCGGCTGCGCGCTCCGACGCCGCAGTCACCAACATGCCACAGCGCGGAAGTTCGGACGCCGCCGAGGCCGCGCGTCTCTCGCACGCCGATGCGCCTGGTGGGTCGTAGTTGGCAGTTGCAATGAGTGCGCTGCAATCCTGACCCCTCAGCTTTTTCAACAGGGCTGAGGTGGACACCGAGCCCTGAGATACTATAATCCAAACGAGTTTCTCCCTAGCGTCTCGTCATTTTGGTATATGACCAGCCAATCGAACTAGCCTGGCCAATTGCGGGGTCTCCAGCCCCAGGGCAACACCCCTTATTCCGCGCTGAACCTGGCTAGACTGCTCCCGTGCGTAACACACTGTCTAACTGCGCACGAAACCAGCAGATGTTCTCATACTTATCGCCGTCGTGCGCTTTGAAGGCATGATGAGTGGGACGCGATGGGCATGCATACGGAGGCTTCACATCAATGACACTTTCACACCCGATGGCATTACTGAGCCTGTGCCACAGCGCGCGCCACAGCTACGCCGGAAGTGCTTCTCGCAAAATGGCGCGATGCGGCGCTTGTCGACGAGATGACCGGCGAGATGCACTCATCCAACAATATACACGGCGCATCACCGGCTAGACCATGGTAAGACGGCTCCCTTCATCCGAACAGGCACCACATGCAGGTACGAAAAGGAAGGTCTGCTTGTGTGGAAGCAGAGCTGTGCTCGTCCAACTCACACAAGTCATAGCACGATAACGCGCGTGGCGTCGAGCTCGTCGAGGTGAAGATGATCAGCTTTTGCGAATCGTGGTACTCGTCTGGCGCGCACGACGGTGTCGGCCGACGCGAGCGGCCCCGGCGTACCTGCGCTAGGCGCGCGCGCTTGACCGCGAAATTGGCCTTGCGCAGCCGGGTGCGGGCACCGAGAACGCGACGATCGGGCCGATCGAGGCCAAGTACTGCTCGGTGGCGCCCGTGCGCGGTGCGGTCGTGGGCGGCTTAAACGAGGTCAGTGCCGGCCTCTACAGCCTCATCGCTGACATCTCTGCGGCGGCGGGGCGCAAACTGCAATCGCATGGGCCTGAGCGCGGCGGCCGCCGCGGCGGCCGCGCGGCAGGTGCTCATCTCGCACGTCGGCACGATGGCCGCGCGCGGCCATGCGCAGCTCATCCACGCGCGCCTGCAATTTATCGCCCCGCTCGCCGCGCAGCGCGCGTCCAGTCGCGCGCCCGCGCGCAGTGTCTTCTCCATGCGCTCGCTTGAGGTGGCGCTCATGGCGCAGGGGGGCGGCGGGCGCTGTTTTGGTGGTGCGGCGGCGGCGTAGGGGCGTTTCGGCTCTCGAGCAGCTCTCATGCGGTGGCGCGACACGTGATACCATGCCGTCCTCACGATCTCAGGCTGCACGTTCCAATATATAATTCGATGCTCAATGAGCGCGGCTCGGCGCAGGGTCGCGCCTCCGCCTGCGAG
Source organism: Diacronema lutheri (assembly GCA_019448385.1). NCBI lineage: Eukaryota > Haptophyta > Pavlovophyceae > Pavlovales > Pavlovaceae > Diacronema > Diacronema lutheri. The sequence goes on along the minus strand of JAGTXO010000029.1, from coordinate 103,499 downwards.
CGTCGCGGAAGCTTCAGAGGCGAATTTCGTTCGACATGTACGGCGGCGATGGCGGCGGCATCTTCGATGGTGGCGATGGCAGCAGGAGCGCGGACGACCCTTCACAAGGAGGAGCGCCCGTTTGGAGCAAACCTATTAAAGTTCGAATCTCTGGACTTCCGAAAGAACTCGCCGGGTGCGGTCGCCGACGATACCGCGCTCACCCCTTGTTAACTCGTGCCTCGTCGCGATTCTGGTCGTTGGCGCCTTGAGCTGTTTTTAAAATATTGTGAAGATGATTTGCTTTATAATCGTCATCGCTGTCATAGCTCGAGGCGCGCAACTCGTCGGCATTTAACAAATATTGCGCCAAAATAATGTCAAAAAAGTAGTAGCCCTTTCAGGTGATTAATTGACGAATGGGGCTTGCGAGACCATCGACATACTCTCGACGCAATTTCCTGTACGGAACGGACTCACTCGCCGCGCCATGGGAACGCAAACGGAATAGGACTACCACTCTCGGCAACGGTCCCACCGACTGTCAGAATTAGGGTTAGTGTTAGGGGTTCTGGGCTTACTCAGCTTGCCTTCGGCTTCGGCCGCGCCTGTGGCGCCGTCCTCGACCCCTGCCATGAGATACCGGTAAGAGCGCTCTGGGGGGACTCTCCATCCCCCCCCCCCCCCCCCCCCCCTCTCTCCTCCCGGGCCTCATTATCACTGTCATCCTCCGCGTTTAGGCTCCCGATGCCAAGCAGCCAAAGCTGACTTTGAAGAAGAGAAGGGCAGGTGAACAGCTACTCGTTTATTCAGCCGGAGGACCAGGCGCGCCTCACGGTGGTCCGCGACGCGTACAGTGGCCTGCGCTGGGCGCACGCGACGACAGACATGAGGACCGCACGGCACTCTGGCGATGCATACAGCTCCTTGGCGCTGCGCTGCGCCGATCCACTCACCGGCGAGCTCGAGACGCACAAGCTGGGCGTCTCAAATTTGTCGGCACGCACACGGCCGCCGAGATCAGCGACCACATCGAAGTCACGGTGCTGATTGATTCGCGCATCGTGCGGCTTCTCGCGCAGCGCGCAGCGCGCGTGCCGCGCGCACTTGTGTGCGCGCTAGCACTCGCCATTCTCTTCTTGTTGGCACTTGCTGTGGCCCAGCTTGTCGAGCGCCTGCGTGAAGGGCGAATCGACCGCGAGCGTGGCGTTGGCTTCGAGCTGAGCAGCATCCGCTCGTGAGGCGGCTATTCGCTCCTGGTCGGTGGCGGCCGAGCCCACAGCAACGTTTCCCGCAGCGTCGCGAGGGATGGCCTCGGCAAGAGCGTCGAGCGCATCGGTGAACGGCGTGCAGCTCGCAAGCGCGTCTGCCGGCAGCACCTCAAGTTTGGCCGCGGACCCCGTGGGGTTAAATGATCGCAGCTTCGGCACAGCTGCCACGCTCTCTGCGACGGCGCGCACGGGATCTCCTGGCGCACAGGCCGCGAGCGCGTCGAGCGCGCTGCAAAAGGGCGAAACCTGCGAGAGCAGTCGGTGTTGAAGGCGGGCTTGCTCGTTGAGCACCTATCCGCGGCGCGAGCAACGAAATAGCGCGCGGTATATGAAGGACGAGCGGGCGGAGCGTGCACACCGGCTTGCGCGTGCGCATCCGAGGTACGTACGCACGTGCCGGCGTACCGGAAGGTTGGGTGCGGCCAAAGATGTGGCGAAGCGAAGGTGCACGTGCGGGCCATTTGCGGCGCGGGTGACGGTGAGAGTACACGCGAGATGGCTTCTCTCGTCATCGTGCGCGGTACGAGCGCCGGAGGTATCGGCGTGCGGTGCAACTGTGGTCGAGAGTCCGGTGTCGTCGGTCGCGAGGGCAACCTATGCCGCGTTGCGCGAGGCAGCGGAGGCGTGCAGCGGCGTGCATGAGCTGGGCGGCAGGCGTCGCTCGCAGCGCAACGCACCGCCAGCGTGGGCGCGGCGCGCGCGCGGCGCGCGCACCTGCCGCCCGTTGGCAAGCTCAACGCGAACGAGGGCCCCGCGGCTCCTCGCCTGAATGAGACGCGCGCTCTGCCTCGCACGAGCACGCTCGGCCTGCTCCGTGCGGAACTCGCGCGCCGCGAAGAAGCGCTCTCGCGTGGCGCGTCCGCGCACGCGCGCCTGGATGAGGGTCGCCTCGCTCCCCGCGCCGCTCAGGGCCACCAAATGATTCGCGCGCGCGCCTAGGGGTAACAGCGGCGCGTCGCGCGGGCTGTGCCGCACCGCGCCCGCCGTCGCAACGCCATCGCGCAGCGCCTGCGCGCGTGAGAGCGTGTCGGCGCGCGCGCAGCGCTCGAGCGTCTCGCGGCAGACGGCGGAGGGCGCAAGCGCGAGGAGAGCCTGCGCGCTCGCCTCGGCGACGGCACTCACGTGCGAATCGAGGAGCTGCACCATCCGCGGCACGGCCGAGTTTTGCCGCTGCCGCGTCCGATCGTCGACCGCGAGGTGCGAGAGCGCGACGAGCAGCCACTTAAGGAGCACCGGCTCGGATGTCGCCGACTTGAGCGCGCGCACGAGCGCAAAGTCGCCCTTGGCAAGGATGATCTCCGCGCGCATCGAGCCGTCGAACGACGCGAGCAGCGCAATCTCTTGTACAGCCGACTGGCGCACCATCGCCGCCTCGTGGCGCGAGGCCTGCGCTAGCAGGACCGCCACGCGTGTGCGTGCCGTCTTGCCGCCGACCGCGGAGAGCAGCCGGCGCGAAGGCGGCAGGCCAAGCTGCGGCGCGCGCGGGCTCCGACTTTGGCCGGCGGGCCGGCGCGCCGGCGGCTGCGGCGCGATGTTGAAGAGTCCCACGTCCGTGGCCATCGCCACCCCAACGGTGGAGCACCACGGCGAGGCAAGGCAGTCCGCTCTTTTATATAACCCTATGATACCACGATTTTCGCTCAAACAAGTGGTAACGACTTGAGGCCAGCGGTGGCGAGGGGTCCGCACTTCGTCGCCTGGGCGTTGGACCGGAGCGCTAGGCTGGCACCGGCCGGCCAGCGCTACGCCGACGTTGCGCGCGGGTAGCTCGAGCAAGTTACCGCTGCGTGTCACCGAGGTGCGCTTTGCGGCTCCTCCGGACGAGCCGCCCTTGCGCCGCGCTGCGCGCCATGGCGTGTGGCGCGCAACGCGCGGCGCACCGATGCGCGCGCGCGTCGCGCCGTGCATCTCGGCGCGAGAGCGCAGGTCGGCTGATGGCCTCGGACCGCGGCCGCTGTGCGTGCGCTCTTCGCCGCCCGCTTCCCCTCGCGTCCGCGCAGGTGTGGGAAGCCGACGGCGCGGGCGCGTCCGCGCCGCCGCCCGCGCGCTCGTGCACCGCGCGGATGGCGGACGCGCGCAAGGATGAGCAGGCTCCGGAGGGCGACCCGAGCCATGCGCCTGCGCTCAATGAGCCGGTGGGCGAGACGGGCGATGAGAGGCCGTCCGTAGCGCTGAGCCGCGGCACGTCCACGCGCGAGAGCCGGCGCGGCAGCCGCACGGCCGCCGAGAACCTGCTCGGCGAGATGCTCAACGCCGAGCAGATTGACGGGCGGTACGAGTTGCAGCGCGCGCTCTTCTGCCTGGCGCCGGACAACCCGCTGCGGCTCGTGTGCATCCGGATGATCCGCCACCCGATGTTCGACCGCGCCGCAATGGCCGCCATCCTGGCGAGCTGCCTGCAGATGGCGACCGTCGATCCGCTCCTCGACACGACGAGCGCGGCGTACGCCGATCGGCAGCGCGCCTACCTCGTCTTCAACTCGGTGCTCGTGCCGCTCTTCACGCTCGAGATGATCGTCAAGGTGCTGGCGATGGGCTTCGTCCTCCACCGCAACGCCTACCTCCGCGACAAGTGGAACTGGGTCGACTTCACCTGCGTCGTGTCGGGCTGGGTTGACCTCGCGAGCACGTGGGGCGGCGGCGGCAGCAGCGCGAGCGTCCTCACGTCGCTGCGCGCGGTGCGCGTGCTGCGGCCGCTGCGCACGCTGACGCAGCTGCCGGGGATGCACGAGCTCATCGGCTCGCTCCTCGGTTCGCTCCCGCAACTGGGCAACGTGGTGGGCGTTCTCCTCTTCTTCCTGCTCATCTTCGGCGTGCTCGGCGTGCAGCTCTTCAACGGCCAGCTGCGCCACCAATGCTGGGCGCCGGACGACGGCGGCGCCTGGGCGAGCACGGGCGACGTGTGCAATCCGTTTGGCGACCCGCTCACGTACCAGTGCCCGCCGCCCGCTGAGTGCCGCTGCGGCGCGTCCGGGCTGGTGCCGCAGCTGACGCGCGGCGGCGCGCGCGGCGCTCGCTCGTCGTGCGTCGAGTCGGACAACCCAAACTTTGGGATCACGCATTTCGACCACACGTGGGCGGCGTTCATCACGATCTTCCAGTCGATCACGCTCGAGGGCTGGGTGGACAACATGTACTTTGCGCAGGACGGCGCGCACCTGTACACGTGGGCCTACTTTGTGCTCGTCGTCGCCTTCGGCGCCTTCCTCGTTGTGCAGCTCTTCCTCGCCGTCCTCACCGACGCGTTCAACCGCGAGAGCGACCGCGCGCACGGCGCTCCGGCGGCCGCCGAGGCGGAGGAGCGGTACGCGGACGAGGACGGCGACGGCATCATGGACCTCGACATGGCCGGCCGGCCATGGCTGCAGCGCCGGTGCTACGCGCTCGTCTCGGCCGCGCCCTTCCGACATGGCATCCACGGCGCGATCATGCTCAACACGCTGCTCATGTGCTGCGAGTACTACGGCCAGCCCGTCGAGGAGGAGCTCATCCTCGCCTCGCTCAACTACGCGCTCACCGTCGTCTTCAGCCTCGAGCTGCTCGCAAAGCTGCTCGCGATGGGGGCGCGCAACGCGATGCGCGACGCCTTCAACCGCTTCGACGCGGCCGTCGTGCTCCTCTCGCTGCTCGAGGTGGCGCTCGACTTCACCGGCGCGTCCTTCGTCAACCTGGCCGTGCTGCGCACCTTCAGGCTGTTGCGCCTCGTGCGCGTGCTCAAACTCGTCCGATCCCTCGACGGGCTCAACCGCCTGATGCGCGCGCTCGTCGGCTCGCTGCGCGAGGTCTCCTCCCTCGCGCTGCTTCTCCTCCTCCTCGTGATCGTCTACGCGCTCCTCGGCATTGAGCTCTTCGGCGGCATCTACACGCAGCCGCCGCGCGGGCGCAACCCGCGCTTCGACGGCGACGGCGTCCCGTCCGCAAACTTTGACTCGCTCGCGATGGCGTGCATCTCAATCTTCATCGTGATCTCGGGCGAGAACTGGAACGAGGTCTACTTTGACACGGCGCACGGGCTCGAGACGCTCTACCAGAACGCGGCGTCGCGCGAGCTGGCGACGCTCTACTTCTTGTCGCTCTTCATCTTGGGCAACTACGTCGTCTTCAACCTCTTCGTCGCGATCATCCTGCGGCAGATCGACTTGGACGACGATGCGCAGGCGCTGAGCGACGCGGAGAAGGCGAGCCGCGTCGAGGGGACGGGCAAGATCGTCTTCGCCTTCGGCACGCTCGTGCACGTCGACGACGAGCACGCGCAGCGGATTCACGATGGCGCCGGCTCGCGAGCCATCCTCGCCGAGCTGCACTCGCGCCCCTTTGCGGGCGCCAACGCGCTGCCCGAGGGCGTGCAGTCCATCTCGCAACTCCTCTTCCAACGCGCGAACAGGTCGTCGACGCGCACCACGGTGAGCGGCCTCGGCGTCGGCCTTGGCCCCCTCGGCACCGCCGGCGCAACAACAATGGCGGCGGCGGCAGCAGCGGCGGCAGCGGCCGGGTGCGGCGGTGGCGCCGACGACCCGGTCGCCGTGCGCAAGGGCTTGCCCGCGCTCTCGCCCGCGGCCAACCCGCGCGGCGTGTCGCTCGGCGGCACGACTGAGCCCGACGTGCGGCCCGACCGCTCTCTTGCCCTCTTCTCGCGCAGCCACCCGGTCCGGCGCGCGTGCGTGCGTTTGCTGTCGGGCGGCCACTTTGATCGCGCCGTGCTCGTGCTCATCTGCGCCTCGTCCATCTCGCTCGCGTACGACACGCCGAGCCAGACGGCGCTCACGACCGACGTGCTGCGCGTGCTCAACTGGATCTTCACGCTCGCATTCGCTGTCGAGATGCTCGTCAAGGTGGTCGCGCTTGGCTTCGTCTGGCCGGCAGGAAGTGCGTACCTGCGTTCGGCGTGGAACGTGCTCGACTTTGCTATCGTCTCCATCTCCGTCGTCTTGCTCGCGCTCGAGGAGTCGGGAGGCGACGTGAGCACGCGCCTCTCGTGGCTCAAGGCGTTGCGCGTCGTGCGCGCGCTCCGGCCGCTGCGCATGGCGAACCGGGTCGCGGGCATGAAGAAGGTGGTCACGTCGCTCTTCATGGCCGTGCCGCAGTGCGCCAACGTGTCGCTGCTGATGGGCATGTTCGTGCTCGTCTTTGCGATCGTCGGCGTGCAGCTCTTCAAGGGCAAGTTCTACGAGTGCACCGACGGAATGTCCCCCAGCCGCGCCGAGTGCCTCGCCGCGGGCGGCCGTTGGGTGAACCCGCCGTTCGGCAACTTTGATCACGTCGGCGTCGGCGTCCTCGTGCTCCTCGAGATGGTCGGGCTCGAGGGCTGGCCGTCCGTCATGTTCCGCGCGATCTACGCGACCGACATCGACCGCGCACCGCTGCGCGACGACAGGTCGCCGCGGGTGCTCTTCGCGCTCTTCTTCATCGTGTGGATCTTCGCCGGCGCCTTCCTCGTGTGGAACATGTTCGTCGGCGTCGTGCTTGACACGTTCAACACGCTGCGCAAGCGCGCGGACGGCACCGCCTTCATGACGGCGAGCCAGCGCGATTGGATGGAGGCGCAGCGCGCCGTGTACGCGATGCGGCCGATCCGCCAGTTCACGTGCCCGTCGCGCCTGCCCGCGCGGCAGCGCGCGTTCCGGCTGGTGCAGTCGAGCGCCTTCGAGCTGGGCATCATGTGCGCGATCGTCGCCAACGCGGTCGTGATGATGCTCGAGTGGCACGACTCGCCGCGCGGCTACTCGCTCGGCGTGCAGGCGCTCAGCTACGCGTTCGCGCTCGTCTTCTGCGCCGAGATGATGCTCAAGCTCACCGCGCTCGGCGGCCGGCAGTACATCACGAACGGGTGGAACGCCTTCGACGCGCTGCTCGTCGTACTGTCCGTCGTCGACCTGACGCTCGAGCTCGCGGGCGGCGCGCTCGTGCTGCCGATCAACCCGAACACCTTGCGCGTGCTGCGCATGTTCCGCGTCGTGCGGCTGCTGCGCGTCGTCAAGACGGCCAAAGGGCTGCGCACGCTGCTCGTCACGCTGTGGAGCTCGCTGCCCGCGCTGCAGAACGTCGGGCTGCTTCTCGGCCTCGTCATGTACATCTACGCCATCGCGGGCGTCTTCCTCTTCGCGGACGTGCCGTTTGGCGAGTGCCTCACGCGGCACGCAAACTTTCGCGGCTTCTGGGTCTCGCTGCTCACGCTCTTCCGGTGCTCCACCGGCGAGAGCTGGAATTGCCTCATGCACGACGCGATGGGCGCCGATTGGGCGGACAACGCGGCGCGTTGCACCGACGCGAGCGCGGGCGCGTGCGGCTCGACGACGATCGCCGCGCTCTACTTCTTGTCCTACTGGATCCTCGGCCAGGCCATCCTTCTCAACCTCGTCATCGGCGTCATCCTCGAGAACTTCTCGGCCATCGGCTCAGAGAGCAAGCCAATCACCGTCGAGCAGCTCGAGGCGCGCGCGCGCCCGCGCGCCGCCTTCGCCGCGCGCCCGCCGGCGGCGCGCGCTCAACCGATCCGCCGCCGCCGCCGGCGGCTTTGCGCGCGCGCAGGAGTTTCGCGACATCTGGATGCGCTACGACCCGAAGGGCACGTTCACGATCAAGTCGTTCCAGCTGCTGCCCATCCTCGCGCAGCTGAGCGCGCCCCTCGGGCTCGGCGGGATGAAGCCGGCGGCGAGCAGGGCGCAGCTCCTCAAGCGGCTGCAACGCATCGACGTGCCCGACCACGATGGCGAGATCCACTTTATGGAGACGATGACCGCCATCGTCAATTCGCACGTCGGCGTGCCCCTCCCGCTGTGCGATGAGACGCGCAAGATTGTGCGCGCGCGCCGCTCGGCCGCCCAGCCGCGGAGCGACCCGCTCGGCGTGCGCGCGCGTCGCTCACCGCTCGCCACGCCGCCGCGGCCGTCTCTGCGCAGGCGCGAGAAGCGGACAAGGTCTCGAACAGCCGGGCGGCCGCGGTGCGCGGCGGCGACGCGGCCGAGCACAGCGCGATGACGTCCTACCTCGTCTCGCTTCTGCAGCACCGGTGCGCGCGCCGTGGGGCGGAGGGCGAGGGCACGGCACGTGCCGTTACCGGGTTGGCGTCCGTGCGCCCTTAGCATGCGCCCTGTCCTCCTCGGCGCGCGTCGCCTCGCGGCGCGCAGGTACCGCAACTTTGTGGCGACGCAGAGGGCGCAGGACGAGCCGGCGCAGGACGAGCCGGCGCACGCCGGCACCGACGAGGGCGAGAGAATACGGTGCGGCGGCGTCTTGAAAGCATCGGCCGCGGCCTTGGCCGGGGCCTCTGCGGCGGCGTCGGGCTCGGAGTTGCACCAGCGGTCGCGAGCCGTGCTGCAGTACGGCGCGAAATCGCCCGGTGTCAAGCCAGCGCAGGTACTACCGGCTTGAGAGAGACCGATTCTGTTTTCACACTGTTTCCCCCCGAAGTCCCCCCTCGGCCCTTGCTCCCCCCCCCCCCCCCCTTCCCCCTTCAGTACCCACCGATCGAACCGCCGCCGCGGCCCGCGACGAGCGGCAAGACGGAGTCAACGAAGACGATTATGATCGGGTTCCACACGATGAGGTACCGGATCGCGTCAAGCAGCTGCAGCCAAAGCAGCGAGTGGCGCTCCCAGGGGAAGACCTGCTTGAGCTCGACGCGCTCGCAGCAGTAGGCACACGTGTCCTTCTTGCCGATGAGCGTCCAGCCGCGGATGCATTGCTCGTGGTAGCGGTGGCCGCACTCGAGCGTGACGATCGGCTCGGGCTGTGCGGCGTCGAGGCAGCCCTCAAAAGGGTTCTCGATCCGCGCGCTCGCCGGCTCGATGAGCGGTGCGAGCTCGTCGTGTGAGCTGGACGCGGCGGCGTGGTCGTCGCCGGCGCGCGCCGCGCCCGCAACAACGAGCTCGCCGCCGCACACGCAGCACGCCGTCGGCGCCAGCTCCCGCCGGCTCTCTTCGTCGCGCGCGCTGAAGCCCATCCGGCTCGCCATCAGCTCCGACGTGAGCGACGCGCAGTCGCGCGTGAGCACGCCGAGGTAGAGGCCGTAGCAGAGCAGCGTGCCGCCGAGCGGCGCGACGTACCCGCGCAACCCGACCAGCTCCTCCATGTGCAAAAAGTCGACGATCATCAGCGCGTAGCCGGCGACGCCGAGCGCAAAGCACGAGCGCGTGACCGCCGAGAAGAAGGCGTACACGGTGCGCGGCGTCGTCTGCGCGAGCTCTTTGCGCGTGGCCAGAAACATGACGTGGCCGACGACCAGCGTGAACGCCGACCACACGAGCAGCGTCCATGGCCACATCAGCCACGTCGCGCCGAAGGCCGGTATCACCCACAGGCCCGCGAGCGACACGCCGATGTAGAGCGCGTCGTGCCGCTTGCGGCAGTTGACGAGGAAGGCCTGGAAGCCGACGAGCGCAACGACGAAAAGCACGAGCACGAGTAGCGCTCGCGTCTCCTCGCGATGCGACCGACGCACGTAGTACTTGTGCGTGCTCGCGACGCGGCGGCCGACGCGCGGGATATCGGCCATGGCCGCCGCTCGAGTGTGCCCCTTTTTTTCTGCTAGTTCCTCCGACAAGCGCAAATACTTAAAATAGCAACGGCCGGGCGGCTGAGACCATGGCGGTGGCACGCGTCGGGGTGGAAGAAGAAGGGCCGATCGAGGTGCGCGTCAAGCCCGGGGCGACGTCGCCGCCGAGTGAGCTGTCGGAGGGCGATGACACGAGCGAGTCTCGCAAGCGCACAGACATTGCCTGCGCCAAGCTGTTCGGCAGGCGACAGTACGACGAGCTCAGCTGGGGCGAGAAGCAGCGCGTCGACGTTGCGGCGGTCTTTGAGATCCGCGCGGTGGACTACACGACGATTGTCATCGTCGTGCTATATTCGATCGTCATCTTCTTCTCGCTTGCAATCGACTCGTGCACGGTCGAGACGTGGCAGGCGATGGCGCTGAGCCAGATGAAGTACGTCGACACGGCGTTCCTCTCCGTCTTCATGCTCGAGCTGATCGTCAAGTCGTTCGCGTACGGCGCAAAATATTACTACAGCTTTGTCACCGTGTTCGACGCGGCGATCGTCGTAGTCTCCTTTGGTTTCATCATACTTGAACTCACGGTGCGCGCTCACGCGCGCGCGCTCACGCAGTGCTTGGCGGGCTCACGGCGGCAGGCAGGGCCCGGATCCTTTTTACTGCCGGCTCATCGCGTTGGGCTGCCCAGCCGTTGGCTCATTCTCTGATGCCGCGCCTGCAACGCCACGCGCGCGCGCGCGCCGCCGCCGCCGCGCAGTCGTCCGACTTGAGCTCGTCGATCGTGACGGTGCTGCGGCTCGGCCGAATTGTGCGCGTCGTGCTCATTTTGATGAAGCTCAACGCGACGCAGGCCGGGATGAAGAAGATGAGGTACCGCGCGCTGGAAGGCGGCATCGAGGCGCCGGTCTTCAAGGTGCTTACGCTGCTGCAGGAGCTCGCCACGCGCGCCGAAGTTGAGGCGGACCGCGTGCACCTCCGCTGGATCATTGACGTGATCGGCTCGAACCGGCTATATCAGGCCGTGCTCTCGCCAAAGTCAAGCGGCAACAAGATGGACACGCAGACGGAGGCGTGGCTCAAGTCGCAGTACGCCGTCGTCGCCGCGCCTCAGGACACGCGCACGTCTGACAGCGCCAAGCGCAACAGCCTCGCGCCGTCGAACAAGGAGGACGATACGATGCGCGGCCAGTACGGCATCCACAGGCTCGCGCCCGAGCAGGAGACGACGCTCGCCGCGCTGCTCGCAAAGGTGGAGGAGTGGGACTTTGACGTCTTCGAGCTGCACCGCGTCACGGCCGGGCAGCCGCTCGTGCCGCTCGTGATGACCATCTGCCACCGCCACGAGTTCTTCGACCGCTTCCGTGTGCGGCCGGACAAGCTCGCAAAGGCGCTCAACACCCTGCAGGCGGGCTACGCGGCCGTGCCCTACCACAACCGGCTGCACGCGACGGACGTGACGCAGACGCTCTACACGCTCCTACTCTGCGACAAGGTGGCCGAGCACGTGAACGAGCTTCATCTCTTCGCCGCCGTTCTCGCGGCCGCCGTGCACGGTGCGCACACCCGCGCAACGCGCGGCGCTCGGCCGCCCGCTTCGCGCGCGCGCCCAGCGTCGCGCGCGCCTCACGCGCGCGAAACGCCGCGCGTTGCGCGCGCGCGGCAGACTTTGGCCACCCCGGCCTTAACAACCTGTACCACGTGAAGAACAGGCTCGAGGTCGCGGTGCTGTACAACGACCAATCAGTGCTTGAGCACATGCACATCTCGCGCGCGTGGCAGCTGCTTACCGCACCCGAGCACAACGTCTTTGGCAATCTGCCGCCCGCGGACGTGACGACCGTGCGCGACACGATGATCAACATGGTGCTCGGCACGGACATGAGCGGCCACTTTGACGAGCTCGCAAAGTTCACGACGAAGGCGTCGTCCAAGAGCTTCGACAGCCTCTCTCCCGAGAATACGAAGATGGTGCTGCGCATGGCGCTGCACTGCTCCGACGTGTCCAACCCGGCAAAGTCAGCCGACGCGTGCCTGCCCTGGGCCGTGCGCGTGATGGAGGAGTTTTTCATGCAGGCACGCCAACAGCGCGCGCGCTGCCCGCCGCGCGCCGCGTCGCGCGTGCAGCGTCGAGCGCCCGTGCGCCGAAGTGGAGCGCCCGCGCGCGCGCGCTCATGCGCGTGCACCACCGCGCGCCCTGCGCGCAGGGCGACATGGAGAAGTCGGTCGGCCTGCCCGCGTCGCCGTTCATGGATCGGGACAACACGCCCGTCTCAAAGTGCCAGAGTGGCTTCATCAAGATCATCGTGACGCCGCTCTACGAGGCATGGCAGATGTTTGCGCGGTCGGACAAGGGCAAGCTCGCCGTCGACAACTGCATCATGAACCTCGAGCAGTGGAACGTGCGGCGCTTCGTCCGCTGCCGCGACGCGCGGTGCGGCCCGGCGCACAGCGGAGGGGGGGCGCGGGGAGGAAGAGAGGGGCGGGGGGCGGATGGCGTTTACCGTGCACAGCGTGACACACCAGCCCACCCGCCCGCTGCCCCAACCTTGCAGGCCGCGGGCGAGACGCGGATCGACGACTGGATGGCGGCCAAGAAGTACACGCGCGAGCACCCGATCTTTGTGGACCACGGGCCGGTGAAGGACAAGCTCAGCAAGCTGTCCTCTGTCAAGCTGAGCGAGGAGCGATTCTACTACGACGTCGTCGTGCAGCAGCGCCAGCAAGCCGCGCCGACGCCGTCCACGAGTAGAGCACAGCCGCCGCGACCAGCGAAGCCGACGGCCGCACGGTTGAGCTCGGGCTCCGACGTATTTGTGGCCAGCGATTCGGTCGAGCGCATCCCCGAGAGCGCCTCGCCGCGCTCAAACTCGGGCGCATGCCGACCCGCTCAAACGCGGCCTGACATTTGAGCGTGTGTTTTCCTATCACGATGATTTTAAATTTGGGGCCAAATTGTTGAAACGGCCTGCACGAAACGCTTGTTCAAACTCCTTCTCGACATCCGCCGCAGCAACGCGAGCCATGGGCAAGTGCCAATCGAAGAGCGCTGCGGAGTTGGGCCAACTGTCGCAGCTCAAGGAGGACGTGCGCATCATCCAGTACGGGCGAAACGGCGTCGCGCCGCTTCACGTGACCACCACCGCCTTCTCGACGCAGACGATGGACGAGGAGCCGGCCACGCCCGCGACGGCGATGCTAGACGAGCACGACGGGCCAGAGGTGCGCAAATGGGCGCGTGGCGGCGCGCGCTCCCTGGGACCCGCGCCAGCGTCCGTCGCCTGCGCCTTACGCCCGCGCCGTTCGCCGCGCCGCCGCATTTGCGCGCAGTCGGCGCCAGCGGCAGAGCCAGAGAGCGTCGTGCTCTGCGTCGAGACCGACGGCGAGGACCAGACGCTCCTGGCCAAGGAGCCGACGCCAATGCAAAAGATGCTCTCGCCGTTGTACGCGATCACGCGCATGCTCTCGCCGCCGCCGCTGCCCAAGCCGCCGTCGCCGATCCAGCCCAACCCGGCGCAGAACGGCATGTTGCATGAATCGGGATGCCCGTGGTGCGGCGATCGCGTCTTTATGGCGGAGCGGCTGCTCTGCTTTGGGCGCGAGTGGCACAAGAAGTGCTTCAAGTGCATCGAGTGCTCCAAGACGCTCACGCTCGGCTCGCAGCTCGACCACGACAAGAAGCCCTATTGCAAGGCGTGCCACACGCGCTCGTTTGGGCCCAAGGGCTACGGCTTTGGCGGCGCCGTCTCGGCGGCGCTGCACGCGGGGACGGGCGCGCAGGCGGAGGTGATCGAGGCGGCGGCGCACTCGTCCGACCTCGTGCTCGAGCACGCGATGGTCGAGTGGGTCGGGATGGTGGCCGAGCTCGAGCTGGGCGAGCCGCCGTCCGTGCTCGAGCTCAAGGATGGCGTCGCCCTCTGCCTCGTCCTCAACAAGCTGCAGCCCGGCGTCGTCCGGCTGCCGTTTGCGCGGCCGCGCACGCCGTTCAACGAGCTCGAGAACCTCGGTGCTTACGCGCGCGGCTGCGCCGAGCTCGGCATGCCCGCGGGCGCGATCTTCCCGCCGGGCGCGCTGCACCAGGCCGCAGACCTTGACCTCGTTGTCGCAAACCTGCACCACCTCTTCGAGTTCTCGCGCAAGATCGACGGCTTCGGCGGCGGCCGACTGAACGAGTGGATGCTGGACAAGCGCGTGCGCAAGTGGCTCTCAGACGTCTCTGGCACCTCGGTGATGGCGGGCGACCTGCACGCGCACCTGCGCGACGGCATCGTGCTCTGCCGCGTCGCGAACGCGATCGAGCCGGGCGCCGTGCAGCCCGCCTTGCTCAAGCCGGCGACGAGCAAGTTCGGCACGCTCGAGACGATCGCCGCCTTTCTCGAAGCGGCGCGCGAGGTCGGCGTCGCCGAGCACGACCTCTTCCACTCGAAGGACCTCTACGACGGCTCGCAGATGGGCGCGGTCGTGCGCGCGGTGATCGCGCTCGCGCGCGTGGCCTCGCGCCGCCCGGGCTACGCCGGCGCGACGCTCGAGCTGCCGCCGCAGTCGTACGAGGAGTCGGTTGCGATGCATCGCGACTCGATCCTCTCGTCCAACGCGCAGAGGGCGAGCACGGCGCGCGACGGCGCGCCAGCCAAGCGTTCAGTCGGGCCGTACAGCACGCCGTCGTATGCGGCGCCCTACGGCTCGGAGAACGTCGCGCCCGGCACGCAGCGCGTCGCACCGGCCAACGGGTACGCGCGCGCCGCAGCACGTTGAGGCATGGGGCGCGGCGCGGGCGCGCGTAAGCCGCGCTGCGCTCGCGTGCTCACCAGCGCTCGCCTCGCCCGCACGATTCCCGCTGCATACGCAGCGCATCGTTCGGCCAGGTGCCCGTCCTCGTCACATCGTCCAATTGAGTGCGGGCGCAAAAGCAGCGCGTCTGTCTGTCTGCCTGCGCAGGCTCTGGCAGGCCACAGCCGAGCGTGAGCCTCAGCGCACGACAACTGTTCCTGCGAGCAGTGCGGGTGGCCCTACGGCCTGTACACCAAATCTGTGATTCCATTGCTTCTCTCCGCTCATATAGCCTGCGCAGTCCACGCTGTGAGGAAACGCGCCTGCTCTGCCATGCAGCGTTGGTACCGCGCGTCCTCCTCGCCGACCGCCTGTACGAGGATGCGCCCAGCCTCGCGCCACGCGTCTGCCGCCGCCGAGCTCCGCCGCTCGGCCTCGTGCAGCATGGCGCTCATCTCGAGCGCCTGGGGCGCGCGCGCGCCGCAAGGCGCACGGTGTGCGTGTCAGCGCGCGGCGCTCGGGCGCGCGGTGGCGCGGCGCGGCGCACCCACGCGTGCGCACCTGCGCGGCCTCGACCGACTCGCGGCCCACCACGTGCCGCGCGAGCTGGAGCGCCTC
The DNA here is from genome assembly GCA_019448385.1 of Diacronema lutheri. Taxonomy (NCBI): domain Eukaryota; phylum Haptophyta; class Pavlovophyceae; order Pavlovales; family Pavlovaceae; genus Diacronema; species Diacronema lutheri. The sequence goes on along the minus strand of JAGTXO010000029.1, from coordinate 88,370 downwards.
GTCGATGGCCTCGTGCGCCGCTTCGATGGCTGCCACGGCAGGCGGCGCCAAGTGCCGCCCGCGCGCGTCGCCGGTGGGCGCGGGGCCGCGCGCGCCGTCGAGCACGAGCTGCACGCAGTCGTGCGCGATCCGGACGGCGCCATCAACGGCGAGCGAGCCGTCGAGCCACAGACGGTCGGCGGCAGCGCTGTGCGTAGGCGGAACGAGTGCGTCGAGTAGCGGTGCGCGGCTGCTGCGGCGCGACGCATCGTGCGAGCCTTCGCTGCGCGGCCGCGCAAAGCTCATGCGGCGCGAGGGAGCGCCTGCGTCGGTCGCCGCGGCCGCGGCCGCTGCGCCGCGCGCCGCGGCGGCGTCGGCGTCGTCGCCGCTGCCGCGCCGCTCGTTGTGCCTCGCGGCAGTCTTGAGCACGGCCTGCGCGAGCACCGACGACTTCCGGTCCATCCGCTCGACGCGCACCGAGAGGAGCTCGAGTGCCGCGCGCTCCGCATAGATCGCCTCCTCCCGGCGGCCGGCGGCGCGGAGCAGCCGCGCGTGCTCGACGCAGCATGCGGCGTGCGAGACCGCCGTCTCAACAGCGAGGCGGCCAGCCTCGGCGGCCGCGGCGGCCTGCGCCTCCTCGACGGCCGCTTGCATCGCTGTCGCCTCCTCAGGCGACATCTTGGCGCGCGACGTGCGCGGCGCAGCGATGGCGGCGACGGCGGCGAGGGGCGGCCGTGCCGAGGGCGGGTCGCTGATGCCGCGCGCGATCGCCTCGCGCGCGGCCTGCGCGGCGGCGATCGCGGCGGGCAGCTCGCCCGCCGCCTCGAGCACGCGTGCGAGCACTGAGCGCAGCGCGTGCGCGGCCGGCGTCAGCGGCCCGCCCATCCCCGCCGCGCCGGCCTCCTCGAACGCGAGCGCGTCCCTCACGAGCGCTCCGACCGCGCGCGCCTCTGTCGCGCCATCCGCGTGCGCGCGCGCGCGGAGGTGAATATCGGCGAGCGCGGTGGCCATTTGCGAGATCGAGAGCTCGCCCAAGTCGGGCCGCGCGTGCGCGCGCCAGAAGGCCGCCAGCGCGTCGGCATGCACGTCCTGCGCCTCGCGCGCGTGTGGCTTGGAGCCGCTGCCGGCGAGCGCGGCAGCAAGCGCAAAGCGGCCGCGCGCACTGTCGAGATGGTGCGGGCCGAGCGTCTGCGTGAGTAGCGCGGCGGATTCGCGAAACAGCTCAATCGCCTGCATCGTCTCCTTCTTTGCCGCGCGCCCGCCGCCCTTGTCGTGCGCGAGCCGCGCGTAGAGCTTTGCCGACCAGTGCAGGCTGTGCGCGTACTCGGCGGACGCGCGCCCGCACGTGGCCTCGGCGAGAGCATCACAACGCGTGCACAGCTCGACGGCCTCGGCGGCGTCTTCCACGCCGTGCCGCACCAGTTCGGAGCGCCGCTGCGAGAGCGTTCGCAGCTGCTGCTCTCCGCTCATCGCTCGCTGTAACGGGCCCATATCTGTTACTACTTAGTACGTGCGTGCGCGATGGCGTCAGTGGGGCGACGAGCGCTCACCCGCCACGAGGAGGCGCACGCCAAGCGGCGGAAAGCGACGGAGGAAAAGATGGCGAAACTGCTCGCGCGGCAGCAGGAGCAGGACGAGCGCGAGTCGTTGCGGAAGCTCTACCTCGACGTGCAGACCGTCGCCGCGCGCCGGATGCACGACATCTCGATGGCGTCCAACCGCGAGTGGTTCCACAGCTCGGTGACGCGCACGTCGTCATCAACGCCCGGGCCAGGCTCATACAGCTTGGCGAGCGCGAGCTTCTTCTCCGAGTCCAGCAAGTCCGCCATCGAGCCGCTCGGCGTGATGGCCGGCCGCCCACCGCTCCTCGCCGGCTTGGCCTCGTCGCCCGGCCCGGCGGCATACCACTCGACCACGCACTTTCTCGACCGCTACAAGAGCTCGGGCGCAGTCAAATTCAACGGGCGGCCGACCACATTTGCGATGGATGGGCAGAGCGATAGCCCCGGCCCCGCCGCCTACCTGCCCGAGCGCATCGACCTTCGAGCTGTGCACACCGTCCCCTTTGGGCTCTCGGCCGTGCCCGCGCGCGAGGTCGTGCGCGACGAGCGCGCGCCCGCGCCCACGTCGTACACGCCGCAACAGGCGCAGGGCGAGGTGTGCGGCGGCCCGCGCGCGCGCCGCGCGCCGCGCCACGAGCCCGCGTGCCGCTGACGCGCTGTCGCCCGCCGCGCCGCCGCCCGCCGCGCCGCCGCCGCGCCGCGGACCGCGCGCATCAGGGCGGCGGCAAGTTCGCGGTGGAGCGCAACGAATATCTCAGGCGGGAGAAGTGGCTGCAGAAGCGGATTGCCTTCGTGCGCGAGGTCGCCGTGCAGCCTGGCCCCGCCAGCTACTCTGTGCCGCTCGGCATCACCTCGGCCTCAAAGGCGCACCGCTTCTCGACGCAGCCGGCGCGCGCGCCCGACTCCCTCGAGACGGATGCCAAGCCGGGGCCGGGCGCATACTTCCCCACGATTTCGGTGAAGCGCGAGCACGAGCTCAGCCAGCTGCGCAAGTCGATGCTCAAGCGCGAGCTCAAGTTGGTCAACGAGCGCGCGTTGCTTGGTCAGTGGTGAATGCCGAGTGGTGACTGAGGCCACGTTTTCAAAATTGAGCGCACAAAAACGGCGCGAATGGATGTAGTGGACGTGAGCGAGCTCGAGGAGCAGAGGCGGACGATCACGCGAGACAAAACTACGCGAGCGGTGAAGCGCAGCGCGCGCGCCGCGCAGCGCATGCAGCTGCGTGGCTTTGCTTTCGCTTCAGCCGTACTCTTCATTGCCGTCATCGTCATCCTCTCGCTCTACGCTGCAAAGGGCGGCGCGCGCGCGTATCCCGGTGGAGCGGCCGCGAGCGACGGACGCCCATCGACGACGACGCGCGGCACGGCGCACGCGGGAGCGCAGATCCCTGCTGCGTCGCCGTTGCCCAGCTCAGCGCCCAACCTTGTGCACCTCGAGGTCCAATCTAGCGCGGTTGCGCTCAACTCTGTCGGATTTGTCGCGCCGTCGGAGCACATGGTGGCCGCGGTGGCGGCTGGCCAGTGCGGCGGCGCGTGGGGGCTCATCCGCATGGCAGATGAGCGCATCATAGCGCGCGGCAGCACGCGCGCCTCGATGGCGCGCGAGTCGGACGCGCCGGCCGTGTGCATCGCGCGCTTTGGGCTCGAGAGCGTACGCGTCGCCGGCGAGGCGATCACGCCTGGCACGTATCGCCTCGCGGTCCTTGGCGTGGGCGCGAGCGCGCCATTCAGCATCGGCCCGGCCGTGTACGCCTCCGCGCTCGTCTCCGCGCTCGGCGCGCTTCACCTCGAGCGCTGTGGCGTGAGAGTCGGCCCGCTCGAAGGCGACGGCTCGCCGCGACGAGCGGGAGACGGGACGCCGTTCGCGCACGGCGCGTGCCACGCGGCGCCCGATGACGACGCCGCGCGAGGCGGCGGCGCGCGCGACGTGGCAGGTGGCTGGCACGACAACGGCGCCTACGAGAAGAGCAGCGTGGGCGCAGCACTGACAAGCGCGCTGCTGCTGCTCAGCTGGGAGCGAGACCGGACGGGCCTCGGGGGCGTCCGGATCGGCGCGCCGGCGCGCGCGCTCCCCGCGCTCCCGGCCGTGCTCGACGAGGCGCGGTGGGGGCTGCGCTGGCTGCTCAAGATGCAGGACGCCGACGGCCGCGTGCGCCACGCCGTGGCGCGCGGCGCACCCGCGCCGCCCACGCGGCTCGACGCCGACGGCGCGAGGGGCCGTGTGAGTGCGTGGTCCGTGCCCGCGACCGCCACCTTTGTCGCTGCGGCCGCGCTCGGCGCGCGCGCGCTCACCGGACTGGACGACTCGCTCGCCAGCGAGCTTCGCGTTGCCTCCAACGCGTCGTACGGCGCGCTGCTCGCCGCGCACGGTGGTGACGGCGGCGCGGACGGCGGCGCGTGGGGCAGCGCGCACGGCTGGGAGGCGGCGACCCCTGAGCTCGACCCGGCCACGGCGCGCCACCTCGCGCGCACGCACGCCGAGCGGCGGCTGCAGAGCTTAGGCGCGCGGCTGTGGGCGGCGGTCGAGCTCGCGAACACGTCGGGCGACGTGTCGGCGCTCCGCGATGCCGAGGCCCTCATCGCGCGCATCGGCGACGCGCGCGCTCGCGTGCTCGCTGAGGGCGGCGCGGCCGCGCGGCCCGCGGCGGTGGGCTGGCAGGCGCTCGCACCGATCGCGCTCGCTCGCTACCTGCTCCTGGCGCCGGCGCCGAGGCAGCCCGACCTCCGGCAGCCCGCAGTCGTGGAGCGCGTCGCACTCACCTTCCGGGTGCGCGCATCGCGCGCGACCGCGCCGCACGCCACCGCGCACTCGTCCACTGCCGGCACGCGCGCGCGCGACCTGCGCGCCGACGACGAGCGGCTGCCTCGCTGTCGTACCGCTCGCCCGGGCTCCGCCCTGCGCAGGAGCTCACTGCCGAGCTAGCCGACAACGTGACGCGTGACGCGTACGGCCGGCTGTCGGGCGACAAAGGCGCGGCCAGCGCCGAACCGAGCTTCGAGGCGAGCTGCCATGGCATCCTGCTCGCCGCCGCACAGCGCTTGCACGGCGACGCTTCTTCGCGGCTTGCCGCCGCCGCGCAGGCGCTCCTCGACCGGCTGCTCGGCCGCAATCCGCTCGGCCGTTCCCTCGTGACGCGCATGGGCAACTGGCCGCCACAGCACCCGCGCCATGCGCCGTCGCAGCTGTACAGCGAGGCGTGGCCGGGTCTGCTCGTCAGCGGCACCACGCCAGGTGCGCGCGCGCCATGCGCCGGCAGTGCAGCGCAAGCGCGCAACCGCTCGGCTCGCACAGCGGCGTGCACGGCGGCGTGCGCCGCGCCTCGGCGGTCTCGCAGCGCGGCCGTGGCGCTTGCGCGCGACTCACGCGCCCGTTCGTCGCGCGCACGCCGCTGCGCGCAGACACGGCGTGGGTGGACGAGTGGACGGCGAGCGCGATTGGAGGTGAGGTCTGGACGGCACTACAGGCCGGCCTCGTCTTCTTGCTCACCGACCGCGCGCAGCTCGCAGGCGCTCATTTGCAGGACGGCGTGGCCGTGAGCAGTACCCCTGCACTCACGGCGGACGTCAGCCCCCCCCCCCCCCCCCCCCCCCCCCCCCCCCCCCCCCCCCCCCCCCCCCCCCCCCCCCCATAGATAGTCAGCTTTACAGCTGAGGCCTGCTCAATCCTCATCGACCTCTCGATCGCGCGCCTCGAGCAAGTGCGCCTGCGCTCGACGCAGGCGCGCGGCAGGCAAGAGGGGGAGGGGCGAAGAGGTGGGGGATGGACGGCGCGGACGCGTGAGCGGACGTGGGCCGGCGAGCCCGGCTGTGCCGCGCCGCGCGCCGCGCTGCAGGCGCTGTGCGCCTCACGAGGAGATCGTCGATGCACACGACCAGCCTGCTGTCACGCACCGTCGCCTGCGATGCGGACGGCAGCCCATCGCCACCCTCGGCCCCGCTGGCCGACTCGGCGTCGCTGCCGTCGTCGCTGCCGTCGTCGCTGCCGTCGTCGCCGAACATCGCGCGCAGCTCGCCCGACGCGCCGCGCTCGGTGGTACGCCACACGAGGTGCGCCAGCGGGACCCAACCACCGTTCCGCCCGGCCCACGCCCTCGGCTCGGCGCGCGCGCCAAGCCCGACGCCGAGGCCGGTGGCGCGCGGCGCGCGCGGCGTTGCGCTCGCCCGACACGCGCGCAGCACTTCGCGCGCGTCCGCCGCCGACTCGACCACCGCCTCCTCGAGCGGCGCGCGCGCGCGCGCGCTCAGCGCGAGGTGCCCAGCGCGAGCGCCGGGTCCGGCGAACGCGTCGACGAGCTCGAGCGCGCAGCGCAGCGTAAGCCACACGCGCCCCTCGGCGAGCGCGCGCACGGCTTCGAGCGGGCTGAGCGGGCCGAGTGCCAACGTGAGCGCAAGGCAGTACACGTCACACCGGCCAATGGACGATTCGAGAAGGAGCGCACGGAAAGTGCCCACACGCACGCCGAGCGCCGAGCCGCCACGGCCGCCGCCGCCACCGCCACCGCCACCGCCGCCACCGCCGCCGCCACCGCCGCCTGTGCGCCCGCCCGCGGGCGCGCGCGCGTGCGCCGCGCCGCCGCCGGCGCGCGCCGCCTCGCCGCAGCCGAGGCCGGGCTGGGCGTATGCGTCGAGGGCGGGCAAAAGCCTGTCGCGCACGAAGCGCCTCGCGGCGCTGCCCAGCTGAAGCCGGCCCTGGTAGTATTCGCCGCACAGCTCGGCGAGGCTGATGCGCTCAAGCGGCGGCACGGGAGCTGCGCCGCCGCGGCCGGCGTGCACGGGCGGCACGGGCGGCACGGGCGCGGGCGCATCGCGCGCGCGCGCGGCTTCGCGGCGCGCCGTGTCCTCAACGCGCGCGGGCGCGCGCGTCCCGAGGTCGTGCGCCACCTTCGCGTGCAGCAGCGCGCACAGCTCGGCGTTCAGCTCGGCGAGCGAGAGCGGCAAGCAGCCGCGCGCTCCCGACGGCGGCTCGCGCGCGCCCTGCGTCGCCGCGCCGCCACGGATCCACGAGTGCCACACGTCGGCGCGCGGCGCGCGGTGGCGCTCGTGAAAGATGGCCGCGCGCGACGGCGGTGACGGCGGCGGCGCGAAGGCCGCGTGGCCGCTGCCGGCGCACAGCAGCTCGAGCTCGCGCATGACGAGCGCGACGACCGGGTCCGTGTCCTCGTCCCACCACGGTTGCTCGTCTGCGCCCATGTACGGCAGCGCCGCCACCTCGCGCGCGGCCGCGCCCTCGCGCTCGCGGCGCGCGGCGGCGGCCGCCTCTGCGCGCTCCGCCGCGACGACGGCCGGGTTCGCGCGCGCGCGCTCGCCAAAGGTGCGCGCGGTTTGTGCGCCCGTTCGGGCCTGCGCGCGCGCCGCACATGGCGCTGCGGCGATTTCATAGCTCATCTCGCTCGCCGCGCCGCCCGCGCCGGCCGCTGCGGATCTGCGCGTGCTCAGCGTGCCGCCCGCGGCGGCGCCACGCGACGCCGGCGACCAGGCCCACAGCTCGTCGTCGCCAATAGCTGCAGCCGGCGCGAAGGGCGCAACGCCGCAGCCGCTGAGCGAGGCGCAAGACGTAATGCTCCGTTGCAGCCGCGCGCGCGCCGTGTGCGCGCCGTGCGAGCGCGAGTGCGCGGCGTGAGACGCGGCATGCGGCTGCGGCAGCGGCGGAGGCGGCGGCGGCGCTCGCAGGCCGAGCTCGCCGCAGCGGCGCGACAAGCCAGAGCCCGGACGCGGGCCGGGTAATAATGCAAAGGATGTGCCCGAGCGCCGCAACGCGCGGCAGTGCGGGTCCCACGTCGCGCTGAGCCGCAGCGAGGGCCCACTGCACGCGCGCAGCTCGCACTCGCCCATCGACATCGCCGGCCAAAAACCGCTGCCGACTTTCAAAATTCAAAAATGGGGGAGGGCGAGACGATGGCGTCGGCCGTCGCGAACGTCTCGTCCTGACCCGAATTGGGAGATGGAGGTGGCGGAGATAGAGAGCATCGACGGGTTCTCGGACGGCGGTAGCGATACAAGCGGCTCGATCAGCGCGGTGCGTGTGGCCAAGCCCGCGCCCGCGCACGCACCCACCACCGTGAGCGGCAGCGACGAGGATGGCGGTTCTGCCGTCGTTCCGACGGCCGCGAGCGCGGGCGGCCGGGCGAACGCGCCGGGTGCTTCGCAGACCGACTCGGCGCCGCACAAGCCGACGAGCGGCGTGGCCAGTGCACGCCTGGCGGACGTGGAAGCGCGCTTGGCTGCGGCCGAGACGGCACGCGCCGTCGCCGAGGAGCGCATACGCTTGCTCGAGCGTGCGGCGCGCGTCTCGACGCAGGCGGCCGCGGACGGCGCGGCGGACGCGTCGGCTGCGCTCGCGCGCGCCAATGCCGCGCGCCAGGCGCAGACTGACGCGCGCACCGGCGAGCGCGGCGCGCAGCGTGCCGTCGGCGGCAGCGAGGCACACGGCGCCGGTGGCGCGCCCGGCGACGCTGACGGTGAAGATGAGCCATGGCAGGGTGCGCTCGACGCCGCGCGCACCTCCGTGGCCGAGGTGCGCTCGCTCGCGCAGCGCGCGCGCACGCTCGGCGCAGAGCAGGCCGAGGCGGCCCTGCGCGCGGCAGAGCAGCGGGCCGTCGCGCAGGCCGTCAGCTTGCCGGGTGGCGCTCGTGGCGGAGGACTTCGCGCGGACGGATTGCGCGGCCACGAGGCCGGGGTCGTTGCGCTGCGCGCGTGGCTCCGCTCGGCGGAGGGCGCGGCGCTCGACGGCGCGTTCCGCCGCTGGGGCGTCGCCGTCGCCGCGCTCGCCGCGGACGCGGCCGCTGAGGCGGAGGGTGCGATGCGCTCGTCGATGGTGGACGCGCAGGCGGAGCTTGAGGCGGAGATGGCGCGCGGCTCAACCGTCGGCCTGCGCCTCGTCCTCGAGCAATGGCAGTCGGCGGCGCTCGGCGGCGCGCTCGCGCGCTGGCGGCTCGGCGCGACGCGCGCCGCTGCCGACGTGGCCGTCGCAGCCGCCGTCGCCGCCGCGCGCGCGCCCGCCGGCGCCGGCGCGGCAGCATTGTCGAGTGGCGGGCGCGAAGAGGCGCTCGCCGCCACCGCAGAGCGCGCGCGCGCCAAGCTGCTGCTCTCGCAGCGCACGATGGGCGAGCAGCAGGCGGAGCTGCGCCTTGCGCTCGGCGCGCAGCGCGCGGCCGCCGTGCGCGCGGTGATGCGCGGGGCCGCGGAGCTCGCGACGTCGCGCGCGCTCGACGGGTGGCGCCGCGCCGCGCTGGCAATGGCGGCGGTCGAAGCGCTCGATGCGGCGCACGCCGCCGCGCCGCCGCCGCCGTCGCCGCCCGGCAGAGCGGCGAGCGCCGGCCTTGCGTCCGCGCGCGCCGCGCTGGCGATCGCCACCGACGACCGCGCGCTCGTCGTCGGCGAGTTCCAGGAGCTGCAGGCGCGGCACGAGGCGCTCAAGGCGCGGTACGAGGAGGCGCGCACGTCCGCCGCCATCGCGCAGCTGGCCGCCGCGCGCGCGAGCGGGCGCGCCGGCAAGGACGCGAGCGCCCCGCGCGTGGGCGCGCCGCCCGCGCGCGCGCGCGCGCAGCGCGCGCGCCGGCGCGCCTTTGCCCACTGGGCGGAGCGCACGACGTTTGCGCGCAGGGAGGCGCAGCGTTCGCCGTATGGTGGCGTCATCGCTCCGCGCGCGGCCGCCGCCACCGCCGCCACAGCCACGGCCGCCGCCGCCGCCACCGCCGCCGCCGCCGCCGCCGTCGAGGCTCAGCGCGCAGCCGCCGAGAGGGCGCGCGACGCGGACGCCGCGGACGAGCTGCGGCGCGCGTGCGAGCGCGCGCGCGCCGAGCTGGCGGACGCGCGCGCGGCGCACGCGCGCGAGCGCGCCGCGCTCGACGCTGCCGCCGCGCGCGCGCGCGAGGCGCGCGACGCCGCGCTCGACGAGAACGCGCGGCTTGGCGCCGACGCCGACACGCTCGCCGCCGAGCTCGCGCGCGCGCGCTCGCTCGCGACGCGCGCCGCGGCGGGCGCGTCGAGCGCGCAGGGAGGCGACGGCGGCGGCAGGGCGGAGGCGGAAAGAGCGGCGGCCGCCGCGCTCGCGCGGCTGGCCGACGCTGAACGCGCGAGCGCGCGCGCCGCCGCCGAGCGCGAGGCGGCAGACGCGGACTGCGCGGCCGCGCGCGCGTCGCTCGCGGAGTTGCAGGCGAGGTACGCCGCGCTCGCGGCGGAGAGGGAGGCGGAGGGCGCAGCGCTGCGCGCGAACGGCGCCGACGCGCTCGCGCGCGCCGTCGGCGCCGCTGAGCTGACGCGCGCCGCGAGCGCGCGCGCGCTCACGCGCGAGCTCAACGCGGCCGAGGCGGACGCGGCGCGCAACGCCGCCGACGCGGCACGCGCGCGCGTGCACGCACGGGACGCGCTGGAGGAGGCCGAGCGAGCGCGGCTCGGCGCCGGCCGCTCGCCCGCCGGCGTGCGCCAGCGCGCGCTCGCGCTCGGCGCCCGGCTCGCTGCCCTCGACGAGCGCGATGTCGCGCGATGCGTGCTTCGGTGGGGCGCCACCGCGCTGCGCGCACGCACCCACGCGCTGCGCTCGGACAACGCGCTGCTCATCGCCGAGTATGCGGCGCTCAAGGCGCGCTTCGACGAGGAATGCGACGCGTCACGCGCGCGCGACGAGGCGCTCGCCGCCGCGCGCGCGCAGACGGCCGCCGCGCGCGACGCGGCGTCCCGAATCGACGCCGCGCTCGGCGACGCGCACAGCAGGTTGCACGCGATGAGCGCGCGGCTCGACGCGGCGCAGGTGCGCGCGGCGCGGGCGGCGCGGGCGGCGCGCGTGATCGCGCTGTCGTGTCACGTGCGCCATCGTGATCGCGTGGACAGACGCGCGCATTGAGCGCGGCGGGCTTCTCCTCTCCCCTCTCCGTTCCCCCTGCCCTGCCCTTCCTCCACCCCTCCACCCCGTCCCCTCGCGCGTGGCGCGGCGCGGCGCGCAGGACCGTGCAGGCCGCGCGGAGGAGGCGCGGGCCGACGCGCTGCGAAAGGCCGCCGAGCTGGAGGGGCTGCTCATCCGCGTCGACTCGGACCGCGCGACGCTGCAGGTGCGCTCGCCAGTCCCTTTCCCGCCAGTCCCCTTCCCGCCCTCCCCTTCCCGCCCTTCCCTCCCCGCCCCCTCCCTTCCCCTCCCTTTCCAATTAAACCCCGCGCGCGCGGCGCGCGGCGGCCCGTGCGCGCGCTGAGCGCGCGGCGCGAGCGCGCGGCCGCGCAGGACCAGCTGCACCGCGAGCGGCGTGCGCTCTCGTCCGAGACTTCGCAGATGGGCGCGCAGCTCACGCGCGCGGAGGAGCGCGCGGCGCTCGCGGAGGAGTCGGCGCAGATCGCGCGCGCCGAGGCGCGTGCGGAGACGGAGCGGTTGCGCCGCGAGCTGGGCGCGGCGCAGCAGCATCAGCGCGATGTGGCCGAGCAGCGCGCTCCGCCTTTCCTCGAGCCGCAGCGCGTGCCGCCCGTCCGCGCCGCGTGGGAGCTGCCCGAGTGGGCACACGACCACCGCCGTCTGAGCGCCGAGCCGTTCGCGGCGGCGTACGGCATCGACGCGGACGCGCTCGCTGCGGCCAACGCCGAGCGGCAGCCGCATCTGTTCGAGCACGCCGAGAGCCGACGTCGCGCGCGCGCCGCGCACAGCTTTTCAGTCGAGCTGCTCAGCTTTTCAGAGAAGGTCCTCTAAAGGCTTTGGTCCCACCCGTACGAAACAGAGCTGGACTTGCCGAAATGGTCTGGCAGCCTGCCTGCGATGCCCACAGAATTGTGCTCGGCAGCAACTCACTGGAGCGGGGCTCAGCCATAGCCCCAGTCGCGCTCGCAGCTGTCATCGTCGTGCTCGTACGCGATCGCCTCGCGCGCGCTCTCGGCGTCGCCGCCGCGCGCATGCGCGCCGAGGACCCATGGCGGCGCGGCGCGAGGCGGCGCCATCGCCAAGTGCGGCCCGGTGACCGAGCTGACCGCCTCGAGGTTCGACGTCGCCCAGCGGAGCGGCGCGGCCGTGCGGCAGAGCGGAAGCTGCCACGCCGCCGCCGTGCTCACGCGCCGGCTGAGTGCGAGCGCGCCGTACAGGTCGCCGAGCGACACGCGGCGAACGAGCCGCTGGCCGCCCGGCCCCTGCCGCACGAGCGCGCGCCCCGACGACGACGTGCCCGCCAGCCGCGCACCCGCCGGCTCGGCCGCGTGTCGCGAGAGGGCGATGGCGCTGAGGAGGGCACGGAGGTGGCATTGCACACTTTGACTGAGCATATGTAAGCACTCCTCCGAGATCTCACGCGGCGCGCCGGGCTCGTTGGGCAGCGCCGTGATTACGCGCCGACGCAGCGCCAGCGCCTGCGAGTGCGATGGCGGCTGCGCGAACGCGCAGCTGCGCACGCGCCCCCGGCCATGCGGGAGCGCACGTACCGACGCGCCCGGCTGGCGCACGCGCGCGCGCGCGGGAAGAGTTTTTGCGCGCGCCGAGCGCGCGGAAGCATACGCGCGTGGTGAGCGCGCATGACGGCGCGCTGCCCGGCGCGCGCCGTGCTCGGCCGGCCGGCGGGCCGGCGGCGGCGGCGGCGGGTGTGCGCACCTTGAGCCGGTTCGGGAACACGCGCGGCAACGCGAGAGGCACGTCGGCTGTGGGCAGCTGGTGGAGGACGAGGGGCACGGCGGGGCGATCCGAGCCCCACAACCCAAGCGCAACGCGCGCGCCGAGCGCGGCGCTCGCGCGCTCACGCACGCTCGGCAGCGCACGTGCGGCAGCGCCTACGATTGCGCGGAGGAACGCGTTGTGCATCGCGAGCTGCTCGTCGTTGAGCGTCTCGCGAAGGAAGGCGTCGAGCTCCTTTTTGGAGAGCCGCGCGATGATGAACGAGCGGAGCGTGCTCCAATACCGCGCGCCCGGCTCGTCGCCGAGCGACGCGAGCAACTCGTCCCGAATGTGCATCGCGTCTGGCACGGCCTCCATCCTGTTGGCTGTTTCAGCTCTCCAATCGCACCAGCACCGTCCTGCCGGTCGATTGGACATCGCGCCGATGGGCTGCGGCGCGAGCACGCGGGCGAGGTCCGTACAGCCGTCGGACATGCCCCAGGATGCGCTGGCGGCTGTCTCCCAGTCTCGCGCACCCTCTTTGCCGTCGGGCGGCGGCGCAAAGCCTGTCGTGGCGGAGGCCGCAAAGGCGGCGCGCGTGGTCGGCGGGCCGTCACCGGCGGCCGGCGGACAAGCGGCTCCCGCCTCCCCGCTGGCCGCGCCGCCTGCCGCGGTGCCGGCGGCCGCTTCGCCAGCGAACTCCGCACGCGCAGCGCCCCCGACTGCCACCAATCCGCCCGAGCTGCGCGCGGCCACATCGTCCATCCTGCCAAAACACGTCTCTGCGGACGAGCTCGGGCAGCTCTGCCAGGCGACCAACTTTGACCGGAAGCAGGTGGAGCGACTGTACGAGGTGTTCAAAGTCATCAGCTCCGCGTGCGCGCGCGCGCGCTCCGTCATCCTCCCCGTCTTCGCGGCTGAGCGCGCGAGCGCCTGGCGCGTCCACGCGCGCGTCCGCGCGCGCGGAGGTGGGCTGCGGCGCGGCGGCGCACTGGCGTGCGGCGCGCGCGCGCGTGACGCCCTAATTGCGCCGCGCGCGCGATGCTGCGTCGCGTCGCGCAGGCGCGACGACGATGGGCTGATCGACAAGGGCGAGTTTGAACTCGCGCTCGGCCTCAAGTCGTCCCTTTTTGTCAACCGCGTCTTCACCATCTTTGACCAAAACTTGGACAACAACATCACCTTTGAGGAGTTTGTGATCGGGCTAAGCACCTTCTCCGCGCGCGCGAGCCGCGAGGCCAAGGCGAGCATGTCTTTCCGCATCCACGATATTGATGGCGACGGCATCATCTCGCGTGCCGACCTCTCCAAAATGCTCAGCGCGACGATTGCAGAGAACGCGCTGCACATCTCCGAGGAGCAGTTCAACGCGTTGATAGCGACCACGTTCGAGCAGGCGGGCGCGGCGGACAAGCACGGCCTTACGCTCGACGACTTCCTCTCCCTCGCAAAGCAGCGACCGGCGATGCTCTCCAACATGACGATCGCGTCGATCAGCGTGTCGAGATGAGGGCGGGCGGGCCTTTTGGCGCGCGGGGATCGGGGGCCGATTCCCCTCATCGAAGGCTAACTGACGCCTCTAGCGCCGCTGGGCCTGGGCCTGATCCTGTGCCCGCACTGCCTCCTTGCGCAGTTTTGGGGTGCGGAAGCCTAGATGACCACGGTCGCGTCGCGGTACTGGTTGTAGTTGAGGACGCTGTCGTCGTCCGGCCGCTGTAAACGGAGCGGGTCGGGCTCGGTGTCGCCCTCGTGCTCCTCCCCGAGCGCGCGAGCTTTGATGCGGAAGAGGAACTTGGTGAATGGCACGTGCGGGTGCACCGACATCATGTAGCACTCGAACACGGACCACTTGAGCACAAGCGAGGCGTCAACCGCGCATCGCGCGTTCGCGGCGCGCTCGGCATTGAGCCGGGCACCTTCCGGATCGACAGCTGCGTTCGCCTCCCTCTCCGCTAATGGTCGAAAGCCGTACGTGTGTTCGTAGATGTCGACCCACGAGGTCCTGGCGCTGCCCGGGATGTGAAAGAAGGCGCGGCCGGTCGTAGTACCGGCATCTGCGCCTTTTCGCGTTGAACGCGTTGTCCGACTCGCCCTCTTTGCGCGGCACGTGCTGCTCATCTGGGTGGAGCGGCACGACGTTCTGACTGGTCGGCGTCGCGCTCCGAGTTTTGCGCACTGCAGTTTGCGTTTTCCGAGCCGCCCGCGCTGCCCGCGCCGCCCGCGCGCCAAACGCCGCTCCCGTCGTCCATCTGTCGTTGCCCGCCATCATCGAGGCGATCGGCAGCGCGGTGAAGTCATGCCTGCCTCGGCTGCGGCCCTTCCCGGCTGGTCGCGCGTGCAATCGACGCTGTCCATCTCGAGTCTCAACCAATGAACCAAACCGTCGAGCTCGGGCAGCGATGGCGCTACCCGCGGTGGTGAGCGCGGTGTCGGATCAGATGCAGATGTCGCGGGAGTACGCGCTGCTCGGCAACTACGACGCGGCGCTCGTCTACTTTGACGGCGTTATCGCGCAAGTCCATGGCTACCTCAGCACGCTGCACGACCCGCACGTCCGCTCGCAGTGGGCGCGCGCAAAAGAGGAGCTCGTGGCCGAGCGACAGCTCGTCAAGGACCTGAGCGCCGAGCTCGAGCGCTTTCGCGAGCAGCCGGGCGCGCGGCGGTCGGAGGCGCTCGCCGGGTTGCCAAGCGCAGTTTCGACGCCTGCCGACGATTTTGACCCCGACGTCTGGGCCGCGCCAAGCTCGCGCGACGAGCCCGCGTACGCGCCGCGCAGGCCGCTCGTCCGGCGCGTGTCGGCCGGCGGCGGCGGCGGCGGCGGCGGCGACGGGCTTCCGGGCTGGGCGCGGCGGGAGGAGGCGGCGCATCCGGCCCCTCAGGCCGCGCCGCCCCACATCGGCCGCGCACGCAACTCGCCCGCGATCGGTCGTCAGCAGCGGATCGCGCGCGCCGCGCCCGCGCCACACGCGCCGCCCGCGCTCGTTGCACGCGCGACGCCCGGCGGCGCGGGCGCGCGCAAGCCGCCGGTGCCTCGGCGCGGCGCGGCGGGCGGTGGCGCTGCCGGCGGCGGCGGCGGCGGCGGCGGCGGCGGCGGTGGCGGTGGCGGCGGCGGCCGCGGGCGCTTCGAGGCAATCGGCCCTGACGCGGACCTGGCCGCGATGGTCGAGCGCGACATCGTCGACTCCAACCCGCGCGTCACGTGGGAGGACATCGCGGGGCTGGCGGAGGCAAAGCGGCTGCTCGAGGAGGCCGTGGTGCTGCCGCTGCTCATGCCGCACTACTTCCAGGGAATCCGCCGTCCGTGGAAGGGCGTCCTCATGTTCGGACCGCCCGGCACGGGCAAGACGCTCCTCGCAAAGGCCGTCGCGACGGAATGCCAGACGACCTTCTTCAACCTCACCTCGTCGACGCTCGCGTCCAAGTACCGCGGCGACGCCGAGCGGATGGTCAAGCTGCTCTTCGAGATGGCGCGCTTCTACGCCCCGTCCACCATCTTCATCGACGAGGTGGACGCGCTCGCGAGCTCGCGCGGCGGCGCGGGCGAGCACGAGGCGAGCCGGCGCGTCAAGTCCGAGCTGCTCGTGCAGATGGACGGCGTTGGCTCCGAGACGACGTCGACGGCGCCGGCGGCGGGCGACGGCGAGGCCGAGCCCACCCCGCGCTCCGTGATGGTGCTCGCCGCGACCAACTTCCCGTGGGACCTCGACGAGGCGCTCCGCCGCCGCCTGGAGAAGCGGATCTACATCCCGCTCCCCGAGGAGTCGGAGCGCGTCGAGCTGCTCAAGCTCAACCTGCGCACGGTCGAGGTGGCGGACGACGTCGACCTGGTCGCGCTCGCCGCAAAGTGCGCGGGCTTCTCGTGCGCCGACGTGACCAACCTGTGCCGCGACGCGTCGATGATGGCGATGAGGCGCGCGCCGCGCTCGATGTCGCGCGCGCTCGCACCGCTCGCACCGCGCGCCGAGCGCCACGCGCGCGCACTCACACGCTCGCGTGCGGCCTGCTCCGCTCTTCAGGCGTCGGATCAAGGGGCTCAACAAGGAGGAGATCCGCAAGCTGCGCAAGGAGGAGACCGAGATGCCCGTCACCAACGACGACCTGGTCGACGCGGCGTCGCGCATGAACTCGTCCGTATCGGCGTCGGACGTGGAGCGGCACGAGGTCAGCGGCGCGCGGCGCGCGGCGTGCGCGCTCGCGCCCAGCTGCACGGCGCAGTATGGGTGCGCGCCCCCATCGCGCGGGGCGCCTCCTCACCGCTCGCCGCGCGATCGGACCACGCGCGCGCGTGCGCGCGTGTGCCACAGGCGTGGCTGCGTGAGTTTGGCTCCACGTGAGTTTGGGCTTTTGGAGTTGGACGCTTTAAGAATGGTATATAGGGGCGCCCCTGCGCGCCGCCATCCGCCGAGGCGCGGGCTTCTTTGGCGATGTGCATCGAGTCGGACCAGGCGTTGGCAGCGCTGCCGCCGCCAGCCCCGCCTTCCGCGCTCGTGTCAGGAGCGCCTGCCGTCTGCAGCTTGCACGCTCTCTCTCGGCGCGCCGGCAGACAAGCAGGCTTCAGGCACTTCAGCGCATACTGGCGCGCGCCTCTGGCGCGTGCTAGTTGGCCGATGGCACGAGCGTCGCGTGCAGGAACGTGGCGCCGTCGAGCTGCGCGCACGCCCACGTCGGCCGCCCCGCGTTGCGCACGGCCGTCGTGGCGCGCCGCGGCTGTCGGCGCCGACGCCCATGCGGTCACCGCGCTCGTCCTTGTCGCTCGAAGCGCCGAGGGTGGAGTCGGTGAGCCGCGCGCGGAGCGCGCCCACGCTCGGCGCTTCGAGCGACAAGGACAAGCACGCACCGACTCCATGCCGGTCACCGGCTTTCCGACACCATGCGCGCCGGGGGCGCTGCCGGGCACGCAGGGCGCCGCGAGCGTGGCGGCGAGCAGTGCACGGCGCGTCGGCGCAGCTCGGCCCGGCGCCACGGCTCGGGCATTTCTATGGAGACAGCCCTAGTGTGGCGCGCGCTCGCGCGCGCCTTCCTGCGTCAGACGCGCCTCGGCACGCCCGGCATGTCGTCATCGTGCCGTTGCGAATTTTGCGCGGTCCGCGGGCGCGGGCCGGGCGCGCTCGGCGGCTGGAGGCGGCGCGCGACGGCCATCACCGCGTCGGTCGCCGCGCGCATCTTGTCGTCGAACGATCTGTACCCCGCGTTGCCGATCACGTGGTGCTCCACGTGCGCCGCCCAGCACTCGCGCATCTTGAGGTCGAGCGCACGGGCCTCCTCCGCTGACTCGCGCCGGAAGACCGCGCGCCCGTCGTCGTCGACGACGTCGCCCGATTTGTAGAAAGGCTCGGCGCCGTCGGCGGAGGTGGCCAGGTGCACCACCGCATCGTACCGCCCGAGGAGGTAGGCCTCGTCGACCGCGTGCCGCTCGAGAATCGACCGCCAGAGCTCGGGCGAGCGCAGGTAGCCCTTGCCGTCGAGGAGGCCGCGGTCCATCACAATGATGGTCGGCCGGCCGGTGCGCTCGGCGATTGAGGTGAAGGCGCGCTCGCCCGCCAACTGCATGCGCATCAACTGCGCCTGAAAATTGACCTGGTCCTCCTCCGAAGCGGGGAACTGCACGCCGCCGTTGAACAGGATCGTCGCCGTCTCTGGCACGACGAGCACGTCGTAGCCGGCGGCGGTGGCTGTACGCATCAGGTGGGACAGGACGCTCGACTTGCCACCGCACGGACCGCCCGTCAAGGCGATTCGCACGACGCGCGCAAACTTGCCGTCGGCTCGCACGAACACGCTGCTCGCGCGCCGGCGCGGCGCGGCGCGCGCGCGCCCCCTCGCGATGAGCGCCGGATTGAGGTTGTGCAAGAGGCCGTCGGCGGCAAGGGCGCGCAGCCGGCGGCGGTACAACCACGCAGCCGCGGCGAAGCCGAGCGTCGCGCCGCCCAATGCCGTGACGAGCGAGCCGAGCATGCGGTGCGTCATCTCAGCGTGGGCAGCCCGGGCTCGCGCATCAAGGGTGCGAAGCGCTTCGTCACTGTCCGCAGTGTCGCGGCCCTCACCTTGAACCTGCGAGAGTCAGTCAGGGTCCAAAAGTTGATGCTGCGACTGTGCGAGTTAGCTAAGCGCGTGCATCAAGCAGGACCGAAGCGGCGCAAACTGTGGGAGCTCCAGAGGAGCACAGCTCGAGGCGCGAACTCGAGCTACTGCCTGGAGTGACTCGGCCGTCAACACTCAACACTTACAGCCCTTCCCAAATTGAAATATTTGCCACATAATCGGCGATGGTTTTTTTGAAATTGAGCGGGTTTCGTCCGCCCTCTGTGCGACGCTGCGCACTCGCCAACCATTGGCCGGAGCACTTTCTCCAATAGCTGCCCTTTGGCGGGGCATCGCTCTCGCGCATCCCCCCCAGAGCGCACGAGAGCAAGGATGCAGCCGTCGTGCGTCGCGAAGCGCCCTCGCGAGACGGACCGCCGTGCCGAGCTGCTGCCGACTATCCTTCGCCACTGCGAGCTGCATTCGTCGCACATTGGCCTGCAGGACATCGCCGCCTTCCTCGAGAGCGACGAGGTCTCGGCGGAATATTACGACGCGCACTCGGCCGAGGAGATCTCGCACCACATCGCGTCGATCTGGGCGGCCAAGCTGCTGCTGCAGGTCGGTTCGGGCTCGAGCGCCAGCTCGGGTGTTCACACTGCGCACCGGCAGCGCGTCGACCTGCGCGCCGGTGTCGCCGCGTCGGCGCGCGTTGCGGTCGCGACGGGCGTGCTGCACAGCGCGGGCGACGACGCTGCGCCGTGCAGCCCGCAGCCGGCGAGTGACGAGGGCGAGCGCTCGTGCGAGGACATGGACTCTGCCTCGGACGTTGAGACGATGCGCCACACCGACGGCGCCGACGCGCGCGTCGACCTGCACATTGACGTTGGCCATGGTGACTTGGCGGACGGCGACGACGGCGAGCTGGACGCGGGCCTGGCCGGCGAGTTTTACGGCGGCGGCAAGGGCAGCAAGCAGAGCCGCCGGCTTGTATGGACCGACGACCTCCACCGCCGCTTTGAGGAGGCAGTCGCCAAGCTCGGCTCCGAGAGTGCGTCGCCGCGCGCGCGTGCGATGCGCGCGCCGTGCGCGCCTCGCCACGCCTGCGCCGCGCTGGGGGGCTCACACGTCCGCCCGCTGCGCGTCGCGCCGCGCAGACGCCAAGCCGCAGGCGATCCAGCAGCTCATGAACGTTGAGGGCATCACGACGCGCAACATTAAAAGCCACCTGCAGGTCCGCCCCACCGCGCGCGCGGGGCCGTGAGGCAGCAGAGGCGGTGGCCGCACGTGCGCGTGCGCGCGCGCTGACGCCGCCCGCGCCGCGCCGCGCGCGCCCGCCCGCGCGCAGAAGTACCGCCTGCGCCTGCACAAGCAGCCGTCGCACAGCGGAAGCCTCTCGGCGCACTTGTCGCAGCGCACCGCCTCAGCTCCGCCCGCGTCGCTCTCGTCCGGCGCGCCGCGCCCAAGCTCGTCGAGCGCCATCCCGAGCGCGGAGCCGTCGCCGAGGCAATCGCACGCGGCGGCGCGCGGCCTCCACACGCCATCCGCGACGCCGACGGCCGCGTCACACCCGGCGCCGCCCTCGCCGCCGACGTTCGCCTCGGCTGGCTGCTGCCTCGCCTCGCCGCCGGCTTTTCCCGCGCCCCAGTCCAGCGGCTACGAGCTCACGCAGGTGCTCTCCAACACGTCGATGCAGAGCAAGATCCTCGAAATGATGCAGCAGCAGCGGCCGGCGGGCTTCATGAGCTGGCCAGACGCGGCGCGCGCATGAGTCGCTTGTTCATTCACCCGGGTGCTCGATGTCACCCTCGACCTTCCTCCCCGCGTCGGCGACGGCGAGACTGATGAAGTCTGGTGTCCATCTGACAAACACCAGAGGAAGGAAGGTGCGTACGAGAGATACCCTTTCACGCGGCCTATCACTGCTTCTGGCCGGTCACGCGCGCGAACGCGGATTTGAATCGGCCGGAGCGGCGGTGGCTGCTGTCGTCGGGCACAGGCGCGCTGTGCAGCGTGGCGCGGCGGTCTGGGGCAGCGCGCCAGGGGTCGTGCACACGAAGGAGTCGCAGGCAGGTCGCAGGCGAAGGAGCGTGGCTGAGGCTGGCTCGAGCTTGTCCTCGTCGAAGCCGGGCAAAATGCCCGGCCATTCCCATGCGCAAAGTGAGCGCGCGGAGGGCGGCGGCGCGCGGATGAGTCCGTGGCGGTTGCGTTGCCCGTTGGTGGGGAATCCTGCTGGCCAAGCCGACGTCGCGTATGGGGTCGCGCCTGTCGGCATGTACTGCAAAGTCGTCCTTGGTGAAAGCGCGAGCGGCGGAGCAGGGCGGTGCTGAGATTCGACTCGAGCGTTGCCCCTTGTTGTACTCGCGGCTCGGCCCCCACCGGCGTGGCCTGGGCGGTGGTCGCCGCCGAGGCACTCCGGTGGCGTGACGGTTGGGCGCGCGGCGAGACCGCGGCGGGCTGTGCGTGCGCGGCGCTGCAGAGCCGAGCGACGGCAACCTCCGTTCGTCCCGACACTCTCATCTCCTGCTCGCGCGCGACGGGCCGGCAACGGCCCGGCGCGAAAGCGCCAACGTGGCCTCGCGGCCGTAGCCGAGGCGCACGCTAGATGGAGACGGTGGTCACGGACTGGAGGAGCGAGGTGATGATCTTCTCCTTGTTGGCATCGATGGAGATCTGAATGTTCTTCATCGCGGAGTCGGTCTCGGCCTGGACCTTCTTCGTGAAATCGCCGGTGTTGCCCGTGCGCTGCGCGGCGCAGGACGGTGGCGGCGGCCGCGCGCGGGGCGCTTAGGGGCGCGGCCGACAGCGGCGGCAGCGGTGGCGGTGGCGATGGTAGAGGCGCACGGCGCACACATCGGCGGAGTACTTCTGGAACTGGTCCTCACGCAGCTGGCGGTACGCCATGATCTCGTTCTCAGCCTCCTCCTTGGCGAGCTTGAGCCGGAGGACCTTGTCTGCGCGCGCGGGACGACGCATCCGCGCGCGAGCGCGCGCGCGCGACGCGCATGCGGACAATGGGCGTGAGCGGCTCGGTGGAGAGAGGTGTGACGGCATCGCGCTCTCGAGCGCGCCTGCCAGCGCTGCGCACCCTTCTTCGCCTGCGCAACCACCTCCGAGGCCTGCGACTCCGCCTCGAGCAGGCGCTGAATGCCCATCATGTCTCGCTCGGCCTGCGGGCAGAACTCAGGGCCCGGCCTGGGTTCGATCCGGGAGTCCGGTTGGTCGCACGATGGCCGCGGCCGTTGAGGACCTCGGTAGCAAGAGAGCCAGGGTGGTCGCACTCGTCGAGCGGTACGCGCCGGCGGGTGTAGAGCTCATCAGCCGGGCCGAAATCGACGCGCTCGGCTCGCGAGCCATCCTCATTGATTGTCGCACGGCTGCAGAGCGCGGCGTGTCAACTCTGCCCAACGCGGTCTCGCGCGACGAGTTTGAGCGCGCGCGCGGCGCCGAGGCGGCGCTCGCGGAGGAGCGATGGGTCGTCCCATATTGCACGGTGGGCATGCGCTCGGGTGAATACGCGCTCGAGCTTCAGCGACAGCACGCGCTACGAGGCCTGCGCGTGCGCAACGGTGAGGGCGTGCTCCTCTGGAGCCTCGACGGCGGCGGGCTCGTCGGGCCGGACGGCAAGGCGACGTCGCGGCTGCACACGTTCGCGCCCCGATTCACCATCGTGCGCGCCGACGTGCAGGCCGTCCAGTTCGCGGGAGTTGGTCTCATGGGCGTGTTCGCGGTGATGCGAGAGGGCGCCGTCCGAGCGCTCAGGCGCCACGCGGCGCGCACGCCGCCCGGCGGCGGCACTCTTGCGCCAAGCGACGGCAGCGGCGGGTGACTGGCCGAACAGGCTGCCCGCGGCGAACGCGGCCATCCAATCCGCGCGGCGCGGTCGGCAGCGCGGCTGCGAGTGGAGGTCTGATTGAGAGCAACAACAGCTGTGAGTTTTTGATCCCTTCACAGAAAGGTCAGCAGTTGCTGACCGTGCACCCCTCACAAGTCGAGGTCCGTCGCGGAGCCTCGCGCGCCCAGGGGGATGGCGACCTGCACGATTAGGTTCCTGTACGCGGCGGAGAACCGCGAGTTCACCTTCACCGACGTCGCCGCCACGCAGTCGGTGATCTCGATCAAACGCGCCATCGTCGACAAGTGGCCGTCAGGCGAGCGCGCGCGCCTTGGCAGGCGCGAGCGTTCGCGCGCGCATCGCCAAAGAGCGGGCAACAGCTACGTCTGCCGGGGAGCGGGCATTCGCTGACGCCGTGCTTGCCGCGCGCGCGTGCCCTGCTCGCGCGCGCGCCTTACGCGCTCGCGCGCCACGCACGGCCGGTCTCGCCTTCCGCGCAGACCTGCCCGCGGCCACAAAGCCGCCCGACGCGACGCACGTGCGATTATTGTTCGCCGGCAAGTTTCTCGAGGACGACAAGGTCCTCCAGGACGTGCAGCACGTTTCCGTCTCGGATACGACCACGTTTCACGTCATCGTCATGGCGCCGCCCGCTGAGGTGAAGCCGACGGGCGCCGCGCTCCCCAACGAGAAGGTCGTCGCCGTGAGCGGAACCGGGACCGATGCTAGCGGGCGGCAGAGCGCGAGCGGGCGTTGCCAGTGCGTCGTGTCGTAGT
Source organism: Diacronema lutheri (assembly GCA_019448385.1). Taxonomy (NCBI): domain Eukaryota; phylum Haptophyta; class Pavlovophyceae; order Pavlovales; family Pavlovaceae; genus Diacronema; species Diacronema lutheri. Next base: position 65,643 of record JAGTXO010000029.1, on the reverse strand, counting down.
GGCGCCTCGACCGACGCGCCGCCGCAGGCACCGCCCGCAGGCGCTCCCTGGCCCGGTCGGTCGGACTGGGTGAACTACACAACTGACGCGTCTAGACTGCGTCGCGATCGACACCCGATTGCGCGAAATACTCGTCGTACAGCGCGTCGAGCGTAGGAATCACGTCGTCAGACACCCATGCCGCCACGTCCTCCACCTTCCCGACCGCCTCGCACCCCAGCTCAGCCGCGACGTTGCGCGTTCGCCAGCTGAGCTGCGCGACCACGTGCAGGAGCACGAGCGCGCCGACGCACGGCGCGCAAAGCGCATCGACGAGCCACGCGTCGCCGTCGGCGGGCGCAAAGCCGTCGGCGCGCGGCGCGCGCGCAGCGCCGCCGAGCCAGCCCGCCTCGCCGAGCGCGCACGCGCAAAGGAGGGCAGGCGGAAGTGCCGATGCCGCAAGCAGCGCGAGCGAGCGCGCGGCGCGCGCGCGGTTCGCCGCGCGCGCGGCGCACGCGCCGTCGAGGCGGCGCAGCGCAGCGTCGCGCAGCGCGGCTGCGTCGGCCTTGGCCTGCTCGAGCGCGGCCTGCACCGTCCGCTCAACCGCGCGCTCAAATTCGGCGCACAGCTCGTTAACATGGTTAGACGGAGCGCCGACAAGCCCCCTGCCCCTCTCGTCGTGCTCGACGTTGGCATAGCGCGCGCTCGTGCTGAAAGGCGTGTGTGGCGAACGTGGGCTCGGCTCGGCCGGCGCGCGCACGTCGGCGGCGCGCGCGCGCTCGGCCGCCGCGGCCGGCGGCGAGCGTGCAGCGCACGGCGACGTTGGCAGGTAGATGCATGGCAGCTCGCGCAGCGCGATGGGCGTGCGGCTTGTCAGCGTCTGCGTCAGCTGCACGAGCACCTTGCTGCGCTCGGCGTCCGTCGGGATCGCGTCGGCCTTCGAGAGAAACGGGCGGAGCTTAGCGCGTGAGTGCTCGCACAGCCGGCGCACGACGCGCAGCATTCGGTCGCACAGCGCCTGCGAGTGCGGGTCGAAGAAGAGCAGGACGAGGTCCGCGTGCCTCGCGAGCGCGTCGAGGCAGTCCTCGACGGCAAAGGCGTATTCAAATCCGCCGTCGACGAGGCCCGGCGTATCGATGAACGTGAGCAGCGGGAAGAGGCGCGCGCGTGACGCGCAGACCTCGGTCGAGAGCGCGTGCGCGGCGCCAAGGCGGCCGAGGGGCGCAAGCGCTTCATACAGTTGAAGCGTCGCTTGCCCGCCGAGGCTCTCTCGCCGCCGGCCGGATGTGACGAGCGAGATGCCCTGCGTCTCGACCGCGACGCCCGTCGTCTGGACTTGCTCGCCGACGTACCAGTTCACGAACGATGACTTGCCCGACGAGTGCGTGCCGAGCAGCAGCACGCTGACCTTGCGGCGCGGCGGATCGCATGGCACGCCAAACTGCGCGCACAGCCGCCTGAGCCCGAGCTCGCGAGCCGTCCGAGCCGCCGTGGGCGTCGCGGTCGCGGGACGCGCCGAGCCTGGCGTGCCGTCGCCGCGCGGGCCGGGGCCGTCGACGCCCGGCCGCGCGCCGGCGTAGAGCGTGGAGATGGCACGAAGGATGCGCTCGTTCGTGCAGCCAGGCGGTGGGCTCGGCGCGCCCAGCGGCGACGCAAGCTCGGGCGGGCGGCCAACGTCCCGCGTGCCCATCGCCGACCCGGCCAGCCGATCCAACGAGGGCGCGCTTTCAAGTTGACTGGCTCCTGGAGCACACGACGATGAACGAGTTTGCTGGTGCGCCGCCCAAGCGCGCGCCGCGCACGCTCACGGTGCATGACCGCAAGATCAACGTGGACGCGCTCGCGCCCGAGCCCTCCATGTACCTCCTCGCGCGCGAGTGGGTCGCGAACAACCCAAACAGGCCGCCGATCGTCCGGCCGACGACTCTCGCGGCGGCGAGCGGGATCCAGCTGCCCGCGCCGCTCCCGCACACGCCGCTCTCGCTCGCCCGGCTGGTGCCGTCGAGCAAGAAGCGCACTGCCTCCGAGCTGCGCATTTCCTCGTCGCGCGCCTCCGCCGAGCTCATCCTGGAGCAGCACGTGCAGCACGCGCGCGACGTGCGGCGGTGGGTGCGCGTGCAGCGGCAGGCCGTGCTCGATCGTTTCAGGTGGGCGGCGCACGCGCGCGCGCATCGGCACCACGCTCGACCAGATGCTCTCTCGCGCGCGCGCCGCGCGCGCGCTTTTCGACGCCCGCGCCGCGCGCCGCGCGCCGCGCCCCGTCCCCGTGTGCACGTGCGCGTCGCACCCAGGCCGCGGCTGCTCAAGCTGCTGTGCGGCGGGCAGGGGCTACAGCAGGCCAACATGCCCATGCCCGTGCAGCCCAACCAGCCCGAGGCGCAGGAGGTGCTCGCGCCGCGTTCTGACGCCGCGGTGCCGACGCCGCCGCCCAAGCAGCCGCCGTCGGCCGCCGCCGCGGCCGCCGCAGAGGCGGAGGAGGCGACAGCTGCAGCGATCGCCACGACGGACGCGGCGGACGCCGGCAACGAGCCGCGCGCCGACGCCGCAGCCGCGGCACACGCGCGGCTGGGCGCAGCCGTCGCCACCGCGCGCTCACCGACGCCGCCGCCGTCGCGCGTGGGGAGCAACCCGCCGAGCGCCGACCCGGCGGCCGCACTGTCGCCTTCGCGCGACGCGCAGGTGCGGCTGCAGCCGCGGCGCGTCTCGCTCGATTGAAGCCCCGGCCCCCGCGCGGCCCCGGGCCCCCGACTGTTGTGACTGTTGACGAGTGTGGTGCCACAAGATTGACAGGAGTCAAAGGACACGAGCAGTCCCGATGAAACCGTCGGCCCTCAGGTAATTGCATCGGGACTGCTCGTGCATCCACAAGGTCCACCGAAGACCATGTCAGGGGGAGGCGGAGGCAGCTCGGTGCCGATGAGCGCGGGTGAGAAGGTGAAGCTGATCGGGCTGTTCTTGCTGTGGTACCTGGGCAACTATTATTACAACATCTACAACAAGGTGGCGCTCAACGAGGGCGGTGGCAAGACGGGCCCGTACCCGTACACGATCGCGACGGCGCAGCTCGGCATCGGCTTCCTGTGGGCGATCGCGTCGTGGATGATCACGATCAACCCGATCACTTTCGCGCGGCAGGTCATGCCGAAGCTGTCTTTCTCGGACTGCATGTCTGTCTCGGGCGTCTCGGTCTTCTCCGCGCTCGCGCATCTCGGCTCGGTGCTCACGATGAACGCGGGCTCCGTCGCGTTTGGCCAGATCGTCAAGGCCGCCGAGCCGGTCTTCGCTGCGGGCGTCAACACGCTCTTCTACAGCAAGCCGCCCACGATGGCGAAGGCGCTCATGCTTCCCATCATCGTGCTCGGCGTCGCGATCGCCTGCCTCAAGCCCGACAAGGATGGCCACTACAAGGTCGAGTTTGAGGTCGTCGCCGTGCTCGCCGGCTCGGCCGCGAACCTGGCGGCCGCGTTCAAGGGATCTGAGAACGCGCGGCTCATGTCGGCGCCGGGGCTCAAGGTGCGCGAACCGCCGCGCGCGCTACGCACGCCCGCGGCCCCGCGCCCGCGCTGCGCCGGCACGGGCCGCGCCGGCACGGGCCGCGCCGGCACGGGCCGCCGACGCCCTCCCTTTCTCTCGTGCGCGCGCCCGGCCATGCGTTGATGTCCGGCGCGCCGCGCGTGCGCGTTGCCGCGCGCGCGTGCGCCGCCCGCCGCAGGAGCGCATTGGCGGCACGGGCAACCAGTTCGCGCTGTCGCAGGTGTTCGGCTTCATCGCGCTCATCCCGATCGCGCTCTACATGGAGGGCGCAAACCTGTCGGGCTTTGTGAAGCTCTGCCAGACGAACCAGAAGTTCCTGTACAATCTCGTCCTCTCCGGCCTCACCTTCTACGGGTACAATGAGCTGAGCACGATGACGATCCACTACACGTCAGCGATTACGCAGTCGGTCGCGAACACGGCCAAGCGCGTCATCGTCATTGTCGGCGTCGCCATCGCGCTCGGCAAGCCGCTCACGTTCGAGGAGAAGGTCGGGTCGGCCGTCTCGATCAGCGGCGTCTTCCTTTACTCGATTGCCGACTCGCTCTTCAGCAAGCCGAAGGCCAAGAAGAACTAGGCGGATTGAGCGCATCGCCCGCGCGCGCGGCGCGGCGAGAGGGTGTGTGCACATTTGCGTGCCGCCGCGCGCTGGCACGGCGCGCACAGAGGGCACTTGGGCAAGAAGAGGGACGACAGAACTCGCATGACAGTCGGCAGACAGTGAAGTGGTCGGCAGAACTCCCATGTCAGTCGACTGGATCCATGGCGCCGGTGTGATGGCGCACTGCTGGGGGATCCGGATCGCTGTGCACGACAGCTCGGGCGTGTGGGCCGAGCTCGAGCCGCTGCTGCTCGAGCGGCTCGCCCGGACGCCACCGAGCGTGCTCTCCAGCGCGGTCAACCCAGAGCAGCCGGAGCGCAGGCGCGCCGCCGCGCGCGGCGCGCCGGGCGTGAGCACGAGCGAGGTCACCGCGGCGTTCGCGGCCTCGGGCGGGCTGCGCGGCGTCGAGTTTGTGCCGAGCTCGGCCGCTGGCGGGGCAGCGGCAGGCGCGAAGCAGGATCTCGCCGCGCACTGGCACAAGAAGCCGTGCCTCGCGCTCTTCGTCTCGCGCGGTGCGCGCGTGCACGCGCTCTCGAGTTCGCGCCGGCGCGCCGAGCCGGCTCGCGCGCGCGCGCGCGCGCAGCGCGCTGCTGTACCGTTGTGCGTCAGATGCGCCGCCGCGCCGCGCCGCCGTGCTGCCGTGCTGCGACTCGCCCGGTTCACGCCGCGCGCGCGCACCGCCCACCGCGCGCCGCACCGCTTCGGCGGGCATCGCAGACGACGGTGACGTGCGCGCTCCCGCCGACCGCTCGCTCGAGTGGGCGCACCTCGTCCTCGCCGCGACGCCGCCACACCTGCGCGTCGACCCGGCCGCGGCCGTGGCCGCGCTGCCGCGCAGGGGCGCCGCCGCGTCGCTTGGCCTCGCGCTCCGGCCGAGTGCGACGGGAATGCTTGAACGCATGCGCTCGGAGCTCACGTCCACGCTCGCACGCGCGTCGCCCGAGCACGCGGCCGCGCTCGAGCGTACCGTGCGCATCGGCGCGTGGGGCGCCGAGCCCGACGGCCCATTCGCGCACGCGCTCGGCGAGCAGCTCAACGACGCTGGCGCCAAACTCGCACGCCTCGTCATGTCCTCCCTGCTTGGCCGTGCGGCGCAATACGAGGCCGAGTGCGAGCGCCTCCTCGCCCGCTCAGATCACCACGGCTGGAGCATCTGCTCCTATATCGTGCGCGCCGCGCGCCAGCCTTTGTGCGTGCAGCCGCGTGCCCCGCCCCCCACCCCCCACCCCCCCGCGCGCGCGCGCGCACGCGCGCGCCAGCCCACCCACCGCACGCCCTGCCCTTTGTCGCGCGCGCTTTGCGCGACGGGCGACGCACAGGCGGTCCGCGAGGGCCATGCATGTGTGCTCGCGCAGGCGCGGCAGTATGCGCGCGCGCTCGCGCTGTACGACGAGCTCGGCACGCAGCTCTGCCGGCTACGCGACGGGAGCGACCTCGCCACGCTGGCGTTTGAGTCGATCGAGTCCGAGGCGCCCAACCTCGCGCTCGCGCAGCCACCGCCGTCGGCGCGCAGCGCGCTCGCGCCGAGCGGTGCGGCGCGCGACGCGCTGTACGCCGGCCGCGCGTCGATCCTCACCGCGCTCCGCTACGTGCTCACACGCCAGCTCGAGCTGTGCGCAGCGCTGCGTAACGGCAACGAAGGGGCGTGGCGTGCGCGCCTTTTCTGCGCGCGGCTCGGCGCGCGCGTGCTCGCGAGCGCCGAGCTGCGCGACGGCGGCGTGCGCGCGGCAGGTGCGTGCCATTTGCTCTGGGCAATCGGCGCGTGCGAGGCTGTCCTCGACGCCGACCCGACGGCCGAGCCACGCGCGCTGTCCGGTGGTCGCTGCGCTGAGTCCGGTGGTCGCTGCGCTGCGTCCGGTGGTCGCTGCGCTGAGCTTGACGAGTTGCGCGCGCTCGCAGACCTGATGGCGCGCGAGGATGAGATGGCGGCGTTTGAGACGCGCAGTCCTGCGCCGCGTTCGCACGAGCCGAGCGCGCGCCCCCGCGCCGACGTGAGCGAGGCCGCGTGCCAACGCGAGGCCGTGGGCGCCGGCGCGGAGCGTGCAGGCGCCGAGCCTCCACCGGATGGTGCGCTGGCCAACGCTTCAGCCGAGGCCGACTTGGGAAGCATGGCGGAATCGTGGCGGTGCGAGGTGCTGCTTCTGCTTGAGGCGCGCAGGGCGCTGCTCGCGCTCGCGGTCGGCGCGCGCCTCGAGCGGCCGATCGCCATGCCGGACGCGACGGGCGCTGTCCTCGGCGCGCGCGGCGCGCGGCATGAGCCGTGCGCGTTCGAGTTTGCGCTGCCCACGGACGACGAGGAGGCGGGCACGCCGGCGAGCGCGCGCGGCGCGTCGGGCGCGTCCCATGACGAGACCTGCGCGCCGTCACCGGACGGGCCGTGCGCCGGCTCGGCGATCTTGGCATTGCTCGCGCTCGTGGACGAGACGGACACAAGCGGCGCGGGCGCGGGCGCGGGCGCGGGCGCGGGCGCGGGCGCGGGCGCGGGCGCGGGCGCGGGCGCGGGCGCGGGCGCGGGCGCGGGCGCGGGCGCGGGCGCGGGCGCGGCGGGCGCGTCTTCGACCGGCGCGCCGAGCGCGAACGGCGCTGCGCGCGCGGCGGCCGCGTTTGCACGAGCCGCGGCGCTGCGCAGTGCGCTCGCGACGGAGCACGCCACCGTGCTTGGCCTCGCGCGGCGCGAGTGGGACGCATGGTTCGCGCGCCTGACCGCGCGCGCGCTGCGGCGGCTGCGAGCGCTCGGCTGCGCGCGCACGGGGCTCGTGCTCGGCGTGGAGTTCGCCGAGCTCGCCACGCGCCGGGGGTATGGCGGGAGCACTCTCGAGCTGCTCAAGCATCTGACGGCTGCACTTGCGCCCGTTGCAACTGCTGCCGACGCCGCGGTGGGCGCCGCCGCCGCTGACGGCGGTGACGGCGGGCGGAGCGGCTGGGCTGCGGGCGGCGCGGGTGTCCCGTCCTTCGCCGCACTGCGCGCGCTTGAAATGCAGCGCACGGCGGAAGAGTCACGCGGCCTCGGATTGGACGCGCGGCGCACCGCGTGGCGGGCGATTCGCGTCGCCATGCTGATGCTCGCGCGCCCGCCGCCTTTGAGCGCGCGCACGGCGGTGGGCGCGAGCGCACAGAGCGAGCCGCACGCCAGCGTCCTCCGCGAGGCCGGCGGACCGGCTGCCGAATCAGAGAGCGCGCCGTCCGTCGAGGTGTTTGTGCGCAAGCGCGCGCGCGCGCTCGCGGAGTGCGTTGCTACGTGCGCCGCTGAGCCGGCCGCGCATGGCCGAGCTGCCGTTGCGAGCATGGCTGGCGGCGCGCGTGGTACCGCGCGGCCGAACCCGCCCGACGGTCGACCCGATGCCGACGCCGACGCCGCGGAGGGCGCGGACGAGGCGGAGGCGGAGGCCGAGGCCGAGGCCGAGGCCGAGGCCGAGCGCGCGATGCGCGCGCTGCTCGCCGCCGAATGGCTCGGCGAAACGAGCTGCGCCGCGGCTGCTGCCGATGGGACGGCGGGCGCGTCATCCGCCGCGCCCGCGCCGCTGCCGTCCGACCCAATGCTCGAGGCAATTGCCGTCGAGTTCGTCGCGCCGTCTTTAAAATCGCCACTACCGTTGCTCGCGCTGGCCCTGCGTAACGAGCTGCCCGTGACGCTCGGCGTGCGCTCCGTCACCGTCTGCACGCGCATGCTACCCGCGGCGCGCGGGGCGGAGCCGCGGCCTGCGCGGCTGAGCAATGGCCACGAGCGGCGCGCGCTTGCGCGAGCCGACGACGCGGCTGTTTGCGCGACGGCCGGTGACGGTAACGACGAGCGCGAAGGCGCGAAGGCCGGTGACGGTTACGACGAGCGCGAAGGCGCACTCGATCTTGTGTGCGATGAGGGCGTTGAGCAGGACGAATGGGATGAGGTGCCGCTCGGCGTGTGCGCCGACGCGATGAGCGAGACACCGGTGGTTGACACGTGCGTGGCGTCGGCGAGCAGCTCGAGCGGCGGGAGCGGCCGCGCGTCGTGGGCGCCGCCCGTCCCGCTCAGGTCCGGGGCGGAGTCCGGCGCGCGCGGCACGCCTGTGCGCGTGGCGAGTGCGGATGCGGCGCGCAGTGAGCGACATGCGTTGGCTACGGCGCCAGCAGCCGCGCCAGTAACGCCCGAGGCTGGCGCGGCGCGTATCAGCGCGCACGGCCGGAGCGCAACATGCGCGGAGGCGCAGACGCAGACGTCGGAGCCCACGTCGCGCGCCGCGGCGAGCGGCGCGGCGCGCGCGCACGCGCCGCCTCCGCCGATGCTCGCCGCCGACTCTCTGCTGTGGACGTGTGAGGCTGGCGTGGACGCGCCGCCCCTGCTCCTCGCCCCAAGCGTTACGACGCGCTTCACCCTCTCAACGCATTGCGCACAGTGCGTCGTGCCAAGCGGCAGCCATGCTGTTGCACACGTGCGGCTCGAGCTCGATGGCGGCCTGGTCGTCTTTGACGCGTTGTCCGGCGGTGACGGGCGTGCGCTGCGCTTCGACGTCGCGCCGCATCGCTCCGGCCTTAGCGTGCGCTTTGACGCGGGCGTCGATGAGGACTCGGACGCAGACGAGGAAACGCCCGCCCCGGCGCTTGCGCGCGCTGGAGCCGTCGATGCCCGCGCCCGAGCCGACTCCGACGACGACAACACCAGCGACGACAACGTCAGCGGCGACGTGCTCGTGCTGCACGGGACGGGCCACTCGCTCGGCCTCACCATCGACGCAGGCGCTGTACCTCAGCGCGCGCCGCTCACGCTCACGCTCACGCTCGCGCTCGCAAACGCGCACGCATCGGTGGCGAACTCAGCGGCGAACTCGGCGGCGGTAACGCTCGACGCGCACGCACCGATGCGCGCCCGCCTCATCGACGCGCGCGGCATCCGCGGCCGCCTGATGCTTCTGCCCGCTCTGCCGCCACGCGCTCGAAGCGACGGTCGGATGCCGCCCGCCAGCCCGCGCGCGAATTCTTTCGAGTCGTGCGCGCGCTCTGGCGAGCTTGCCGTGTGCATCGCGCACGGGCTACGGCCATTTGAACAACTGAGGCTGCGGCTGCCAGTTCATGTGCTCTCTGAGCCGAGCGAAGCGGCCGCGCCGGGTGGCATGGCGCACGCGCCGCACGCCAAGCTCGCCGCGCGGCTCCACGCGCCGAACGGCCGCGAGGTGGCGAGCGCGAGCGCGCGCGTGCGGTCGTCAGCGCCGTTCTCCGTGCGGCTCGTGCGGACCGCGCGGCTGCGCGAGGTGGCGTACGTGCAGCTCGAGCTGCGCAACGAGAGCGCGCGCGAGGTGGTCCTCGTCGCGGCGCACGTCGACCTGCCGATGCAGCACGCGGACCGAGACGCCAGCCCGGCCGCGCCGCAGGTCGCGGGCAGCGGCGACGGCGGCAGCGAGCGCGTCGTGCCGCGCTGGACGGGCCTCGCGCTCTTGCCCGGCGACGAGATCGCTGGCCTGCCCGCCCTCGCGCTGCTGCCCGGCGCGGTCGCCTCCATCGCGCTGCAGCTGCGGCGCAATCAGCCACGCCCCGCCCACGTGCGGGTCGTTCCACCCCGCGAACAGCGTCACGCTTCGTTACCGGCCGCCGCATCCGGCCGGGGCGGTGGCCAAGAGCCGACGCCGGCCGACGCGCGCCCGCGGCTGCGCGTCGAGTACCGCTGGGCCGCGCGTGCGCCTTCGGCACGGGCCGGCGCGCAGCAGCGCCTCGCCGTGCAGGCCGCGGCGCCGCAGCCGGGCTGCGCGAGCAGCGCGCATCGCACCTCCTCGCCGGACTCCTCGCCGGACGCCGCATCGATGGCTGCCCAGCAGGCGCGCGCGTTCGGTTGGGAGCGCGCGCTCGAGCTCGGCGGCTTGATGCTGAACGAGACGCTCGAGCTCGACGTTGAGCTGCCCGGCTGCCCGCCCGAGCCGACGGCTGGCACGGCGATCCTCGTGCGCGTGCGCGTGCATGCGGGCGTGGCGCCGGCGGAGGAGGCGGCCGCGCTGCGCGTCGTCGCCTGCGCGGACAGCGCGTGCTGGCTGCTCAGCGGGCTGCCATCGCGGCGCGTCGTGCGCACGGCGTGTGCGAAGCAGCCGCACGTCCTTGACTGGCACTTTGTGCCCGTCGTGGTCGGCGAGCTCGAGCTGCCGACGTTTGCCCTCTTCCTGGACGACGCGCATGCCAACTCCGCGGCGGCCGGGTCCGGATCGGAGGTGGCGCGCTCGAGGTCCGGCCGCCTCGTGCGCGTCCGCGCGCCAGCTGACGATGAAGACGCGGACAGGGAGGACGGCGGCGCTTTTCCCGACGACTCTGAGGCATGACGCTTCGGCCTGAGTCTCAGAGGCACAGAGTAGTCACGTCACGGCCATTTGACGGCGCGCCCAATTTTCCGCTTCTTCTTCTTGTGCGCAGCCTCCGACGGGTGGACGCTATGCTGCTCCCGACGCGACGCGTCGCCCTCCTCCATACTCCGGTCCTGGACGCGCGCCGCGCGCAACGCGAAGCGCGCGGCCGTGACGCGTCGTACGAGGCGCGTGAGCGGCGCGCGCGAGCTGCACGGCGATTGCCTCGTCCGACAGAGCCACGCGCGCTGCGCGCAGAGACCCGACGCGGGCACGACGCGCTGATGCGCGGCGCGCTGGCCGCAGGAGACGACGCGCGCACCTTCCAGCTTGACTTCTTCAGTTTGATTGGCCGCGAGCCGACATATTTATTCTCCATCTCGCGCATGGCCGCCGTCATGTCCCACGGCTCTTTGAACGAGACAAAGCCGTAGCCGGCGGGCTTGTTGTAGCGTTTGTCGCGCACGGCGCGCGCGCGCTGGAAGGATGGATATTTTGAAAAAGCCTGGATGAGCAGCTGGTCGGTTGCGTCGTTGCCTGCGCGCGACAGGCGGGGAATGGGTGATGGGAGGGGGAAGGGCGGGGGGGGGGGGGGGGGGGGGGCGGCGGCGGGGGGGGGGGGGGTGAAAGGGCGCGCCGCCGAGGGCCAGCGCTCGACTCGGCGCGAGACGCGGGGCGTGCGCGGCAAGCGCGCGTCGCGTCGCGTCGCGCGCTGGCCGCACGGCGCGACGCACCGAGATTGCCGACGAACAGGCGGAAATCGTTCTCCGGCCAATCCGCCATCGATGGGTCCTCCCATGCGGCGCCGGCGATCGAGCGCTTGACGGGCGCTTTGGGCCCCGTCGACGCTGCTGCCGCAGCGGCGCTCGCCGCGCCCGCCATCGCGAGGTGCGCGTGCGCGCTCGACGCGAGCTCTCGCGCGCGCTCGACGTGCACCTGCGCGGACGCATATTCGGTCGCGGCGCGCAGCTCTTCGTTGCGCCTGTCCGCACCGCCGGAAACCGAGTCAGAGCCAGCGAGCAGCGATGCGTTCGAGCCGGGCGTAGGCGCGCCGTGCGCGGACGGCATGCCCAGCGCGCCATAGGGCGCTGGTGCCGGCGGCCAGTGCGCCGGTGGTGCGGGCGGCTCGGGCGCGGCGGCCACAGCGGGCTGCGTCGGCTCGGCACGGCGCGGCGCCGCCGAGATCGTCTTGGAGACGATGCGCGGGGCCGCGGAGGCCGCCGGCCCGCCGCCCTCCAGCTCCGCCATCTCTCGCGCGAAGCGCGACAACTCGTCCTCCATCGTTCCTTGCGCCTCTAGACTAGACTCTCAAGAGTCCGGGAGAAGGGCAAGACTTGGAAGAAACGCCCATTCGGGCAACGGCCATGGCCGGTGAGCGCGCCCCGTTGCCCGAATGGCTGCGCGATGCGCGCGACGAGATCGCGGCGACGCCCGAATGGCTGCAGCTGTCGGACGAGCTCATCGGCGCCGTGCGCGACGCTCTCTCCGCACAGGGCGTCGCGTCCTTCGCCCGGCTCGATCCGCTCGAGCAGCGCGCGCTCGTGCGGTCGGCGGCAGAGTCTGTGCGCGGCACGAGCCGCTTCCGCCTCTTCTCGACGACGGCGTGGCGGCTGCTCGACCTGCACGTAGATGCAGAGGCGAATGCGCGCGTTGGTTTGGTGAGCGCCGCGCCTGGCCGGGCGCGCCGCGCCGGCGCCAGCGAGCGGCTTCGGCTTGCGGCGCGCGGTGCGGGCGGCGGCGCGGAGACGAAGGCGGCGACTATCGAGACGCTCTCCGCCGAGGGCTGCACGGCGCTACTCTCGCGGCTGTCGCTCGAGGAGACGGGGGGCAACTGCCTCGTCTACCTCGTCAACACCCTCCTCCCGCCGCCGCTGCGCCGCGCCATCTGGCGCCGCCTGCTGCAGCAGCCGCAAATCGCCGCCGACTTCCGGGCGCGCTGCGCCGGCGGCCGGCTCGCCGTGCTCTCCGCGCGCGACGCGACGGTGCTGCACGAGGCGCGCTCGGTGCTCGCCGAGGCGCTAACCGCCAAGGAGGCGGCCGAGGCCGAAGGCTTCGGCGCCTCTGTCAGCACGCAGTCGCGCGCGCTGCAGCCGCTGGAGCCGCCGCACGCCGCGTGGGCGGCGGCCGCGGCCGCAGGCGGCGCCGGCGGCGATGCGCCCGGCGCGGACGACGCCAGCGGCGGCGCGCCGCTCTCGCTGCTCGCGCGTATGAAATGTGCGCTCTCATACCACGATATGCTCCAGCCAATAGGCGAGCGCCATGGCTATTTTTGGATCGTGCCGTTCGCCGTCGCGTTTGCGCCACGCCATGGCGCCGACGTCGCGGCCGAGCGCGCGGCCGCAGAGGCGGCCGCCGCGGCGGAGCCGGCGGGTGCGGCGCGCGGCGCGGCGCGCGCGCTCGACGGCAGCGCCGGCGACGCGGCCGCGGCGCTCCCGCTCGGCGACGCTGACGAGGACCTCGCTCTCCTTGCCGAGCTGTACGGCGCGCTGCTCCGGCAGCCGCGCCCGTCGATCGCGCCCGAGGCCGAGCCGTCCGCCGCCGCACGCCGCCGGCCAGCGGATACGATCTTCGCCGACGAGTTTGACAGCTGCCTGAGCAGCGCAGACCCGCAGCTCTGGGCGCACCTTTCCGCCATCCTGAATGGGCGCGCTCCGCCGACCGTCGCGTTGGCCGACGGCGCGCCCGCCGCCGCGCCCGCCGCCGCGCCCGCGCCTGCGGCGGCGCCGCCGGCGCCGGCGGCCGCCGCCGCGCGCGCGCCGCATTTTAATGACGACGGCTCGCTGCTGCACGAGACGCCGGTGCGCGTGCTCGTGCGCGAGGCCGTGGAACGCCTTTTTGTCGGCGCGGTGCCGATGCGTACGACGTTGCTCGTCTGGGACAGCTGCCTACTCGCCTCGTGGTTCCTGCTCGCGCCCATCTCCGCCGCGTGGCTGATCGCGCTGCGCACGCCGCTGCTCGACGCGCGCACGATCGCCGAGGCCAAGGCGGCACTTGCGCGCGCGAGCCGTGGCCTCTCAGCGGAGTCGTTACAGCGCACGATGGAGGCGCACTTCATGCCGCGCGTCCGCGAGAGCCTTGGCGTGCCGCTTCGCACAGACCTCGACTATCTCGCATTTGGCGAGCCACACGCGCGCGCGCAGCGTACGACGCGCTACCTCGATGCCTTCCACGCCGCCGCTGCCAACCGACCGCCGCCGCCGCCGCCGGCGCCGCCCACGCGAGCGTCGAATCGCGGCTCGGGGCGGCTCTCAACGCCGGGCGCGCGCAGCCGCGGCTCGCGCACGCCCGCTGGCCGGACGACGGCACGGCGCAGCACCGACGCCCAGTCGTCGCGCAGCCGCCGCTCCAGCCGCTCGGCCACGCGCAGCTCACGCTCGCGCTCGGACCGCTCTGGGAGTGGCGCGAGCGGCTCCAGTGCGTCGAGCCGCTCGACGCGTTCCGACTCGTCGCGCTCGCGCTCAACCTCAGGTAGCGCGTCGCGTAGCACGTCGCGCAGCGCGTCGCGCTCGCGCTCGTCGTCGGAGGGCTCGGGCGCACGCACTGGCCGCACGTCGCCCACTGAGTCGCCGCGCTCGCGCCGCAGATAGCCCGAGGATCGCGATGAGACTGGCTGTTTGACATTGAGCATTGACGAGGGGACTGTGTCTGCGCATGCGGACTGTGTGACTGTGTGGAATGGCGGCCACGGGCGCTGCCGCTGGCTGAGTCAGAGTGCAACGGCCGGAATGCTGATGCGCTGGAACGCGCGCGCCGACGCGACCACGTCCGCAAGCACGGGGCCGAGCCCGCCGCGCGTGCGCACCTGCCAGCGCTCGCCCGGCTCGGTGATCACGGAGAGTGGTCGGCGAGGCGCGAGCTGTGCGTGCACGTGCCATGCGAAGGGCATCTCGCTCAGGCGCAGCAGGCTCGCCTCAGCCGCCGCACCATCGTCGAGAAGAAACTCGACGCGGACGAGTGGCGGTGGCGCGAGACTGCCGGCGCTGCTGCGCGCGCAGCGCACGTTGACGTGCTGGTGCAGCTCGTGCGTCACGTTGTACGCCAGGCAGACCTTGCCGTCAGAGCCCACGGCGAGGAACGCGTCACCTGGACGCACCTCGAGCGCCGCCAGCCGCCCACCGAGCGGCAGCATGCCGAGCAGCGAGCCGCCATCGATCGCCGAGCGGAGGGCGAGCGCGCGCATCGCCTCGTCCGCGCCTCCCGCTGCCGCGCCGCCGCCGCCGTCAGCCGCCGCGAGTAGCGCGCCACGAGCGTGCGACCGTTTCAATCTGTACACGCGCGCGTCTGCGTCCGCGCCCGCCTCGCCCACTTCCGTGCGAGACGCGTCCACATCGTCGACCACGAGCGTGCCCGAGGCGCCGCCGCGCAGCTCGCCGCCGCCGCCACCGATGCGATCTGTGCGCGCGGCGCGCGCGCGCAGCGCGAGATCTGGGCGGTGCAGCTCGACCGACACATCGCCGTGCGCGGGCTGAATCGGGGCTACCATCGTGCCGGCAGCGGGCGCCGTGACGGAGAGGAGGTGGTTGCCCGAGTGCAGGTCGCGCACGCGCCAGCGCTCGCCGGGCTTGGTGCGCTGCGCAAGCGGCGCGCGCCCCTGGTGGATGTCCGCATACCACAATTCAACGTCTGTTACGCCGTCGGCAACCCAGAAGATGGACGCAGCGGGCCCGAGCAACGGCGTGGGCGCGAACTCGAAGAGGAGCGTCACAGCCGCGTCGGCAGGTGGCGCGCTCGGTGCGCCCGTCGGGGCGGCGGGTGCGCGCGCTGACGGCGTCTCGCCGCCCGCTGGGCGCAGAGCGGCGGCGTCGGCTGCATGCACAGCGGCCCCGGGATCGGTCGAGGCAGAGCGCGCATCCCGCGGCGTTGCGGCAGTCGCGGCGCGCGCCCGTTCCTCAAAATGTGCGCGCCCATCTGCCTCCGCCGCATGCGCCGTGCGCGCCTCTCGCTCCGCGCGCACGCGCTCGTCAGCCTCAACACGTCGAAGGTGCGCCTCGAGCTCCGCAACCTGCGCGCGCGTCGACGAGCCCTCGGCGTCAAAGCGGGCGCGGAGGGACGCGAGGCGCGCCTCGACAACGCGAGGCGCGTCCTCGGCCTGGCGCAGCCGCTCGCGCAGCGCGCCGAGGTCCGCCTCGATCGCGGCGAGCTCCGCGCGCCCACCGGCCGTCGCGCCGCCCAACGCATCGACGCCGCCGCCGCGGCGCCCGCGCGCGAGGAAGAGCGTGCCTGCGGCGCCCACGGCGAGGACAATGAGGAGCAATGCGCCGAGCGCGCGCGCGCGCGTGTGCGTCGTGGGCGACGTGCGGCGCCCGTCCCTCGGCGACGCGGCGCCGCTGGTCGACGGCGTGTGGCCGGCGGAGGAAGCGCCCTTGCCGTCGGCAACGCCGCCACTCTCGAGTGTGTCGGGCGCGACGCGCAAATTAGCCAGAGCATCGGCTTCTGCGCCAGCGCGCTGCTGCTTGCCGAAGCGCCGCGGCAGCTTGGATGGCGTGCCGTCGCGCGGCGCCTCCGCCAGCGTCATGTGCCCCAGTTTTGCCTCCCACACCCGTGCGTCCATTTCTTAAAGAGGGTTCTATTTTGAAAAGGTGGATGAAGGAGGAAGACGACCTGGAAGAGTCCTCCTGCCCTTTTTGGCGCCACATTGGTCTCTCATGCCCAACCGGGTCGCGCCCGTCCGGCTACCTGGCATCGAGAGGATGGGCGTGTCAAGCGGTAGCGTGGACTCGTTGGAGGAGTGCGCGTTCGAGCAGGACGCCACGCGAACAGCCGAGGCCGTCGTCATCCTGTCGCACATGCTCGCCTCTCGCCAGCCTGCCGACGCGCTCACGGCGCAAAGCGTGCGCGCTGCGGAGATCGACCCGCACGGCGCCGGCGAGCCGGCGCAGAGCGGCGTGAATCGCGCGCCCCGACAATGGCGCGTGCAGCGCGCGAGCGACGAGCTTGGCCGCGTTAGTGTTGCGTGACAACGCGATGACGGCGCACGCCGGACGAGACGCCGTGGGGCCACGTTGCCTGCAATTGATCCTGCTTGAGCGGCCCCGCCGCGGCAGAATCAATCGCAGTTATATACGGCGTCGTCCCGGGTGCACCGGGGCGCCTCTCTGGAGGCGCTGCGCTCTGCGAGCCATGAGCAAGACGCGCCGCAAATTGCTCCGCAGTCTTGCTGACACCGTGCATAATTGCCCTTTGCTTCGAGAGCCGCGGTCGTGGACGCGCGCGGGCGGGGATCACCGAGGGCTCTGTGAGAGGAAGTCCGGTGATCCGATGTTCTGGGTTAGGAGGGAGGGGGGGTGTGCGTGTCGCCACGAGCCGGCGCCGAGCGCCGCGCCGCGCCGCCTGGTCGGGCGTCGCCTGCGCGCGCGGATCGAGTCGCGTGTGGGCGGGTCGCGGGAGTGAGGGCGCCGCGCGCGCGCCGCGTGCCACGCCCGCGCGAGCACGTGACGCGCGCCGCTGGCGCGCGAGCGCGTCCACCGTACCTCTGCAGGCGACGACACGCGAAGAGGCGGCCGGAGTCGCTCCCGGCGCCTGCCACCGCCGAATGGGCCGCGCCGCGCATTCGGGCGCGTCGCTGCGAACGCGGGCGGGCCCGCGGTGGAGAGGAGGGGTCAGGCGCGACGGGAGCGCGAGCGAGGGCACGCCGCGCGCGCGCTCGCGACGCGCGCGCGCGCGCGCCGCGGGGGCGGAGCCGTGCGAGAAGTGATCCGCTCGCGACGCGCGAGAGCGCGGCCGCGCGCAGCGCCGCACCGTCTGGAGTAGCGCCGCCAAACGGCAAAGTTTTCTGCACGCGCGCGCCTGCATTGCCCCGTCCTGCGAGGTGATGGCGGATGGAGAAAGCCCGGGGCGGAGAGACGCCGGTCTCTCCGCCCCGGCGTCGCACCGCGTTGACAAAAATTTCTGCAGACAAAAATCGTGACGCTCTTCGGGCCCCTGTTCGATTTTGCGCCGCCATGGATTTTCGGTATCGTCACATATGCCGAAACCCAAAATTTCGTAAACTTGACGCCAAAAAGTTTACAGGGAACGGGCCTGAGACCCTCCTCGATGCCTGATTGATTCCCTGGGCCTCTTTCTCGAAGAGGACGATCCCTTTGCCGGACATCTTCATCCCGGACTTTTGTGTCGCTGACTGCGAGACGGCGAGTCACGGAGTCAGGGAGTCGTCGGACAGGCTCGAGCGGCGCGACCCTTTAGCCCCGGCTCGAGCTTGCGTGGCGGTGGGCTGGAAGGTCGCGCGTCTGTAGCGTCGCGAGCCCGCGCGTCGCGCAGCGCGCTTCCCGACTGCGCCGCTGGGGAAAGCAGGCGTAGCTACACCTAGCTAGATGACTTCCAGTCCCACAGGCGTAGCTACTGCACAACGCAGACTGCCGACTTCTTGTTGCCCTTGGCCGCCTCCGCCGCCCTGCGCTCCGCCTCAAGCCGCTCGCGCTCAGCCGTGACCGCCACGGCGACGGCCGCTGACGTTTCGCGCTCCGCCTCGGCATCGCGCTTGGCGCGCTCCGCCGCGAGCGCAGACTCGACGGCGGCGCTCTTCTCGGCCGCAATCGCGCGCGCCTTGGCCTCCGCGTCGGCCGCGCGCGTGCGCAGCGCCTCAGCCTCGTCCGCCGCGTCGGCGCGCGCGCGCTCAGCGCCAAGCCGCTCGAATTGGCGCGTGCCGACGAAACGGAGCTCCACGGCTGCAGGCGTGGCGCCAGTGAGCGCGTCGCGCGCGAAGGGCACGACCTCCGGCGCGGCGATCGGCAGCGCGCGCGCGCGCACCTCCATCTCCTCCTCGCCGTCCACTTGCGCGAGCCGCGCGCAGAAGAGCAGCGCGCACGCCTCAGCGCGATGCAGGTCGACGCGCGGCTCGGCCGGCTCGGCCGGCGGGGAGGCGCGCACGCAGACCAGGAGCGGCGGTCTGCCGTTCTTGTGCAGCAGCCGGTTGAGCACGGACACGACTTGCGCGGCCTGCGAGAGCGCCACATCCGACGCCTCCGGGTCGAAGAACCGGCCCTGCATCGAGCGCGCGCGGCCGCCGGCGGCGCGGCGCGCGTGCCCGCGGAGATGAGGGCGGAATGGCGCGCCGGCCGCGCGGCGCGCTCGTTGCGCGGTGTGTAACGCGAAGCCCACTGCTGCCCGGCGGCACGGTGCGCGGCCGGCGCGCGCACCGTGCCGCCGACAAACGCCAGAGGCCTGCGTAGGCGCAGGCGCAATTTTGCCAGGTCAACCTCGACTTCGCCGCACGCGTCTCCGATGGCGGCAAGCGCTTCGGGCTCGACGGCGTGCAGAGCCG
The DNA here is from genome assembly GCA_019448385.1 of Diacronema lutheri. Taxonomy (NCBI): domain Eukaryota; phylum Haptophyta; class Pavlovophyceae; order Pavlovales; family Pavlovaceae; genus Diacronema; species Diacronema lutheri. Next base: position 46,967 of record JAGTXO010000029.1, on the reverse strand, counting down.
CGGCAAGCTTGGCCTAGCGCGCAGCGGGGGGCGAACGCGCCGATTGGGTCCGTCGGTTGCGTCCGTCGGTTGAGACGCACCCGAGTGCGTCCGTCGGTTGAGACGCACCCGGTTGCGTCCATCGGTTGAGACGCACGCGCGTCGCCGCGCGCGCGTCGCCGCGTGGCGGGCCGCGGGACGCGTGGCGCGCAGGGGCGCACGGCGGCGCGCGCGTCGCGCAGGTCGCGCGCGTCGCGGGCGTTGAACCCACCTCCTCCTTGGCCAGCTGAGTTGCTGGCATGCCATTCGTGCCAGCGGGCGGGGTACCGGCGGGCGTGGCGCCGGTGGGCGAGGCGCTCGAGGGCGTCGCACCGACGCTCGGCGCCGGCGTTGTGGCGAGCGGCGCGAGCGGCGCGAGCTTGGAACCGGCGCGCGGCGCGGGCGACGCGGCAGGCGTCGGCTCGGGCGTGAACTCGCGCGCCAACTCGGGTTGCGCCGGCGGCGCGTCAATCGTCGGCTCCGGTTCCTGCGCTGAACGGATCGCACGCGCCTCGTCGGGACCGAGCACGCGGATCTCAACGCGCCGGTTCTGCGGGTAGTTGCGACCGTCGTCGTAACCGGGCAGCGCATTGGCGCGCGAGAAGCGGTACCCCGCCGTCAGGATCGTCGCTGCCGCCGCGCTCGGCGTGCGCAGCCGGCCCGTCGTGTCAAGCGCGACCAACTTTAAAACGAGCCTCTGCTTGCACGCAAACGCGCGCGTGCGCGCGAGCGCACAGTTGGGCGCGCCTTCGGTTGTGGCCTGGTAGCGCGCGCAGCAGGGCAGGAGGCAGGGCGCGTTGTTGGACGAGAAGCCCTCGATCAGCACGAGCAGCGGCGGCTGCCCGTGCTCGGCGAGCAGCGCGTTGAGCGCGCCGAGCGCGCGCGCGAGCTGCTCGAGAAGCGCGTCGTCGTCGGCGGCCGACGCAAAGTTTGCAGAGCCGGCGCCAAATGAGACCATCCGGCGCAGCGCGATGCGCATCGTGCCCAGGTCAGCATCGATGTCCGGGCAGCTCGCGAGCCGCGCGCGCGCCTCGGCGGCGAGCGAGCCGAGGGCGCGTGCGAAAGCGACGTCCGCCATGGATGGACCGGCGGGCGCGGGTGGCGCGGGCGCCTTGGGCGGCGCGAGCGGCGCGCTGTTGCCGAGCGCGACGCCGAGAGCGCCAAGCTGGAGGAGTGCGGCGTCGAGCTGCGCCTTGTTCGCGTTGAACGTGTCCCAACCAGGGCCGCAGTCGTAATCGCGGTTGCCGTAGCACTCCTGCGCGCGCACGGTGGGGGGGGGGGGGGGGGGAGGGGCGCAGGCGGGCGGCGCGGACGCGGGCGCAGCGCAATCAACGATCGCCGCCGCCGCCGCCGCGCGCGCGCGCGCGCACGCACGCGTCGCGCCCCGGTGCGAGCCGTGAGCAAAAGAGGGCAGGGGAAGAGAGTCCAAGGAGAGGAAAGACAAGGTGTGGAGGAAAGACAAGGTGTGCATGCTGGGCGCTGGGCACCGCACGCGAGCTCGCCCTCTTTTGTGCCGCCTGCCCTCACCAGCCCTCCCAAGCCCCCGCCCCAGCCACGCGCGCATCCGCGCGTGCGCAAGCGCGCGCACGAGCTTGTGCGCGACAAACTGCGCCTCGAGCGCGCGCAGCCGCTCGGTCTTGCGCTCGAGCTCGTCGACCTTGGCGAGCACGTCGTAGATGACGGCGGGCGCGTGGCAGTACTCGCACGCGCGCTCGTTGGCGCGCGGCGGCCGCGCCTCGAGCGGCTCGAGCGTGTGTGGCGCGTCCGTGTATACGCTCAGCTGGAACTTGTGCGAGATGCTGGCGAGCTGGAGGTACGGCACGATGACGACGGGCGGCGACTCGTCGCCGTCCGTCGCGCCGGGCAGCTCGAACTCGACAAAGGCGCCGTCGGCCTTGCGCGGCGCGGCCTCGCGCAACACCTGCGGCGGCCCGTCCAACTTTGCGCCCTCCTGCGAACCCGCCGCCGCGACAAGGCCGATTGCCGGGTACTGCGGCCCCTCCTGCATCGACGCCGTGTCTCGGCCGTCGACATCGACGTCGACCAGCTCGACACACGCGAAGACGCGCGCCTTTGCGCCGACCTTGAGCTGGAACTGCGGGTTGGCGAGCCATGCCGCGGCGGACGGTGGACCGCCCGCTGCCGTTGAGCCCTCCGCCCATGCGCCCTGCAGCACGGTACACTGCCAGTCGTCCGCGTCCGCAACCGCCGCGAAGCCAAAATCGGGCACGCCGTCGTCGTTGGCGTCGTCCGCCTGGACGGTGAGCTTGAAGGCGCCTTCGATGCCCGGCGCGTGCGCGCACGGCACGACGACGTACGGCCGCGCGCTCGGCTCGAGGCGCAGGGTGAGTTGAACCTGCTGCGCAAACTTGGGGCCGGCGGTCGCGACGACATCCGTGTCGGGCAGGACGAGCTTGCGCCGCCGGCTGTCCGCGCCTGCGTTTCCGCGCGCAACGGTCAGCCCGATCGCGGTGGCATATCCGCGGCCGTGGCCGCCCGTCTTGCGCGCGTCCGCCTGCGTCACCGTGAACACGAGCTCGATCGGCCGGCTCTCGACCCGCATAAGCCATTGGTAATTGGATCGCCACGAGAGGAACGATGGCGACCCGCCGGCGGAGCCGTCCATCCACCGCGACTGCACGACGTACTTGGTCCACACGTCGTCGGCCATCCGGCAGAAGTAGACCTGCGCACAGCCGCGGGTCGCATGGGCGATGAGCGGCGTGCGGCGCGGCGGGCGGGTCGCACGCGGCGCGGGCGCGACGCGCCTTGTTGAAGTGCGTGCAAAAGTCCTCGTACAAGATCCAGAAGGTGTTGTCCGCCGAGTTGCGCGAGTATGAGAGCATCTGGCGCAGCTGCGGCCGCCAGTCGTCCGACTCGTCCGAGAATCTTCCGATCCACTCGGGCGGCTTGCCCGCCGCGGCGCGCGCGCGCTCCTCCGCGGCGGGCGCGAGCGGCAGCCTGAGCTTGAGCAGCTTGAAGCCCATGGCCTCGCCGCACGCGACGACGGCGTACGCGCGACGCGCGACCAGGCCCATCTTCTCCGCGGCCTCGACCGCCGCCGCCGCGTCGCGCGCGAGGGCGCCGGCGTCATCTTTGGCTGCATGCGCCGCGCCGACGACATGGTTGGTCGCCGTCTTGTCCATGATCAGGTTCCACAGCGCGTTGGGCGTAGGCGAGGGCGGGATGAGCGCGCGCCCCTCTTCCGAGGTGAGCCGCGGCGGAGACGGCACGCGCCCGCCCGTCAGCAACTTGAGGCCCTGCACCACCGTCCCGCCGCGCAGCTGCGCGTACCTGAGCGCGCGCCGTGCACGGTGCGCACGCGCGGTGCGCGGCTGAGAACTTGCGCGGCGCAGTGCGCCGACAGCGCGCGCAGTGGCGCAGGCGCATGCCCTCGATAAGGCGTGCGCGAGCGCGCGAGCGCGCGCGCGCACGATCCGGCGAGCTTGGCGGCCGCTTTCTCGAGGATCATCCCCCAGTAGGCCGACGGGTCGGGGTGCGAGGCGAAGCACGGGCGGCCATCGAGGGCGGAGAGCGGGACGCGGTCGTCCACAATCACCACTGCCCAGTCGTCGTCCGAGAGCGGGTCGTCGTGGTAGAGACGGCACGCGAAGAAGCCATACTTTTGGCCGAAGGCGTGCACCTCCGACTTTTCGCGCGGGCCGACGCGCCCGCCGTCAGCCGCCTTGGTCGGGTCGAGAAAGGCACGCATGAGCTGCTCGGTGTTGGATGAAACGATGTTGATCGCCGAGATTAGCCAGCGGTCGTTCACCGCGCCCTGCCGGATGTTCTCCACCTGGTACTCGAGCTTGGTCAGCACTGGCGCCTCGGGCGCGAATTCGGCCGGCCGCTTCCACTTTGGCGCGACCTCGCCGACCTGCGGCATCTCAACGAAGACGTCGGGCGGATCATCGCCGTAGATGGCGCGCGCGCTGGGCGGAAAGTCTGGGTCCTCGTACTTGGCGCCGCCGTGGTCCTTGCACCAGAGCATCGCCTTTTCGACCGCGCGCTGCAGATCGGCGCTCTGCTTCTTGGAGAGGCCCTGCCCCTCATTCTTGAGGACGGGATTGTTGCGCGGAAGCCCAAGCCCCGCGGCGAGCTCCCTGCTTCCGCGCAGCTGCGCCTCGCGCTCGGCGCTCGTCGGCTCGCGCTGCGTGCCGCGCGACAACATCCACGCCCGCACCGTTGACCCCACCTGAGCCAAAACTCCGAAACCGTTGTTGTCGGGGCCCTTGTTGTCGCGCAGAGAACTCCGTTAGATACTAACGGCGCTTACGTCCAGCGGGGTCAGCACCAGCTGCGGGGGAATCGAGTAGCCACCAATGTCGTCGATCCCCGCGCATCCCGGTCACCAGCGAGCGGGCAGCGAGGCCCGACGGGCCCAATTAGATAAGCTGAGCGCCGTCTGCCTCTACGTCGGGCCCGCCGCGGTCGCGCCGGCCCGGCGGCGCGATCGGCAGCCCGTCAGGCCTCGACGGCGCGCGCACGAGTGGTGCGACCGCCGCGCTCAGCCGAGCGTTGATGGGCGTCGGCGGTTGCGACAGATGCTGCCGCCGCTCCCGTTTGGCGTGCGGCGTCGCGCGCCCGCGAGCAGCGTAAGCTGCCCCTTCTGCGGGCACGCGCAGCCTATGCCTGCGCGGCGTGGCGCGGCGCTGTCTGCGCGCTGCCGCATGTACGTTCCTGCCGCCCCGCCGTTAAAGTCGGGCAGTGCGTCGAATGGCGCAGGCTACGCGTCAGCGCGCGAGGCCGTGCAGCCCCTCGAGCTTGGCGGCGAGGGCGCGCGCACGCCCAAGAGCGCCAGGCGAGCCCCTCGCTCGGCTGGGAGGAATTCTCTGACGACGAGGGCCCGCCTTATTACCAACGCGCAGGCGGCGGCGGAGGCGAAGGCGGCTCGCGTGCAGCAGGCGGCGGAGGCGACGTGGAGGTGCTGACCGTTACGCTGCACACCGCGCAGCGCGACGCGGACGCCGCCAAGACAGTGCTCATCGCCACGATCGAGCAGGGGATCGCGTGGCACCACGACCTCGAACACGAGCTGCATCGCATCGAGCGCGAGACGGAGCAAGCGCACAGCGCGCGATGGCCGCACAAAGTATGCTCGCCAAGACGGCGCGCGCGCGCGTCGCGTTCGTCACCTCGCACTGGCTGCAGAGCGGCTGGACAGCGACGCCATCGCACGTGACGTGTTCACCTCACCGCCGACGGCAGCATGTGACCCACTGCTTGGCGCACATTGCTGGTGCGCGTATGAGACATCTTTGTTCTGCTGCCGATCGAGGTGGAACTCCATGAAGCGCGACGCGCCGGTTGGGCAATTGCTTGGCCCAAAGGCCCACATGAACGTGTGGTTCGTCGCTCGGGCCACCGTCTCCTGCCCATTGCATGGCATCAGCTCGAGGTTCTTTTCCACAAAGGTGAGCCGCCACCCACGTTGCCACACCTTGTAGCACGCGTACGCCAGCGCGTCGAACACTTGCCACATGCGCGCCCGGCGCCAATCGATGCGGGCGTAAAAGTCGAAGAAGTCTTCCCGGTCGTACACGGGCGCATCGCTCCACCACGCATAGCCGATGAGCGGTGCGTCACCGATCACCCGGCAGGATTCGCGCATGATGACCTGCTTGAGGCTTGTCGAGCTTTCCTTGAGGCGGGGGAGACCGGCGAGCACTTCGCGGTTCCACGCGCGACGCGCGAGGAACCACTCCCAGTCTGGCGCGCCGGGAGCGCGCCTGCGGACGCGCGCCTCGTCGTCGATGGCGACGAGGTGCTTGGCGGGCGTGGCACGGAAGAGCCGCTCCAGAGCTCGCCACCTTTTGTACGTGATCGGGTTGCTCGCAAACTCCGACGGCACGGGGACGTGGAGACCAGAAACCTGGACGGCCGCCAGCCGAGCAAAGTCGATGCTCATGTCCACGTCCAGCCACGAATAGCTCGCCAGGAAGTGCGCGGAATCGGCTTGCGACGAGAACACCACGTAGACTTTTGCGGCGGTGTTCTCCGCCGCGGACGAGACGAGGTCGCACGCGCGAGAAAAGTGGTCGGCATGCAGAGCCGTCGGCATCACAATACCAAAGCGCACGTCAAAGCTTCTCGCGGACGCGCCCGCGCCAGCGACAGGCGCGAGGCCATGCGGCGCACGCGCGACGGGCTGGAGGCGGGCCGTCAGCGCCAGCAGGTTCCACGGCAAAGTCATTTCGCCCGAGAAAACACTTAAACTTGTAGAGCTCAGAAACGAAATGCCCCGACAGTCGTAACTCACTCACCGGCCTCGCTGCAAGTGGCGCTGACCCGGTCACGCGACCACGCCGGCGGCGCGAGTCGCGTCCGCGCGGTTCAGTCGATGCAGCACTCGCCACGACAGCTGCTGATAATCCCGTCGTCCCCGCTCCCTTCTCCGCCGCGCGCCCGGCACGCCCGCCACGCCGATGCCGAGGCGGATGAGCGCGCGCGGCGCGCGCGTCCCATGACGGTATAGCGCCGCCTTACGCGTCCTTCCCCTTGGAGAAGAGGAGCGAGTCCTGCGTCACCTCCATGTTGTAGAGCGCGCAGCTGCCGGCGAGTAGCGTGACAATCAGCAGAATGGATGACCAGAGCGTCACCTGGTAGAGCTCGAGCTGGTCGCTCGTGAAGGTCGTCTGCAGCCAGCCACGCCGCGAGCGCGCGCGCGCCACGGGGAGGGGCACGGGGTGGTTGAGCGATCGCGCACTGCCTCGCGCCGCGCCGCGCCGCGCCGCGCCGCGCCGCGCGCAAACGGCGCAGCTGGCGCCGTGCGCGCACAGGCGGCATCTGCGCCGTCTCCTCCTGCAGGCGGCGGTGGGCGCGCGACGCGGCGACGCAGTGCGCGGTGATGCTGCTGCCCTCGAGCGCGAGCGCAAACTTTGCGCACCCATCGACCTTCGCCGCATGCGCGGCATCACTCGCGAAGGCGTGCGAGCCGACGACCGTCCAGCCGTCGACGGGAGCGACGCGCGCGTCCGCGTCCGCGGGCGCGAGCACGAGCTGCGCACGCGCCTTGCTGCCCCACGCGCTCGAGAAGGCGTCGACGAGCTTGGGCAGCGCGGCGTCGAGCGCGCGCATCGCCGCCGCGTCCGCGCGGAGCGGTGCGAGCGCGGCAATCGAGATCGCCAGCACGTCCGGCTGACGGTCGGCGACGAGTGCGGCGAGCGCCGGGTCCGCGGCGATGCGCTGCAGGATGACGAGCGCGCCGCCGACCTCGGCGACGAGCGCGGCGATGAGCGGCTGCGTGACGTCGAGCTGCGCCGCCTCGGCCGGCGCGATGGCTGCGAGGGAGGCGAGCGCCTCCTCAACGGTAACGGTAAAAAGCGGCTGCGGCAGCACGGCGCCGAGCTGCGTCGGCTTGAGCGCCCTGCTGTCGGCGTCGTAGCTGACGACGGCGGTGGGCCACGCGGCAGCGGCGGCTGTGCGCAGCAGCGACGGGTGGAGGCCTGCAGGCGGCGCGGGTCAAGCGGGGCGAGAGGCGCGGGTCAAGCGGGGCGAGAGGCGCGGGTCGCGCGTGCGGGCGCAGGCGTCAGCGCACACGAGCGCGCGCTCGCCGAGGGCCGAATTGCCGATGCGGCGGCAAAACGAGCGCAAGGCGCGCAACGCAGGGTTGCCATGCGCGCGCAAGAGCGTGCGCGCCTCGCTGCACCCCGCCCACACCCAGCCCTGCCACGCCGGCCGGGCGGAGCGCGCATGCGAGGCCAGCAAGCGGCCGGCGGGCACGCGAGGCAGACTGTACGCGCGCGCGCGCACCACCGGCGGCGGCGAGCTGCGCGTCCGACGAGAGTGAGAGGATCAGAGCGCGGCCAGCCGAACTCTGCGCGACCACGTCCGTCACGGTGGCGACGCGCGCGGCCGTCTCGTCGCGTCCGGCGGAGTAGGCGGCGACGAGCTCGCTCGAGGCGGCGTCGAGCCAGGCCTTGGCGGCAATGCCGTGGTCCGCGGGCGTCATGCCCGTCGCGCGCGAGACCGCCGCGGAGACGCGATCGCGCGGCTCGAACGTCGGCTCGAGGCGGATGGCGTGCCCGTCGCCCACGAGCTGCGCGAGCCGCGGGTACTCGGCGAGGTCGGCCATCGTGAGGCCTTCGACAGCGAGCGTGAGCAGCGCCGAGGCCGGCGCAGCCACGCGCGGCGCCACCTCAGGCACCTGCGACGGGAAGGCCGTGGCGAGCGAGCCAGCAATGTGCGCGGCGAGCGGCGCGACGCTCGTCTCGGGCATCGACGACGGGCCGGCCTCCTTGCCCGCGCCGAGAAGGACGAGGTGCGCGGCCTCCTCGGCCTTGTGCGCGGTTGTGAACACGACATCTCCCACGCGGCCCGGGTAGAGCCCCTGCTCCACCGAGAGCGCCGCGGCGCCGCCGAGGCAGAGGGCGAACGAGAGGCGCAGCATGCCGAAAGGAGGCCCTGGCAGGACAGTGGCAGCCCGGGGTCCCCAGCACAGGAGTCCGGAGAGACCGCCGGACCCCAAAGCAAGCGGCCGTACAAACGATGTCGAAGGCGGGAGTATCGGAGGGCACGCTGCACCACGCGCCGCCCAACTGCGGCGCGGAGGCGGCGTCGGCGGGCGAGGCAGCGGTGGCGGGCGTTGTGGCGGATCATCTCACAGTGGGCGAGTTGGCTGACGCGCCCGACGCGTCCGCCGCCGAGAAGCCTGGCTCCAAGCGCTCGCGGCCGGCGGACGCGCACATCAGCGACGAGATCAGCTTCCCCGCGACGAGCATCGCGCGGATGGTCAAGGCATGCATCCCGGGGCACATGCAGCTCGCCAAGGATGCGCGCACCGCCTTTGCTCGCTCCGCCTCAATCTTTGCCCTTTACGTCACCGCGTGCGCCAACGATATTTGCCGCGAGGGCAAGCGCTCGACGATCAGCGCAAACGACGTCTTCAAGGCGCTCGACGAGCTCGAGTTCGAGACGTTCACGCCGCAGGTCAAAGAATTTGTCGAGGGTGCGCCTCGCGCCCGCAAGCCGCAACGCGCGCGCACGCGGGCCCAGACCGCGCACGGGCTCGCTTACGCGACGCACGCGGTACGCAACCCTTCGGCGCCGCACAGCCTTTCGCAATGCGCAGGCCGCGAGAAAGGGCGGCGCGTCGAACGGCGAGGGGGCGGGTGCAAGCGCTGGCATGCACGAAGGCGCGGACGCGGATGACGACGCCGACGACGGCGCCGACGACGACGCCGACGACGATGCGGAGGAGGACGGCGAAAGCTCAGCCGAGGAAGAGACGAACATGACCGCCCCTCAGCCGCGTGGCGAGATTGAGGTGTGTTGACTTGCCCCGCCCTTCGCTGTCTCAGCTGCGGTATACGTTTCACTGCAAGGGGAACGCAAACGCCACGTGAACACGTCATTGAGAGCGGCGAGGCCACAGGTGGGGTTGGGTTTGAGCTGACCCAGACCGAAAAGCCGGCCCACGAAACGTGACTTGGCGTTTCGCGCCATCGGCGAGCCCGACGAAGCGCGGCCGCGCCTACCGCGCCACGGCACTGCTGGCGTCGCCGGCCGGCTGCTTGCTCCTAAAGCAGTTGATGAGCGAGTCGAACGTGCCCTGCCTGTTCTCGGGCCCAAAGATCATGAGCGCGGGGATGAAGACGAGGAAGGTGAGGAGGAGCGACCAGAGCGACGTGAAGAAGATGAAGAAGCCGAAGAGCGAGTTGGTCGCCGTCGGCGCCGCGAAGAGCGGCAGGCCCGCGAAGATGGTCGTCACCGCGCCGCCGATCACCGACACGGCGATCTCGGCCATCGCGTGCTGCGCGCGCTCGAAGCGGCTGCCCGGCGCGTGGTTGTAAAAGTGGGCGATGTGCTGCGTGGCGGGCGGGCGCGCGGACGCGGGGAGACGCGCGCGCGGCGCGTGAGATTGGCGTTCGGCTCGGCGTCGCAGGGCCGAGCGGCGCAGGGGCGGCGGCGCGCGCGCGTACGACAGAGTAATCGATCGCCAAGCCGATGGTGAGCGCGACGAACGTGGAGACGAAGATGTCCATGATGTAGCCGATCGTGAAGACCGTCGCGATGACGGACGCCATGATGGCCACGATGATCACGGCGACCATTGACGAGATCCACCAGTTGCGCGTCACGAGCACGAGCACCACCCACGCGCACGCGACGGACAAGAACATGGTCGACCACACGTTCTCCTCCAAGATGCCACTGCGCGCGCGCCCCGGCCAAACGCAGCGCGACCCAGATGCGTCGAGGTGAGGATGAGCGCGCGATTCGAGCGCGGCGGCGCATGGGGCCATGCGCGCGGGTGGGTCGCGCACTTGGCGCGCGGCGCACATGATGGTCATGAACTCCCAATTGACCGGCCGGCTGATCGGCGGGTTGTTCATGTGCGGGTAGCATGGCGCGGCGCAGTCGTTGTCCGCCACCTCCTCCCACCGGTTCTGCCACTTCTTGAGCGACGCGGGGCCCGAGGCGGCCTCCTTGGGGATGGTGGCGTTGTAGCTCACCCAGTACGCCTTGATGCCCTCGTCGCCGTCCGCGACGAAGCCCGTGTAAAACGCGTAGTTTTCAATCTCGATGTCGCTGTACTCGTTCGAGTCGTAGTACTTTTCAAGCGCTTTGCGCAGGTCCTTCTCCTCTTTGTACGGCCACGCGCCGGGGTTCCACTTCTGCAGGTCGTTGAGCAGGCAGTACACCTCCTGCCCGACCACGAGCTTGCGGTCCTTGCGCAGCTCGGAGCAGTCGTCCCACAGCTTCCACTGCATGTCCTCGTTGAAGTCAATCTTGACAAAGTTCCGCACGAGCTCCTCCTCGTTCTGGATGTCGAGCGTGAGCTGCCCGTTGAGCGAACGGTTGACGGGCGCATCCGGGTCGAGGCCGTAGACCATCGTGACCGAGTGCTTCCAGTCATCCGCCGTGAAGAACTTGTCGCGCGTGATCGCGGTGTACGCAGCGAACGGGTGCGCCGGCACGTAAAAGTCGGGGAAGTCCTCGGCGATCTCGTACAGGACGCCGAGCACCGCGCACATGGCGACGATGAGCAGCATGCCGGTGCCAAACATGAGGTGCCGATACTTGAAGAAGACGGGCGCGATCCTGTCGCGGATGAAGATGACCGACTTGCGCTCGGGCACGGGCTCGCCCGGCGGCGTCGCGTCGACGCGGCAGCCCGGCAGGCAGCTGCAGCACTTGGCCCAGCAGCCCTTCTCAAAGTAGGTCGTGTAGACGATCACGGTGACGGGGAACCACGAGATGACGAGCACGTAGTCCATCGTGACGACGAGCGCGCCAAAGATGCCGAACGAGGCGATGAACGGGATCGTCGATGTCGCGGTCATGAGCAGCGCGAGCACGGTCGTCGCCGTCGTCGTAAACATGGCCGAGGCGGCCTGGCCGTACGTCCACTGCAGCCGCGTCTCGAGCGAGCCCGAGATGTTCGCCGGCTTCGAGCGCGACGCCTTCCACGTGTCCATGAAGACCTGCGCGCGGGCGGGCGCGCGGGCGGGCGTGGTGCGTGAGCGGCTGTGCGAGGGCGGGAGGCTGCGCCGTGGGGGCTGGCGCGCGGGGCGCGCGCAAGGGAAAAAATGCGGCGCACGAAAATGTCGTCGGCGCCGATGCAGAGGATGAGGAAGATGATGAGCGAGAAGGCGAAGATGTCGAGGCGCAGCTGCCACAGCACGAAGCGCCAAATGAACCACGCGAGCGGGAGCGACGCGACAATCTCGAACGTGCCCGTGAGCGCGAGGAAGAGCGAGCCGACGTTGAACCAGATGTACGCCCACACGAAGATGAGCGCGAGAACGGAGAGCAGCACGCCCTGAAACTGCACGTCCTGCTCGCGCCCCGTCACGCTCTCGGAGAAGAAGACGTTGATCGTCTTGCCGTTGACCGTACGGTTGTTGAACGTGCCCGCGCGCGCCGACGTCGCCGACACCTCGTCGATCGCCGTCGAGAGCGAGGCGAGGAGCGCAGGGCCGTACGTGGCGTCGCGGCGCCCAAAGATGCCGCCGGCGAGCCGCGCGCTCTGCTCGTTCCGGTCGTCGTCCGTGTTCTTGAAGCCGGGCAGCGGGTAGCCGATCGAGTAGCGCGAGCGCGCGTACTTGGTCGAAATGTCCTTCTCGCCGTCGCAGTCCTCGTTCTGCCGGTCGAGGAGGAACTTGGTCTCAAAGCCGGGCGAGCAGAGGTTGCGCTCGAGCAGCTTGTCCCACTCCGACTCATCCGCCAGCGTCGCCTGCCGCCAGTCGAAGACCGTCGAGCGGCACGGGAAGGTGCCCCAGTCGGGCGGCGGACCCGTCGAGAAGTTGGTGCCGAGCAGCTTGCCCGCGCAAAAGTCGTAGCTGCCGAGGCAGAAGCCGTCCTTGCAGCCATCCTTGTGCTGGTCCTTGTCCACGTGCACGTAGTTGAGCAGCGAGAGCGGCGCCGCGCACTTTGCGTCCTTCACCTCCTGGTCCTCGTCCTTGTAGTTGAGCCGGCAGCGCGCCGCCCAGTCAACGGCCATGATCGACCGCTCGACGGTCCGCATCTTCTCGACGTTCGCCTTGGTGAGCAGGTTGTCCGTGGCGATGTCCTCGTACGCGAGCACGACCTGGAAGAGCGTCGACGAGCGCTCCTGCTCCTCGTCGTCCTCCTCGTCGCTGTCCAGCCTGCGCGCGCGCCTGTCGTTGTCGGACGCGACGTACTGGTCCTGCTGCATCTCCTGGAACCCGAGCCCGCGCAGCACGACGGTCTCGTACTTGGGGTTGAACCACGGGATCGCGCTGCGTGCGGCGCGCGCGGTGCGGCGCGCGCGCGCGCGCGCATGGCATGAGGCGCGCGACGCGGCGAGGCGCGCGCGCGCGCGCGCTCGGCCATCTGCGCGCCGCTCAGAGCGCGCGCGCGCGCGACGGCGCACACAAGATGTCGAGGAAGCCGGCGCGGTTGCTCGTCTCGGCGCCGATGACCGCGATCGTGAGGATGATGATTGTCACCAGCATCGTCCACATGCACATGCACGGCCACCGCAGGATGACCTTGGTGATGCGCGCCACCTTAATCTCGCCCTCGCCGTCGTGCTCGTCATGCATCTGCACCACTGGCTCGGCCTTGGCCGGCGGGAGGGGCGGGGCGGACGGCGGCTTGGCGGACGCCGTCGACGCGTCGCTCTCAGGCACCGTGCGCGGCGGTGCTTCGGTGCTGCCCTCCATCCGCGGCTGTGCCGAGATGCGTCCGTTAGGAGAAGTGCGGGGAGGGGGTCGGCGAAGCGAAAGATGCTCGGCCTCTTTTCACTCGACTTTCGACGCGCCGAAGGATAGCAAAGGGACGCGGCCGGGAAATTGTTCGGGTGAGAACGAAAGTGTCCGAACTGGCAACTGCCGACCCCGTCAGGTGTTGTGGTCAGGCACTGGACAGTGGCAGACGGTGCTGGCCGTCGGGCGAACACGCGGCTGTCGCTGCAGCTGCCGGCGTGGCGTCTGGCGCGCCGCCGTGCGCGTCGCCGGCGGAAATGCCAAGGGTGTACGCCAGCTTCGCCTGAGTGTGCGTCAGGCCGCGCCCTCCCCCCGCGCCACTGCCGGCGAGCACGCTCAGCGCCTCCGCCGCGCCGCCCGCGTCCGCGCCGCGCCGCTCAGCCGCCTCGTGCGCGCGAAAGGCGAGCAGCCGCTCCTCCACCGTCCCTGGCGCGTAGTACACCTGCGAGCACAGCGAGGAACAGGTGGGCACACCGCGCCGCGCGTGAGTCGCGCCGCGCGCGTAGCGCGCGCCGCACGCGCGCACCCTTCCGAGCCGCCGCGGCGCGCGCGCGCACCGTGCACGTAACGTCGTGTCGTTGCCCGATGCGATGGCAGCGGTTGAGCGCCTGCTGCTCCTCGGCCTCGTATGGTAGCACATCGAGGAGGAAGACGTGGTGCGCGGCGACGAGGGTCAGGCCCGCGGCCGCCACGCCGGCATGCAGGAGGAAGACAGGCAGCGCGGGATCGGCGGCCCACTCAGAGACGGCGCGCGCCTGCGCCTCGCGCCGGCCGGCCGACGCGCACACCTTGCGGTGGCCGACGCCGTCGTCCGCGAGCGCGCGCGAGACGTACTCGATCATCAACCGATGCGCTGAAAGCACGACCGCCTTCTCGCGCCGCGCGAGGACGGGCGCGAGGTCGGCGAGGAGGCGGCGAAGCTTTGCCGAACGGTGCGCGCGCGGCTGCGACGCGTTGGGCGGTGCGGGCGGCTCGAGGCCCGTCGCGGCGCACAGGTGGTCAAGCAGCCGCGCGTCAAAGAGTGGCAGTGCCGGGATCGCGCGCGCCATTAAAGCCTCGCGTGCGGGCGGGCACGCCTCGTACTGCGCGCGCGTGGCGGCGGGCGTGAAGGCGGGCACACGGCACGTGCCCTCCGACGATGGGCCGGCGCCGTCCGTGCGCGCGGCGGCCGAGGCGACGGCGGCGGCGGGCGCGCTCGCGCGCTCGCCGCCGTCGGCGGCGGGCGGGCCAGCGTGCGTTTGCGCGGGTAATATCTCAATCAGCTCGTCGACAGAAAAGGCGCGCCGGCAGAGGGCGCACGTCGAGTCCGCCTGCGCCTGCCGATCGACGAGGGTCAGTCCGACTTGTGCGCGCATCGCGCGCGTGTATGAGACGTGTGCTGCCATGCACCCTCTGCACGTGAAGTGCGCGCAGCCCTGAATGATCACGGGCGGCCCGCACGCGCCGAGCGCGTCGTAGCAGATCGGGCACGTCGCGTTGACCGCCTCGCCGCGCGCGAGCGCGAGGAGCTCGGAGAAGCCGCGTTGCTCGACCTGCATGAGCGAGATGCCGTGCTGTTCGGCGTGCGTCATCTGCGCCGCGCGTTGCCCGATTGCCCCGATCGCCGCGCGCAGCCTCGCAACCTCGGCGCGCGCGGCGCGCGTGCGCGCAAGCACCTCCGCCGCGTGCTCGACGGCGTGAGCGCGCACGCAGTCAGCCGTGCACACGTGCTCGAGCGGCGAACGGCCCGTGTCGTCGCGCCACGAGCTTGCCGCACCGCGCGCGCGTCCTGCGCGCGGCCGCCAGCCAATGGGCGCAAGGAGGTGCAGCCGCGGCTGTGGCGCGGCCGGCTGCGGCGCGGCCGGCAGCGGGCCGGCCCACGGCCCGCGCTCGGCCGCGGCGAGAGGCATTTGTATTTGCAGCTCGACGAGCGGCCCAAGCGGTTCGGCCGCCGCCAACTGCGCGCGCGCGTCCGCGCCGGCGCGCGCGCGCGCGTCCGGCCGCGCGCGGCCGGACTTTGCGCGCGGTCGCTCTGAATCGGACGACGAGGCCGAGGCGGCGTCGGCGGCCTCGGCGCGCGCGACAGCGCCGGCAATCTTGCCCGCCGTGCGCGCCGCGGCGCGGCTGGCTCTCTTCGGCCGAGCGGGCGCGGCCACGATGGCGGCACGCGCACCGCCGCCGCCTGCGCCCGCGCCTGCGCCCGCGCCTGCGCCCGCGCCCGCGCCCATGCCCGAGCCCGCGCCCGAGCCCGCACCGCGCTTGGCGGCATCGCGCGCCTCGCGCGCCTCGCGCGCGGTGCGCGCGCACACCAGCGCCCACCAGCCGCCGCCAAAGAGGGCATGCACCTCGCGCCCGCCCGTGTCCGGCGCGAAGCGCGCGCCCTCCGCCGCGTCCACGCCGACCTCCGCCTCCGCCTCCGCCTCCGCCTCCGCCTCCGCCTTCGCCTCCGCCTCGACCTCCGCCTCGACCTCCGCCTCCGCGGCGTCGCGCGCGTGCAGAATCGCCGAGAGCAGCCGCGAGCGGAAACGCCACGCACGCGCCCAGAAGCGCGCGGCGGTGTGCGCGCGAGCGCCCGGCGCGAGCTCGGCGGCGTCCGCTCGCGCGCAATCGTTCCACGGACGGTACGCGAGCGGCGAGCACGTGACCACCTCCACCGCCCACCGCCAGCGGCCGCGCGCCGCGGCGCCCGTCGCATCCTCAAGCGCGGCGCCGAGCTGCGCGGCGCGGTGCGTGCACCGCGCGAGCTCCTCGCTGACGTCCGACACGACGACAGCGCGCGCGCGATTCCGCTCGTGCACGCCGGCCGACGCGCTCGCGCCGTACGAGACGAGACCCATCGCACCGGCGCCGCGCCGCATCGCGAGGGAGTCGTTGATGTCCGTGCCGCGCGTCAGCTTGCGGATCACGTCAGCGGGCAACATGCGTCGGATCCCGTCGAGCGGCGAGCGCACGCCGCCCGCGCCCGCGCCCGCAAGGCCGTGCTCGTTCAAAACCTGCGCGAACGCCTCCTCCTGCTCCGCGGCGAACCCCACCTCGAGCGCGTGCAGCAGTCGCAGCTGGTGCATGACGCCGCCGCCGCCGCCGAGCGCGCACGCCGTGCCGACGAGCTCGCGCAGCAGGCGAAGACCTTGCTCAACCTCCGTAGCGCCGGCGAAGCGCGCGACCGCCGCGCGGTGCGCGAACGCGCCACCAACGCCGCCGCCGCCAACGCCGCCGCCAACGCCGTTGCCGCCGAACCCCATGGCGGCGAGCGCGACGCTCCCCTCAATCCGCGCGCGAGCGCGCCCGACGAGCGCGCTCTCGACGAAATTGTAGACCGCGCGCTCCGAGGCGTAGAGGGCGACGGGCACGTAGGTGACGGTCTGCGCGGGCAGCTGCAGAATCGGCAGGCCCGTGCGCACGTCCGTCTGCGCCTTGGAGTGCCGCATCATGAGACCGGACAGGAGCACGCCAAGTGTGTCGAGCACACTCGGGTCCGCCTGCTCCCACGGCTTGCCTACGCACCACTGCCAGAAGCCGTCCTCGTGTCCGGCGCCGAAGGGGCTCACGCCGAGGAAGTTGAGCTCGCCGCGCAGGTCGTCGATCCCCGCGTACAGCGGCGTGCCGCTCACGAGCCACCGGCGGCGCGCGTGCAGCCGCTCGGCCGACTTTGCGACTTTGGTCGTAGCCGAGCGGACGTGCTGCATTTCGTCAAGGCACACGCGCGCCCAGCGCACGCTGCCGAGGACGCGGCTGCGCTCGAGCTCGCCATAGGATGCGAGGACCACGTCCGCCGCCTCGAGCTCGGCCACGGTGCACTGGCGCGCCTGCGGCCCATTGCTGCCGCGCAGCGCGCCTGCGCCGTCGGCCGCGCCAGCCGTGCCGGCCTCCGGCCGCGCGGGCGCCAGCTTGCCGAAGGTGAGGACGCGCAGCCGCGCGTCCGGAGTCGTCGATTTCTCAATCTCGGCCTCCCATTGGCCAATCAGCTCCTCTGGCGCAATCACGAGCGTTGCGCCGTGCGCCTCGCCGGCGCCGGCCGCGCCGGCGCCGCTGTTCGCAACGCCGACCAGCCGCGCCGCGCGGCGGCGGCCCGTAAGCGGCGCGCCAGCGGCGCCGGCGCCGGCGGCGCCGGCGGCGCGCGCGCGCTGCGCCGATGCGAGGATGAGTGCAACGATCTCGAGCGTCTTGCCAAGGCCCATCTCCTCACACAGCATCCCGCCCCAGATGGCCGGCGGCCGCTCGAGCCGCGCCTCGCCGAGCTGCGGTGAGTAGAAGAAGCTTGAGGGTGCGATGGTGGCGGCGGTGGCGGCTGTGGCGGCGGTGGCAGCGGCAGCAGCGTCCTTCGTTTCGTCGTCGATCCAGTCGGCCTCAGCAACCGCTCCGCTACCGCCGCTGCCACCATCACGCCCGCCGTTTGCGCCGCGTCCATCGGCGAACGAGCGCTCCTCCCAGAAAAGGCCGTTCACGCCTTCAGGCAGCATGGCGTCGTCTTCCATGTCGAGGAGCCATGCGAGTGTCTGGCGCTGGTACGGAAGCATGCGCAGCGCGAGGCCGGCGGGCTGCGCCTCGTCGCGCCCGCCCGTGTGCTCCGCCGCGTTGAGGATGTGCTCGGCGGAGAAGGGCGGCGCGCTGCATGGCCCGCGCGCGAACGAGGGGCCAGCAGGCGGCGGCGCGAGCTTGGAAAGCGCGCGCACGGGCGCGACCGGCGGCGTGAGGCGGTTGAAAATCGTGCGCGACAGCGCGCCGCCGTTCGTCTCAAAGTAGAGCCGGCTTGCGTAGACCGCGATGCGCAGCACGTGCGAGTGGCCGGTTCGCGGCTCGGCGGCCGCGCCGCGCGCCGCGCGCGGTGCGGCGCTGCCGCCGTCGCGGCCTCGGCCGCGGCCGCGGCCTCGGCCGCGGCCATCACGTGTCGCGCGGCCGCGCGCCGAGCCAGGCGCGCGCCTTGCCGCGCCGCCCGCACCCCCACCGTCACTGTTCTCGTCGCTCTTGTCGCCGCCGCCGCCCTCGTCGCCGCCCGCGCCCGCCGCGCCGCCCCGCGCGGGCGCGATCTCGGCGAGCTCGGCGATCGTGTTGAGCAGCGGCGTCCGCCAGAGGTAATCGTCGGGCGCGGCGAGGGAGCAGAGGGCGTCAAGCACGTCCACGTCATCCTCCGCGTCCGGCGTCACGCCGTCCGCCATGAGCGCCGCGAGCGAGATGGTGGGTACGACGAGCAGCTCGCCGGTCTCATCGTCCCACCATTCGCCCTGCGCGTTCCTGCCCCACATGGCCGTGGCCTTGCGCAGCTGGCCCGCAGGCTGGGCGTGCGCGACGTACGCGATGGCGGCACGCGGCGTGCTCACACGCATCTCCACCGTGCCGATCAGCCGCAGCAAGTCGCCCGACCGGCCGCGGCTCGCCGATTCCTGCGCGCCCGCCTTGCTCGCCCACGCGCTCGATGCGCTCGGGCTGAGCGCGAGAAAGGTGCCCGCGCGCGCGTCGAGGGTGGGCTTGCGCGCAACGGCTAGCGTGATGCACGTCGTGCGCGCGCGCTTCACCGAGCTCGCCTGCACACCCGACGGCCGTGCGCGCGCGTTCTTGGCCATCGACGGCGCGCCCCTCTGATCTGAGAGCCGCTTGTGTCCCGTTCGTGGCGATGGCGCCGCGCGCGTGGCACGGCGCGCTCGCGCTCGCGCTCGCGCTCGCGCTCGCGCTCGGCCTATCGCGCAGCCTGGCCGAGGGGAGCACGACGGTCGCGTCGCCGCCCACGCCCAAACCGCGTGCGCTGCTGCGCCAGCTCCGCGCCGCCGGCGCGTCGCAGCCGTGGCTGCCGCCCGACCGCGCCGCGCGCCTCAACGCGCAGCTTGCCGCGTGCGCGTCGGAGTCGTGCGTGCTGATCGACGGAAACAATGGTGCGCTCGGCGCGCGCGCGCGCGCTCTCGTGCGCTGCACAGACTGTGTCTTTGCCGTTTCGACGCGCGCGCGCGCGTGCACCGATCGCGCGCCGCGCCGCGCGCGTCCGTCCTCGCAGTGCGCGGATACCACGGCTTTCGCTGGTCAAGCACGCGGCTCGAGGCGCTCGTCCGCGCGTGGGCGCGGGTGCACGACCTCGACGGGCGTGTCGTCGTCGTTTGGGATCATGGCGCCTGCTCGTGCGCGTTTGCGGCCGACGGCGTTGGCCTAGCGTTTGCCGGCCCTAGCGCGACGGCGGACGACCTGATTGCCGCGCAGACGGGCGTGCTGCTCCGCGCGGGCGCGCGCCGCGTCTGGGTCGCCACCTCAGACCGCGAGCTCGTGCAGCGCGCGACGGCCGCGGACGGCGCGCTCGCCGCGCTGCCCGCGCCCGCAGCGCGCGGCTCGGCGCGCGTGCGCGTGCGTGCCATCAGCTCGGGTGATTTTGCCGCGCTGATCGCGCCGCTTGCAGAGACGATGGGTGCCGAGCGCAGCGCGGCGAACGCCGGCGCGGCCGCGGCCGCGGCCGCGGCCGCGCTCGCGCTCGCGCCTGGCGGCGTGCCGCTGGCAGAGGCTGCCGACGCCGTGGACGAACCAGCCCGGGGCGTTGACGCTTCGCTCGAGTGCGTGGCGCCCGAACCAGCCCCAGGCGTTGACGCTTCGCTCGAATGCGTGGCGCCCGAGCTGGCGCCGTCGTCCGCGGCGCCCGCGGACCCGTTCGGCGCGTGGTTTGAGGAGTCAGAGGCCGAGCTGCGCGCGCACACCTCGACGACCTCGCCCGCGCGCCGCCGGCCGCGCCGCGCGCGCCGCGCGCGCGCCGGGCGAGGGCCGTTGGTGCGTAGCTCTCTTTTTAAAGAGCAGACGTGGCATCGGGTCGTGCTCGCGGAGCGCCTTCGACGGTTACTCTCGCGCGGCGCGGCCGTTTGCGACGCGTCGTCTGTCGAGGGCGGCGCCGACGGCGGCGCGGCGTGGCTCGCCGCGTATGTACGCGCTTTCAACGACGCGTGCGGCGAGCGCGCGCGGCCGCGCCCTCTCCTCGACGACCGCCGGCTGGACGGCGATGGCCGCGCGGCGCTGCTTCGCTTTGCGCGCTCGCTTGACGAGGCGGCGCGCGGCGGTGGCGCGTTGGACTCTGACGGCGCGGCGGGCGCTGATACGCCCGCGGGCAGCGCGCACGCGCCGGACGCGTCCGGTGCGAGCGCGGGCGCGCGCGTCGCGGCCATGGCGGTGGCCGCTGAGTACGCGCGGCCCAAACTTACGCGCAGGGAGCGTCGGGTGCTCCGATCGACGCGCGCGCGGCATGCGGACGCGCACGGGCGCGCGGAGGGCGCGCTGAGCCCACTTGGTGAGCGCCAGGCCGCGCTCGCCGCGCTCGACGTGTGGCTCTCGCGCGAGCCCGACGTCGCGGGGCACGAGCTACGTGCGAGCGATGGCAGCAACGACTCGGACGCGCGACCGGTCGGCGCTGATGGAAGCGGCGACGCATCCAGCGGCGACGCGTCGCCGTCTGCATTGGCGATGGACGCGTTGGGCTTGTGATGCCGTGCGCTGGACGGGGTCTGCCCGGAGCGCGCGTGAGGCGCAAGGCATCAGACTCGGTCAGTCCACATTGCCGCCAGCGCTCGTCATCGGCGCCACTCGGGTTGAAGCGTCGCGTCGACGTCGAGCCGCGCCACGGGGATGAGCGTGCTGTACCGGATTTTGCCAGCCCCGAGCTTTGTGCCGTCAGCGGACGCTGGCCTGCACGCGAGGACAGCACGCGGCGCCTTGCGCATCGCCGATCGTGCTGGCACGCGTGCCTCCAGCGCCTGCGCGACGGTCTGGTAACAGAAGACGCCGCCATGCGCCTCGGATCCGTGCTTGAGCCCGGAGGCGGCACGCCCGATCTTGTACTCAAGCCGCCTTCCCGCGAAGATGGAGAAGTAGCGCGTTTGCGCGTCACGCTCCTCTGTCGCGACGGCCTTGTAAACGATCCGCGCTGGCGCCGCGAGCCCGAGCGCTGACTCGCTCGCAAATAGCACAGTCGAGCCAGAGGGGAGCGCAGCGCCACCAAAGCTGTGGTGGTGGGGCAGCGACGACCGCTGCCGCCGTTGCCACTCCGGGCACCGGCGCACATTGACGTCCATGTCTTCCATTCTTGCTGTTTCGACTGTTACTGTATTCACCGCCCGCAAGCATCAGCATTCGGAATCGACGCCGCGTGTTCGCGCAGGCGCTGCCGAGCCGTGCGCAGAAGCGGACAAAGAAGCGGGCGCGGGACGTGGATGGCCAACAGCGACGTACAGCATCGTCTTGTGCAGGCCTGCCAATCTGTTCTTTGGCCTCACGATCACATCGTTCTCGCTCTACGTGTCGGCCAGGGAAGCGAGAAATCGCCGAACAGCTGTTTTCCTCATATTTTCCTCAGGCGGCGACTTCCGGAAAATTATTCACCCCATCGGGGTTTATTTAACCACGTCCGAAGCAAATCGGCTGCGGGATACCAAGCAAGTGGTCGAGCGGCCGGCGCGGAGCCACCAAGTCCCCGCGACCCAGGACCCTCGTGCACGCCCAAGTCCAATGCTCACTCAGCAGCCGCCGTCGCCAACAGGGCAGGTGAAAGACGCCGATGGCATGCGTCCGGTCGACAAGCACGACGGCGAGGACGAGATTAAGGTGGCGCGCATCACCAAGGTCATCCTGCGGTGGCCGTGCACGTGCATGTGGACGATGCTGGTGACAATCATCGTCCTCACGATCGCGGTCATCGGCATCGAAACCGGCAACCGCGCCGGCTTCCTCGACATCTTGTGCGCGCCGCGCGCGCGCGCGCGCTCCGAGCGGTGCGCAAATGGCTGTGCGCGCACGCGCGCGCGCGCGCCTCGCCGCGACGTGCGGCTCACACCGCGCGTGTACGCATGTGATGTCGCGCGCGACGGCGCGCCGCGCACCCACGCAGCGCGATCCCGTGGTTCAACCCCAAGTACGAGACCGTCGTGCTGCGCGGGCTCGGGTTCCAGGAGATGCAGCAGGACCAGTACGTCGAGTCCGACAACGACAGGCGCGCGCGCAGGCTGGACGACGACGAGGACGACGACGAGGATCAGGAGCGCTCGTTGACGCTCTTCGAGGTCGTGCTCGCGTATGAGGACATCGCCACGGACAACCTGCTCACCAAGGCGAACGTCGAGAAGATGCGGACCGTCGAGCGGTCGATCATGGCCGTTGACTGGGCGGCGCGCTGCCGGCTCAACTACAAGGACGAGGACCAGGAGGTGAAGGACGCAAAGTGCGCGGCGCCGCTCTCGCTGCTCAACTACGTGCACGTGGACAAGGACCAGCACAAGGATGGCTGCAAGGACGGCTTCTGCCTCGGCAGCTACGACTTTTGCGCGGGCAAGCTGCTCGGCACCAACTTCTCGACGGGTCCGCCGCCCGACTGGGGCACCTTCCCGTGCCGCTCGACGGTCTTCGACTGGCGGCAGGCGACGCTGGCGGATGAGTCGGAGTGGGACAAGCTGCTCGAGCGCAACCTCTGCTCGCCCGGCTTTGAGACCAAGTTCCTCCTCGACCGGCAGAACGAGGACTGCGACGGCGAGAAGGACATTTCGACCAAGTACGCGCGCTCGCGCTACTCGATCGGCTACCCGCTGTCCGGCTTCAAGAATGGAGACGACGACCGGAACGAGCAGAGCGCGCGGCTCGCCGGCGGCATCTTTGGCCGCCGCGACGCCACGTACGGCCCTGCGCTCCTCGCCTCGCTCTCGACGGCGATCGACGAGGTGTCGGCGACGTCGGTGAACGCGGGCACGTTCAACAACCGTACGGTCAACGGCAAGACGATCAACGTCTTCTTGTCCGAGGGCGTGACGGGGCGCGAGCAGGACGTGCAGTTTCAGGGCGTGCTGCTCTCCGTTCTCGCGCTCGTCTTCGTGTGGGCGTACATCTGGTTCAACGTCGGCTCGCTCTTCCTCGCGCTCACGGGCACGTTCGAGATTGTCGCGTCGCTCCCGCTCGCGTGGTTCATCTGGCGCTTCGTGCTGTGGCAGCTGCGCATCGACATCTTCGCCTTCTCGCTCATCATCTTCCTCATCCTCTGCATCGGCGCCGACGACATTTTTGTGCGCCGCCTTTTTCCCTTGCGCGCGCGCCGCGCGCCAGCCCCCACGGCGCAGCCTCCCGCCCTCGCACAGCCGCTCACGCACCACGCTCGCCCCCGCGCGCCCGCCCGCGCGCAGGTCTTCATGGACACGTGGAAGGCGTCGCGCTCGAAGCCGGCGAACATCTCGGGCTCGCTCGAGACGCGGCTGCAGTGGACGTACGGCCAGGCCGCCTCGGCCATGTTTACGACGACGGCGACGACCGTGCTCGCGCTGCTCATGACCGCGACATCGACGATCCCGTTCATCGCCTCGTTCGGCATCTTTGGCGCGCTCGTCGTCACGATGGACTACGTGCTCGTCATCTCGTGGTTCCCCGTCACCGTGGTCGTCTACACGACCTACTTTGAGAAGGGCTGCTGGGCCAAGTGCTGCAGCTGCCTGCCGGGCTGCCGCGTCGACGCGACGCCGCCGGGCGAGCCCGTGCCCGAGCGCAAGTCGGTCATCTTCATCCGCGACAGGATCGCGCCCGTCTTCTTCAAGTATCGGCACCTCATGTTTGGCACCGGCATGCTGCTCATCGTCGCCATGTGCGCGGTGCTCGGCGTCCTGTACGAGATCGCCGAGGACTTCCCCGACTTTTACGTGCCGGCGCACCCGTTCGCTGCGTACACCGCGATCACGCGCGACAAGTTCTTCACGGCGGATGACTGGAAGCACTCGGTCACGATGGTCTACGGCCTCGACCCGGATGAACCCGTCACCCGCTCGCTCAACGGGCAGCTCACGCTCGACATCCAGAACGAGGAGGAGCTCGTGCGGAACTTTGTCAAGATTGACTTCAACGAGGACATGCAGTGGAAGCTGTGGGACGACTGCTCCGAGCTGCGCAAGGACCGCAAGCTCGTGGTCGGGCAGGAGGTGTACTGCCTGCTCAACGACCTGCAGAAGTGGAACCCCGGCGCGTGGCCGTACAAGAAGGAGAAGGACCTGCGCAAAGCGCTCGAAAAGTACTACGACTCGAACGAGTACAGCGACATCGAGATTGAAAACTACGCGTTTTACACGGGCTTCGTCGCGGACGGCGACGAGGGCATCAAGGCGTACTGGGTGAGCTACAACGCCACCATCCCCAAGGAGGCCGCCTCGGGCCCCGCGTCGCTCAAGAAGTGGCAGAACCGGTGGGAGGAGGTGGCGGACAACGACTGCGCCGCGCCATGCTACCCGCACATGAACAACCCGCCGATCAGCCGGCCGGTCAGCTGGGAGTTCATGACCATCATGTGCGCCGCGCGCCAAGTGTGCGACCCACCCGCGCGCATGGCCCCATGCGCCGCCGCGCTCGAATCGCGCGCTCATCCCCACCTCCACGCATCTGGGTCGCGCCGCGCTTGGCCGGGCGCGCTTGCAGTGGCATCTTGGAGGAGAACGTGTGGTCGACCATGTTCTCGTCCGTCGCGTGCGCGTGGGTGGTGCTCGTCATCGTGACGCGCAACTGGTGGATCTCGTCAATGGTCGCCGTGATCATCGTGGCCATCATGGCGTCCGTCATCGCGACGGTCTTCACGATCGGCTACATCATGGACATCTTCGTCTCCACGTTCGTCGCGCTCACCATCGGCTTGGCGATCGATTACTCTGTCGTACGCGCGCGCGCCGCCGCCCCTGCGCCGCTCGGCCCTGCGACGCCGAGCCGAACGCCAATCTCACGCGCCGCGCGCGCGTCTCCCCGCGTCCGCGCGCCCGCCCGCCACGCAGCACATCGCCCACTTTTACAACCACGCGCCGGGCAGCCGCTTCGAGCGCGCGCAGCACGCGATGGCCGAGATCGCCGTGTCGGTGATCGGCGGCGCGGTGACGACCATCTTCGCGGGCCTGCCGCTCTTCGCGGCGCCGACGGCGACTAACTCGCTCTTCGGCTTCTTCATCTTCTTCACGTCGCTCTGGTCCCTCCTCCTCACCTTCCTCGTCTTCATCCCCGCGCTCATGATCTTTGGGCCCGAGAACAGGCAGGGCACGTTCGACTCGCTCATCAACTGCTTCGGGAGCAGGCATTCGCGCGCGGCGGTAGCTTCAAGCCTCTCTGCATGAGTTGCACTCGGAGCCGGGCGCTTGCCGGCGGTCGTACCATTGATGAGACCCAAAAACCAAAAAAAAGCAGCGAGCGCGGTTGTCATGCCGTCGTCACTGCGAGTCGGCCCCGCCCTCAGATCGCCCGGCTGATCTGAACGCGTCGCTGCGGTCGGTCAGACTCGCCCCCACGCTGCTGCTCGGCGCGCCGCTCCGTGCCGTCGTCCGCCCGCTGCGCAGCTCAGTGCTATTAGTAGTTGCCGTCGTCTCGCTGCGCGCGCGCCCCGTGTCCGAGTCGGTATTCGTCGCACTCGCCGCCGAGCGGCTCATCCCCGTCGTACGGCCGTGCGCTCGGGACGACGTCGCAGACGAGCGCGCGGTCGCACGAACGGAACGCGGCTCGCGTGGCGAGCTCGCAGCCGCCGGTGTGCGAGCGCGCGCGGGCTCGGCTGGTTCGTCAGGCTCGTCGTCGAGAGGCATCGCGGCGAGGCCGCCGATGAGCGCTTCGAGGAGTAGCTCGGTGGTGAGCTCGGCGTGCGCCGCGCCGAGCGGCCGCTCGGGCGCGGCATCCTCCCGCCGCTGCGCGACGGCGAGCGAGCGCTGCATGAGTGTCTCGGCGAGCAGCTCGTCCGTAACGGTCGCCATCGCGTCGCGCAGCAGCAGGTTGTCGCCCGCGAGCGCAAGCTTGTGCGCGAGCGCGTCGAAGAGAAGTCGCTCGAGCAGGACGGCCTGGCAGACGCCATCGATGTAAATCGCTTCAGTGTCCGAGGCCAAGTGGGGCAGGTGGAGCGGCGGCTCGCCCGGCGCGCGCGCGCGCGTGCCGCGCGTGAGCCATTGTGAGGCGGTTTCGGAGCGGTGCTCGGCGAGCGCGTCGAGCGCGCTCTCCATGCACGCCTCGCGCAGCGCAGCGTCGAGCAGCTGATCCGCCTCGACCTCGGCGAGAGCCTCTAGCGCGACGCGCCGCATGTAGCGCGCGGAGAGCGCGACGCCGACGACCAGCCCATCGTACGCGCGCGCCGCGCGTCGGCGCGTGAGCAAATCGTCCACGAGCTCGGACAGCGCGGCGCGCGCCGCCGCGTCCGCCTCCTCCGCCAAAAGCGGCGCGAGCACGCGCTCGAGCAGCGCGGCGTGTAACGGCGGCGCGGGCGGGCCATCGGACGGCCGCGGAGGCGCCGAGCGGGCGATCGCGAGTGCGTGCGAGCGAGCCGCCACGCGCAGCGGACCGTCCGCGAGCCCAGCGGCGGGCACGTTGGCCGCTGCGGCGCGCGCTGCTTGGTAGCCGGTACCGGCGACCGGCGCGTCCGGCGGGCGGTGCGGCGAATCGGCTCGCGCGCGGGCTGCGTCGGCCGCCGCCGCGACGCGCGCCACGGCGGCGCCAAGCGCCCGGCGCTGCGCAACGAGCGCACCAGCGAGCTCGCGGACCGCCGAGCGCGCCGCGTCCTCTGCGAGCTCGCGCACGACCTGCTCGAGCAGATGGGTCGACAGGCTGCGGCTGAGCGCCGTTGCGCCGGGCGCGCCGGGCGTCGGCCCGAGCCCGAGGTTGTCAAGAGCGCTGGGCGCGCGCATCGCGGCCGTTGCGCGCGCTATGGCGCCCGAGTCGGCCGTGCTCGCGTGCGCGAGCGCCGCGCGTCCGACGGACATCACCAAAGGCCACTGGAACAACGGTCGAGGTGGGCAGCCATGCTGCTGTCGAATGCAGCCGCGGCCAGCCTACTGGGGTTTCTTTATGCGGCGGACAGCTCTGCATAAAGAAAGCGTCGGGCACTTCGTTCGTTTGCGGAGGAGACGACCCGTAGAACGCTAAGCGGGCGTCTCCCCCGCATAGCGATGTGGACGGGCGGGGTCTCGCGGGCGTACTGCTTACGCCGCCGCCGCGGCGGCGGCCGGAGCGGTCGGCTGCCGAACAAAGGTCGGCCGGCAGGTGGCTTGCACTCCTCTGCCTCGTTGCCGTCGCGAGAAACACTACGAGCCCCAACACGAGCCTCAACTCCCAACGCGCGGGTGCGGCGGGGTCGATCGACATTCCGTCGGTGATGTCGGTGACGTCGGCGATGTGTGGAGTCATCGCGCGGCGCGTGCGGGCGCCGCTTCGTGCTCGCTGCGACAGGAGCGTGCTTTCACACCCACCAGCCCCCCACCCACCCCTCCACCTCCCCTCCCCGAGCAGCGGGGTAATCCACGCTCCGCGCTCACGCTCCGATCGAGCGCGCGAGCCGCCCACGCCGCGCGCCCACGCCGCTCGCCCACGCCGCTGGGCCGACTCCAGCAGGTGCCGGCGAGGCGCCACCGCGCCTGACACGGCCACAAGCCGCAGCCACGCCTCTCGTCTCCCTACGCTGCGCGTCCGCGCTCGCCAGCTCTGAGGTCAAGGACGGCCGCGCTCACAGCCGTCGTCGCCTGCGCCGCACTATCTGTGGCGCGGTGAGGACCACCCGCGTAATGCGGGCGGATGCGACTTTGGCTGGAAACAACGCGTGCGCGGGCCGTCGTAGCTAAAATAACGCACACGGTCAGCATACAACGTTGCTTGTTCGCCACGCACGCGATCGGCGCGCCGTGGTACTCTGCGCGCAGGTACATCTCACCTTCCGCCGCGCGCTGCACTGCGCGGCGCGCAGTCGGTTCAACGACGGACTCGTCGTCGAGCGCCTCCGGCTTGTAGCGCCTGAACACGCCCGACGGGCGACAAGCTTCGCCTTTGTCCAGCGGCCAGCTGCAGCCAAGCGGAGCAGCAAGTTTTCGGAAAAGTTTGCGGAGAAATAGCACGGAAATGGCTGCCGCTGGGCGTGGCGCGAGCGCGCGGCGCGGGCGCGGCAGCGGCGGCCGGCGTTGCATGCATGCTGCTGCTGCTGCGCACGTCGTGTGTGCGCTCGTGACGCGCCGTTGCGCGCTGCGTGTGCGCGCTTTGCGCTCGACGCACGCGGGTGCTGCAGCTGGGCGTAGGGCACGCCACGGTCGCGCAGTGGGGCATTCGGCGCGAGCGCGCGGCGCGGGCGCGGCAGCGGCGGCCGGCGTTGCATGCATGCTGCTGCTGCTGCGCACGTCGTGTGTGCGCTCGTGACGCGCCGTTGCGCGCCGCGTGCGCGCGCTTCGCGCTCGACGCACGCGGGTGCTGCAGCTGGGCGTAGGGCACGCCACGGTCGCGCAGTGGGGCATTCGGCGCGAGCGCGCGGCGCGGGCGCGGCAGCGGCGGCCGGCGTTGCATGCATGCTGCTGCTGCTGCGCACGTCGTGTGTGCGCTCGTGACGCGCCGTTGCGCGCCGCGTGCGCACGCTTTGCGCTCGACGCACGCGGGTGCTGCAGCTGGGCGTAGGGCACGCCACGGTCGCGCAGTGGGGCATTCGGCGCGAGCGCGCGGCGCGGGCGCGGCAGCGGCGGCCGGCGTTGCATGCATGCTGCTGCTGCTGCGCACGTCGTGTGTGCGCTCGTGACGCGCCGTTGCGCGCCGCGTGCGCGCGCTTTGCGCTCGACGCACGCGGGTGCTGCAGCTGGGCGTAGGGCACGCCACGGTCGCGCAGTGGGGCATTCGGCGCGAGCGCGCGGCGCGGGCGCGGCAGCGGCGGCCGGCGTTGCATGCATGCTGCTGCTGCTGCGCACGTCGTGTGTGCGCTCGTGACGCGCCGTTGCGCGCCGCGTGCGCGCGCTTCGCGCTCGACGCACGCGGGTGCTGCAGCTGGGCGTAGGGCACGCCACGGTCGCGCAGTGGGGCATTCGGCGCGAGCGCGCGGCGCGGGCGCGGCAGCGGCGGCCGGCGTTGCATGCATGCTGCTGCTGCTGCGCACGTCGTGTGTGCGCTCGTGACGCGCCGTTGCGCGCCGCGTGCGCGCGCTTTGCGCTCGACGCACGCGGGTGCTGCAGCTGGGCGTAGGGCACGCCACGGTCGCGCAGTGGGGCATTCGGCGCGAGCGCGCGGCGCGGGCGCGGCAGCGGCGGCCGGCGTTGCGTGCATGCTGCTGCTGCTGCGCACGTCGTGTGTGCGCTCGTGACGCGCCGTTGCGCGCCGCGTGCGCGCGCTTCGCGCTCGACGCACGCGGGTGCTGCAGCTGGGCGTAGGGCACGCCACGGTCGCGCAGTGGGGCATTCGGCGCGAGCGCGCGGCGCGGGCGCGGCAGCGGCGGCCGGCGTTGCATGCATGCTGCTGCTGCTGCGCACGTCGTGTGTGCGCTCGTGACGCGCCGTTGCGCGCCGCGTGCGCGCGCTTCGCGCTCGACGCACGCGGGTGCTGCAGCTGGGCGTAGGGCACGCCACGGTCGCGCAGTGGGGCATTCGGCGCGAGCGCGCGGCGCGGGCGCGGCAGCGGCGGCCGGCGTTGCATGCATGCTGCTGCTGCTGCGCACGTCGTGTGTGCGCTCGTGACGCGCCGTTGCGCGCCGCGTGCGCGCGCTTTGCGCTCGACGCACGCGGGTGCTGCAGCTGGGCGTAGGGCACGCCACGGTCGCGCTGTGGGGCATTCGGCGCGAGCGCGCGGCGCGGGCGCGGCAGCGGCGGCCGGCGTTGCATGCATGCTGCTGCTGCTGCGCACGTCGTGTGTGCGCTCGTGACGCGCCGTTGCGCGCCGCGTGCGCGCGCTTTGCGCTCGACGCACGCGGGTGCTGCAGCTGGGCGTAGGGCACGCCACGACCGCTCTATCCGCATGTGCTCCTTGCGCGCGCGCGTGCTGTGCGCCGCAGCCGAGCTCGCTGCCGATGCGCCGGGCGTGCCGTTGCGCAGATTGCTCGAGCGCGAGTGGATCATACAGCAAGACATCACGATTCTTGTGTGCGATTCCCGCAGGCAGCTCAGCGGTCGACCTATGCGCACGGCTCAAGGCCGAGCTCCTCGCGCACGAGTCCGTCGACCGAGCTGCGCGCCATCGTGCAGCTCGTGTGTCTTTACATGCGAGCTCAAATTGATCTCCTCCTGCCCTTCGCGCTACGGCCAGTCGGACACCCGCCGCTGCCAGGCCGCCGAGCGACGGGCGGCTGCCGTCGGCGGCGAGCGGCGGCGCGCGTGAGCTTAGCTCGACGAGGAGCTTTTTGTTGGGCAGCCGGGCAAGGTGAGCCCGGACCTGGCGCGTTTCAACTTGTTCCCGCCGGTCCGCGCGCTCGTCATCGGCTCGTTTGGCGAGTGGTCGGCCGGCCTCGCCGACCTGCTCGCCACCTTCTCGCACATGGGCGCGGACGCGTGGATGGCGCGCATGGGCGCGCCCTCGCACGACGTCGCCCAGGCGGCGCTCGAGCGGCACATGCGCCTTCACTTCGCCACGTGCGTCGTGCGTGGGCACACGCAGCTCCTGCTCGCGAGTGCGCAGATGGCGCGCGGGCAGGAGGCGGCGGCGGCAGGCACCGGTATTTCCCGCTGCCGGCGTGCGCACGGTCGTCGTCCTGACTTTGGACCTGCTCCGTGCGCGCTCTCTCGCCCGCTGTATTTGTCGCGCCTCGCCCTGTGCACGCTCCGCGTCTCCGCCTGCTGCCACGCCTCCGTCGACTCGCCCGAGAGCGCAAGTATGGAGTTCACCAATGCACCCACAGCAGCTGCCGTGCACCGTACGCCCGTACGGCACTCGCTGCCGAAATGAACACCCGCCGCTTGGCCACGCGCTGCCGGATTGAACACGCGCTCCACCCCTTCTCTTCGTCGTCTTGGCGCGCGCCGGGGAGAACAGGGCGACCGCGCGCGCGCCTGTGTCATTGCCGGCGGCGAGCTGGCCACGCGCCCGCAAAGGCGACGAAGGGTCCTGCGTGGCGATGCATGCTGGACGCGCAGAGACGGCTGCAGCAGCGAGGGCGCAGGAGACCTGTAAAAGGCTCGCGGAGGCCATCATCCTCAACCTCGCTACAGCCGGGGCGCCCGTCTCAGCCGAGACCTGGATGGCGCAGCGCTGCGCCGCTGCCGCCGCGCGCGCCTCGCCTGCGTCCACCGAGCGGCCTTTGCACGCCGCCGCACAGACGTTCCAGGGTACAACCGACTTTGTGTCATACTTTGTCGCCATCCAGGACAAGCTCGGCCAAGGCGACTCGACGTTCACCAAATTGTCAAAAGCGTGCTGCAGCACGTCGTCGTGGTCGCCCTCCCTAATTTGGACGCCGAGGATTTGCTGCGCGACGCGGTGCTCCGCGAGCGCGTGGTCGACGCAAAGCTAGTCTTCGCCTTTTGTTCGCGTGGCGACTACGACGGTGAACACGATAAGAAAAGGCGCGGCCGCGGCGCTGGTGACGGCGGTGACGGCGGCGACGGCGGTGACTGCGGCGATGGCGACCGCGGCGGCGGCTGCGGCGACGGCGATGGCGACGGTGACGGTGACGGGCGTGGGGGCTCGACAATGAAGGCTCGCACACGGGCGGTGGGCACGAGAGCTTGGAGGACGACGAGCACGGCGGCCTGAGGCTTTGGGAGGGGAATGTGAGGCGGTGCGCGATGGCACGCCGCCCTGCATGCCAAAGCCACTCACTCTGCCACTCACTCTGCCGTCTCTTCCGCTCAAGGACGCCATCAGCAGCATCGCAAAGCTGGTCGTGAGCGAGTTTGGGGCCGTGCCTGCTGCGCCTGCCGCGCTCACCGCCGCCGCCGAATAGCGCATGCGCGAGGAGGGCATGTGTGCGGACGGCGGCTCCCGTGACGCCGCGGGCGCGGCCGACACACACGTGTCGAGATTCGCGAAACGCAAACAGGCAAGAATTCGCTGAGGAAGGCGGTGAGTAAGCCATCCCCTCTCCACCAGGCGGCCGAGTGAGTGGATGCGTCGGGGCATAGATGGCGTCCCTCCTCGTTGAGCTCCTGGTTATTAGTCGCTGGTAGAACAATTTCACTAGGGCGTACGCTATCGAGCAATGGCCAGGAGCTAAGCAAGGTCGGACTACGGAGAGGTGTATTCCGAGGCGCTGAGAATGGGCGCTGCGACCGTTCAATGGCCAGCCCTGGTGGGGACAATGCACGCCGACCTCGAGACGCGCATCGAATTAGCGCGCCCAGTCTGCCTGCGGCGCCGCTTGGACGCTGCGCGCCGAGCAGCCGCGCCGCGGGCTTGCGCGGCCCTGCGCCAAGCGGACGAGCGCATCCTACACTCGAAACTAGCCTGCGAGCCGCGCAGCCCGGTCGCGGCAGCGGCGTGCAGCAGCGCGCAGCAGGCACGACGAGCGCAAAATACAGCAGCATGCTTAGCCACCGCGCTAAGCAGCCACGTATCCGCTGCGCGCTTGCACCGACAGCCGTGGCGCAGCGTGCCCTACGACGCGCAGCAACAGCAGCAGCACGCAACGCCGGCCGCCGCTGCCGCGCCCGCGCCGCGCGCTCGCGCCGAATGCCCCACTGCGCGACCGTGGCGTGCCCTACGCCCAGCTGCAGCACCCGCGTGCGTCGAGCGCAAAGCGCGCACACGCAGCGCGCAACGGCGCGTCACGAGCGCACACACGACGTGCGCAGCAGCAGCAGCATGCATGCAACGCCGGCCGCCGCTGCCGCGCCCGCGCCGCGCGCTCGCGCCACGCCCAGCGGCAGCCATTTCCGTGCTATTTCTCCGCACTTTTCCGAAAACTTGCTGCTCCGCTTGGCTGCAGCTGGCCGCTGGACAAAGGCGAAGCTTGTCGCCCGTCGGGCGTGTTCAGGCGCTACAAGCCGGAGGCGCTCGACGACGAGTCCGTCGTTGAACCGACTGCGCGCCGCGCAGTGCAGCGCGCGGCGGAAGGTGAGATGTACCTGCGCGCAGAGTACCACGGCGCGCCGATCGCGTGCGTGGCGAACAAGCAACGTTGTATGCTGACCGTGTGCGTTATTTTAGCTACGACGGCCCGCGCACGCGTTGTTTCCAGCCAAAGTCGCATCCGCCCGCATTACGCGGGTGGTCCTCACCGCGCCACAGATAGTGCGGCGCAGGCGACGACGGCTGTGAGCGCGGCCGTCCTTGACCTCAGAGCTGGCGAGCGCGGACGCGCAGCGTAGGGAGACGAGAGGCGTGGCTGCGGCTTGTGGCCGTGTCAGGCGCGGTGGCGCCTCGCCGGCACCTGCTGGAGTCGGCCCAGCGGCGTGGGCGAGCGGCGTGGGCGCGCGGCGTGGGCGGCTCGCGCGCTCGATCGGAGCGTGAGCGCGGAGCGTGGATTACCCCGCTGCTCGGGGAGGGGAGGTGGAGGGGTGGGTGGGGGGCTGGTGGGTGTGAAAGCACGCTCCTGTCGCAGCGAGCACGAAGCGGCGCCCGCACGCGCCGCGCGATGACTCCACACATCGCCGACGTCACCGACATCACCGACGGAATGTCGATCGACCCCGCCGCACCCGCGCGTTGGGAGTTGAGGCTCGTGTTGGGGCTCGTAGTGTTTCTCGCGACGGCAACGAGGCAGAGGAGTGCAAGCCACCTGCCGGCCGACCTTTGTTCGGCAGCCGACCGCTCCGGCCGCCGCCGCGGCGGCGGCGTAAGCAGTACGCCCGCGAGACCCCGCCCGTCCACATCGCTATGCGGGGGAGACGCCCGCTTAGCGTTCTACGGGTCGTCTCCTCCGCAAACGAACGAAGTGCCCGACGCTTTCTTTATGCAGAGCTGTCCGCCGCATAAAGAAACCCCTCTGTACTGCCGCGGCCGCTCGCCTGCGCCAGTCCAGCGTGCGTGGACGCCGCCTGCGCGAGCGGCGGAGGAACGTTGCCGGCGCGCGCGATGGCGGCACCGCCCGCGCTGTGCGTGGACGAGCTGCCGCGCATCTCGGCGCGCATCACTGCGTCCGCTGGCTTTGGCGACGAGCCCGTGCCGACCGCGCTCGCTGCGGACGGCGCGACGATCGCTGTCGGCACATCGGATGGCAGCGTGCTCCTCTTCTGCATGCCGGCGGAGGAGCTCGTGCGCACGCTCGCCGTCGAGCGCACGGGCGCGCGCGCGCGCGCTGATGATGACGCCGTCTGCGCAATCGACCTCGCGAGCCTCGCAGAACGTCTCGTCGCGGCGCATCGCGGTGGGGCAGTCGTTTTATGGGATCTTCTCCGCTGCGCGCCTGTCTGGCGCTTCTCGCCGGAGGCGCGCGCGCGCGGCGCGCTCGCGCGCGCGCTGCTCGGTGCAGGCGAGGCGTCTGCGCCGAGTGGCGCGCAGCACGCGCGCTTTTGCGGACGCGCGCTCACTAGCCGCCGCGCGTCGCGCGCTCTTCTGCCCGCCGCGCGCTCGGGCGCGCTGGTCATCGCGGCATCCGGCGCGGGCCAACTGCGGGTGCTTGGCGCCGCGCCGCCCCGTCGGTCGTTGCTCGGTGGGCCCGTCGTAGCAGAGCAACTGATCCTCGACGGCTCGAGCGGGCCCATCGTGTGCGTTGAGCCCATGGCCGTCGCCGGCCTCTGCGGGGCGCCGCGCGGCCGGCGCGCCAGCGCGCGCGCGCCGCAGCGGCCGTCGACGCCATCGGCTCAGCCGACGCCCGCTGCGTCGCCGCTCTCGTGCGCTGCGGCCGCAACGGCACAGTCGACACAGTCGAATGCCGCGAGCGCACCCACGCCCGACCCGTCGGACCTCGTCGCCGTCGCGACGGAACGGCTCGTCGTGCTCGTTGCCACGGAGCCGGCGCTTGGGAAGGGGCAGCAGGCCACCCAGCGGCCCCATGGCGGCGCGTCGGGCGGCGGCGCGGCTCCGGCGGCCGTCGGCGGCGGCGGCGTTGGTGGCGGTGGCGCGCGCATTGTGCTCTCCGTCTGGCCGCCCGAGAGCACGTCTGATGCTCTGCCGTGGCAGTTCACGCCCGTGCTCGCCTGGCTGGGCGCCGCCGCGCTACCAACCGGCGCCACGCCCGCGCCTGGCACGGCGCCCACGCCCTCGCACGCCGACGCGGGCATTGTGCGCGACAAACATGCGCGCGCGGGCGGGAGCGACGTTGGCGGTGGTGGTGGTGGAGGCGGCGGCGTGCGCCCGCGTGGCCTCGGCGCCGACGCGGGCGCCGAGCCGGTGATGGGCGGCCCGGGGCGCGCGGCGTTGGGGGCGGGCACGGGCGCGGGCGAGGGCGCAGGCGAGAGCGATACGGCGGATGTGGACGAGAGCCGCAGCGCATCGTCGCCCGCGCTGACGGCCGCGCTCGCGAGCGACACGGCCGCGCCGCTTCGCTCGTGGCCGCAGCTGGCAATCGCATGGGCGCAGTGCGTTCAAATTTGGGCGCTTGTTCCCAGCATGGCGGCAGCCGGCGCGCTCGGCAGTGGCGGGTGCAGAGGCGCCACGCCGCCGTACGCCTTTGAGCTGCGGTGCGTCGCGACGCTCGCCTTCGAGCCGCACCATCTCTGCCGCCCGCAGCCGAGCGTCGGCCGCGCCGCTCGCGCGCAAGCCGCGCCCGCCGCGCGGCCGACGCGCGCGCTTCGCCCGACGCGCGCGCTTCGCGCGCTCGGTGACGGGCTGCTGTGCGCAATGGGCGAGGATGAGCAACTGCTCCCGCTCAGCATCGCACAGCCACGATCGAGCGACGCGAGCGCGCCGACGCTCGTCCTGCCCGCTGCGCTGACGAGCCGCGGCGCGCGAGACGTGGGCGAAGTTGGCGAGGTTGGCGACGCGGGGAACGCGGGCGACGTTGGCGACGCGGGAAACGCGGGGAACGAGGGTGCAGGCGCGGGCGCGGGCGCGAGCGCACATCGTGACGGCGATTCGCCTCGCGCGAGCGCCCACGGGGGCGGGCGCATAGAACGCAGTTTCGTCAACGCCTGTGGCGCGGCTGCCTCGCCCGGTGCTACCTTGCAGAGCGCCGACGGCGGTTACACTTTGACGAGCGATGGGCGCGGTGGGCAAAGGGCGGGAAATGGTGGCGCAACGGCGCAGCCCGGGCTGGCGGCGGAGGGCGCCGACGAGGCGGAGAGCGTTCTCGTTGATCTGCGCAGCCTGCGCGTCCTCTCGGCGGCAAGGCGCTCGTCGCTTCGCACCGCGGCGTCCGCGGCGTCAGCCGCCAGTGGCGCGGGCGCGAGCGACGTGGCCATTGCGTCCGCCGTGGCCGACATGCCCGCGCCGCGCGCGCGCGAAGCGGCCGACGCGCCGCTTCTCCCGCGCTCGTACGAGCAGACGATGCGCGCGTACAGCGGGATGCTTCTCTGCCTTGGCGCGGGCGGGGTGTACGCGCTGCGCGCGCCGCGCTGGGATGACCGCGCGCGCCGCGCGGTGCGCGCGGGCCGATGGCGGACGGCGCTCTTACTCGCGCTGAGGTACGCGCGCGTCGACGCCGATGCGGTGGAGGCGGTCGTAGGCGGGCGGGCGTCCGACGACGAGTGGATCGCGCGCGCGGACGACGTGGCTGGCGACGTTGAGCTTGCGCAGACGCGGGCGGAGGGTATGGCCGCCGTCGCGCGCGTGTGCGGCATGCTGCTGCGCTCGAGCGAGCAAGGCGCTGGTGCCGCGCCGGGCGCGGGCATCCAGGGCGTTCTGCCTGTGCGCGGCGCTGGTGCGCCGCGCTCACCCGCGCCCATGGCGGCTCTCGACCGCGCGGCCGGCGCGGCGGGTCGCGCCCGGCTCGCGCTCGAATTGTCGGAGCTCGCGGCGGCGTGCGTGCTCGCGTGCGCGCTGGCCGGCGGTCCGGAGCTCGTGTGGGGCGCGCTGTGGCAGCACATCAGCTTCGATGGCGAGGTCGGCGGCGAGCCGTCCGCCGGCGCGCTCCGGCCCGGCATGGCCGCGTGCGCCAGCTCGGCGGATGACGAGCAGGCGGACGGCGGCGGTTTCGCGTCGGTTACGTCCGCCGACGATGGCGACTGTGCGAGCGAGTCTGACGATGAGGAGCTGCACCAGTACACCCTGGCGCTGCCCAGCCCGTTTGGGCCGGCGCGCGCGGCGCGCGGCGCCTTCGCTGGCGACGAGGCCGATGTCCGGACCAACGGCCTCTTCGCTGTCCGGACCATCGGCCGGTGTCCGGACCAACGCTGTCCGGACAGCGAAGAGGCCGATGCGCGCGCGCAGCGCACCGAACGGCGCGCCGTGGACGGGCGTCCGGACAGCGTCGGTCCGGACAGCGTTGGCCGTGCACCTCCCGCGCCTGGCACGCACGCGCCCTCGTGCGCTGCTGCGCGCGCGACCGCCATCGTGCACGAGCCGCCACGTGCGCGCGAGTACGCGCTGGAAGCCATGCTTGCCCTCCTGAGCGCCGCATGGACGGCGGGCGCGGCGGGCGTGGCGGGCGTGGCGGGCGCGGCGGGCGCGGCGGGCGCGGCGGGCGCGGCGGGCGCGGCGGGCGCGGCGGGCGCGGCGGGCGCGGCGGGCGCGGCGGGCGGCGCGCCGCGCGCCTCGAGCGCCGACATGGTCCGCGCGCTCGGCGGTGCGTTGAGGGCACCACCCACCGACGCGCTCCGTGCGCTCGCGTGGCGGGCGGAGACGGGCGGCGGTGGCGGGCGGCGCGTGGCTCGTCGCCGGCTAAGGGCGCTGTGCGTGGCGATCGACGCGCGCGCGCTCGGCGTACGCGCGGACGGCGCGCTCGACGCCCTTCGAAGGCGCTGCGCGGCACTTCGGTTGTATCGCTGGTCGGCCTACCTTGGGATGGCCGCCATAGCAGCGATGCCGGCAGGTGCGGCCCCCTGCGCCGGTGCCGCGCGCGGCGCGACGAGCGGCGGCGTCGACGGCGGTGGCGATGGCGGTGGCGGTGGCGGTGGCGGTGGCGGTGGCGGTGGCGGAGGCGCCGAATCGGCCCGCGCGGCCAATACGGGCGGCAACGGCGGCTCGAACGCACCGCCGAGCGGCGCGGAGATTTTAATTGAGCCGCTCAACGAGCTCGCCGAGCGGCTGCGCGCGCTCAACCGGCAGCGCACGCGTATGCTTCGCGCGCTCGATGGCGGCGTTCACTCGCGCTCCGCCTTGGGCGGCGGCGCGTCCACCTTCGCCGGGCTGGGCGGCAGCGCGGCGACCGCGGCGACCGCCGCGCTCGCGCGGTGCGAACGGCGCCGCCGCCGGTGCCACGTGGCGTTGGTCGAGCTGCTCGCGCACTGCGTGGAGGGGCGCGTGTATCAGCCGTTGCAGATGCACGCGCTCGGCGTGCGGGCACGGACGCCGGGTGCCGCCGAGCCCGCCGCGTCGTCGCCCGCTCGCGCCGCGGTGCAGCGCGCCGCGGCCGCGGCCGCGCTCGCGCTCGCGCGCGGCGGCGCGGCGCCTGCAGAATACGTGGGCGCAGACTTGCTGCCGGCAGCGCCCGCGCTGCACGCGCCGCGCTTCGCGCCGCGCGCGCGCGCCGCGCGCGCGCGCGCCGCCGCGCTCCGCGCGTGCCTCTGCGCGACGGGCGAGCTGCACACGCTCGTCACCGTCACGGCCGGCGCGCGCGCGGCGCTCGGCGCGCTCATGCGGGCGTACCCCGCGGACGGCGGCGCGGTGGTGGACGGCCGCGCGGACGGCGAGGCGATGGCGCTCTCGCCGGGGCACGCGCCGCGCATGGGCACGGGCGTGGGCGCAGGCCCGCCATTGCGCGAGCTCATCAGTGCGCTGGGTGCTCTTTTGCGCCATGGCCCTGACGGGCAGAGAACATGCACGGAGGAGGCGGAGGCGGAGGACGACATGTGCGCGCGCCTGCTCGAGCCACGGTCGGCGTGCGGCGCGCCGCGGCCGGCGGGCGCGCCGCGCGCGTCGGGCGCGTCGGGTCGCGCGAGCGCCGCGGTGCTCGACGCAATCTGCCACGCGCTCCTCCTCCTCGTTGTCGCGCGCGGCGCGCCCGCGCGGCTCTCGGCGCGGCCCATGGCGGAGCAGCTGCTGGGCCCGGCGCTGCAGCTGCGGCTCTTGCTGCATCTCCTCGGCGGCGGCGATGGCGGTGGTGGCGGTGGTCGTGGCGGTGGTGGCGGTGGTCGTGGCGGTGGTCGTGGCGGTGGTGGCGGCGGCGGCGACGGTGGCGACGGCGGAACACCGATTGCAGGCGCGGCCGGCGCGGCCGGCGCGAAAGGCTGCGCGCGGAGCGAGACCGAGGTTGCGCTTGCGTCGGCGCGGCTGCGTGCCCTCCTGCAGCTCCTGCACGCCTGGCCCGAGATGGCGTTGAGCGCGCCGCCCGCGTTCGTCGACGCGGCGCGCGCGCGCGGCGCGTGGCGCGTGTGCGCGTGCGTGGACGCTGCAAAGGGGCGGCACGCGTTGGCGGCGACTGCGTGGCTGCGCGCTGTGGCGGCGGACGCGCGCAGCGCACGTGCGGCCGTCTGCGCGAGCGGCGCCGCTCCGCGCCTTGCGCCCCAAGGCAGCAGCGGAGACACGCGCGCGCGCTCGGCCACGCGCCGCGCGACGCCGCCGCCGACGAGAACGCTGGGCTTGAGAAGGCCGGGCTCGGGGACGTGGGCGGAACGGACGGGTTCAGGGACGTGGGCAAAGTCGGCATCCTCGCGCGAGCACGGCGGCCGCGGCGCAGTCGAGGCGCGGGTTCAGCTGCGCGCGGAGGCGTGCTCGCTCGTGGCGTATCTCGAGGCATTACTCGTGCCGTCCGTGGCGGTGGGCGGCAGCGCGGCGGCGAGCGCGGCGGGCGCGGCGGGCGCGGCGGGCGCGGCGAGCGCGGCGGGCGCGGCGGGCGCGGCGAGCGCGGCGGGCGCGGCGGGCGCGGCGGGCGCGAACGGTTGCGCAGGTCTTCGACGCTGTAGCATCGGCGGTGGCGCGAACATGGCCACGTGCGGTATCGGCAGTGGCGTGCCTCGCGCGGACCTGTCGGGTGTGCCCGCAGCGCTGCTGGCTGGCGCGCTCATCCTTGGGACGCGGGGTGCACGTTGCGCGCCCGCCGCGCCAAGCGCCGCCGAGCGCGCGGCGCTCGTCGCCGAGCTGCTCGTGCACGTGCCGACGCTCGCCGCTGCTGACGAGAGCGGCACGTGCCGGCTGCTGCTGCGCGTCGCCTCAGCGTCAGCCGATTTTGAAACGGCCGGCGCCACGCCGCGCGACGCCATTGTTGTTCCGCCGGACACGATCGCACCGGACTATGCCGCGCCAATCGGTGACGCGTCGTCGGACGTCGGCGCAGGCGCCGACGACGGCGAGGACGCGCGCGGCCAGCGCGGAGCGGCCTCGCCTCCACCGACCCCATCGATCGGCGCGGGCGCAGCCGCGCGGCCACATGGCGCGCGCAGTGCGTGCGTGCACGAGCAGATTGTCGGCGCGCTGGACACGCTGCCGCGGCTGCAGTTTCGTTACTTGCGTGCGCTGCTGCGCGGCGGAGCACACTCGGCACTCGGCGGCCAACAAC
Organism: Diacronema lutheri; assembly: GCA_019448385.1. Lineage (NCBI taxonomy): Eukaryota > Haptophyta > Pavlovophyceae > Pavlovales > Pavlovaceae > Diacronema > Diacronema lutheri. The sequence continues at coordinate 6,659 of JAGTXO010000029.1, read as the reverse complement.
ACGGGCACGCGCCTTTGCCGCCGCCGCCGCCGCCGCCATCGTCGTCGTGCGGCGCGCCATGGGCCGTTGACGAATTCGGCGCGCGTGACGGTGCACTGAACGCACCCTTGCGCGCGGCGCGCAGCGCACCGAGCGCGGCGGCCGCGGACGGCGCCGGCGCACGGGCAGGGCGCGCGCCTGCGCGCGAGGCGCCGGCGAGTGGCCTTCGGCTCCGCCGGCTGCCGCTCGCGGCGTCCGCGCGCGCGTGGTTCGCCGCCGCCCGCCGCGGCGACGGCGCAGATCGCGAGCGCAGCGCGGGCGTTGCGGCGGACGATGCCGCCGCGCGCGCGGCGCGGCGCGCGCGCGGCGCAACGCCCGCGCCGTGGACGCAGCCGCCGCCCGCGCCCGCGCGTGCGCCCGCGCGGCCCTACGCGGCGGTTACGGGCGACGCGGACAGCGTCGATGGCGCGGACGGCGCGGACGGCGTCGCGGGCAGCAGCGGCGGCGCGACGCCCTGCGCATGGCGCGTCGTGGACAGCCACCGCTACCTCGCGCTGCTCTGTGAGTACGAGCGCGACGAGGCGTTGCCCTTCCTGCTCTGGCTCGACGCCGAGGCGGCCGTTGGCGCGGCCGGCGCGGCCGGCGCGGCCGGCGCGGCCGGCGCGGCCGGCACGTGTTGCGCGCCGGGCGCGGCCGGCGACGAGTGCGTCGGACGGACGGGCGCAAGCGCGGGCGGCCTAGGCGGCTACGACCTTGGCACGTGCCTGCAGATCGCGCGTGCGCACGCCGCGCACGACGTGCGTGCACATCTGCTCGAGCGCGCGGGCGACGTGTGCGGCGCGCTCGACGCCGCGCTCGCGGCGGTGGACTCTTCGCTAGGCGAGCGCTTTGGCGGCGCGCTGCGCGCCGCGCATTTTGCCGAACTTGGCGGAGGCGGCAAGAGCGAAAGTGAGCACGATGGCGGAGGCGGCAACAGCGAAAGCGAGGGCGAGGGTGGGAACGGTGCTGCGGTGGGCGGGGCCGCGAGTGACGACGACGAGGGCGGGGATGAGGGCAGCGAAGACGTCGTTGACGGTGACGACGACGACGACAACGACGACGACGACGACGACGATGACGACGACGACGACGAGGGCGACCAGCGATTGCTCAAAGGCCACCGCGCGGCCGTGCCAGCCGCAACGCACGGCGCGTGCCCCTCTGCGCCCGCCGTATCGGCGTTGGCCGAGTCCTTCGCCGCCTCAGCGGAAGGCAAGGTGGTCGTGCTTGCGGTTGAGCGCGCGGCGGCACTGTGCGAGCGAATCGGCCGCACCGCTGCGCGCGCGCGCGCCGCCGCCGACTGCGGCGCGGCGGCGGGCGCGCGAGCGCCCACGCCGCGTGGCGCGCTGCACGGCCGTAACGGACAGAGCGACGCGGGCGTGGCCGCCTCGGCGTGCGCCTCGCGCGCTGCGGCGGTGGTCGTCGGCGCGCGTGCCGGACGGCCAAGCGTGCTGACCGCAACGTCGTCTGGCGACGCACGCGGCAACGGCCAGACGGGCGCGGTGGGCGCGTCCGGCGCCGCCGGTTGTTCTTCCGGACTGGGCGCGGCGCCGGACGCGGCCGCCGGTTGTTCTTCCGGACTGGGCGCGGCGCCGGACGCGGCCGCTGTGCGCGCGGCGCCAGCGGACGCGGAGGCGGAGGCGGAGGCGGAGGCGGAGGCGGAGGGTGCCTGGCTCAGCCTTTATCGCGCGCTCGCGCGGCATCGCGCCGGGCGCGGAGCTGATGCGGACGGCGCGAGCAATGGCTGCCGTGAGGCGCTCTCCAGCAATGGCTGCCGTCCGCATCAGCTCGGCAGCTGCGCTGGCGGGTTACCGTATCGCGGTACCGGGTCGCCACCACCCGACCCCTTGCTGTGTTCCTCCAATGGGGGGGGCTGCCGTGAGGCGCTCTCCGGCGCGGTCGACGGCGGCGATGCGCGCGCGCAGGCCGCCGCGCCGGCCGCGCGCCGCCACCACGCGCGCTCGCGCGGCGCGCGGCGGGCTGTTGAAGTAGCGGTTACGTACGCCATTGACTTTGTCGCCGCGCGGCTCATGCGCGACGTGCTTGCGCGCATGAGCCGCGCGCTGCCCGTGGACAGCGTGCTGCGCGCGCTCGTCGGCGCGAGCGCCGGCGTGGCCACCAGCGCCGCGGCACGCGGCCGCGCGCGCACGCACGGCGGGGACGACGACGAGGCGCTCGGCGGCGGCGCGGCGGCGTGCGGTGGCGCCGTGCGAGTCGGGCCGTATCGCGAGGCCGTGCAAGGGCTGCTCGGCGCTCGCTCGCGCGAGCGCGAGATGCTGTGCTTCGCGGCCGCGCTCGCCTCGCACGAGAAGGCGGACAGCGCGCGCGCCGCGAGCGACTGCACCGCGCGCGCGCTCCGACTGGCCGCCGCGCACGATGCGCGCGGTGCAGCGGCGGCGGGAGTGGCCGGTGAGGTGCAGGGCGACGCGGGCGTGGTTCTGGCGCTCGCGCGCGCGCAGCGGCTTGATCGGACCGCGCGCTTGCTCGCCTCCGAGCTCGCCTGGCACACGACGTGGGCCCTGTCTGCGGCAGCTGAGGCGCACGTGCCGCGCGCGCCCGCGCCGGCGCCGGCGCCGGCGACGACGGCGCCGTCGACGTCGGCGCGGGCGCCAACGCCGGGCGCGCTCGCGACGAGCGCGGCGTGGCCGACGGCTACGCCGGCACCGGCGCAGCCGCCGCAGCAGCACGTGCGCGCCGGCGTCGACGCGCTCGGCCCTGGTGGCGTGCAGCATCCGGCGCCCTCGCAGGCGCAGCCGCCCGCCGCGCGCGCGCCGCTGGCGCGCGCCGCCCCGACGTCCGCGCCGCCCGAGCCGCCCGGCCATGAACCGACAAGTGACCCGTGGGCGTCGGCGCCCGTCGAGGGAAGGGCGCTGAGTGTGGGCGGCTTTGAGTCGGACGCGGCGCGGACGGCGACGTGGACGGGCGCGCGCCGGGGCGGGAGCGTCGAGGCTGGCGCAGGCGACGCGCCGGCGGTGCCGCCTGCGGTTGGCGGCGTCGGCGGACGGGGGCCGCAGTGGCGTTTGGCGCGCTGAGACGGCCGCTGTGTTGCGGTGGACTCAGCCGTGGACTGCGTGGAGTCACTGGGCCAAACTCACTTTCGCAACTGAAAGCAGTTGAGTCGACCCGGGCCAAACTGAAAAGCGCGCCATGGACGGTGGCGCGGGCGAGTCGTGGCGGGCGAAGCGGGCCAAGATCGAGGCGGAATCCAGCACGACGGGCGCCAACAATGGCGTGGGGGCGTCGCAGCGCAAGCGCGCGCTCATCACCGGCATCACTGGCCAGGACGGCTCGTATCTCGCCGAGTTCCTCCTCTCCAAGGCGAGCGCACCGGCGCGCCGGCACGCGCGCCGCGCTGCTGGGCGCACGCGCGCGCTCGGCGCGCCGGCCAGCAATTTGCTCCAGCTCGGCGCGCAGCCGCTTTGCCGTGTGTCTTCACGCGCGGCGGCCGCGCGCCGCGCGCACCGCGCCTTACACCTTGCGCGCGCGCGGGACCCCGTGCACCATGGCGAGCGCACGACCAGCGCTCACGCGCCGCACGCGCGCGTGCGCCCACGCGCACCTATGCGCGCACGCTCGATTTGCGCGTGCAGAACTACGAAGTGCACGGCATCATCCGCCGCTCGTCGTCGTTCAACACCGGGCGGGTCGAGCACATCTACCAGGACCCGCACCTGCCGCACACGCAGCTCTTCCTGCACCACGGCGACCTGACCGACTCGACCAACCTCTTCTCGATCATCTCGAAGGTCAAGCCGCACGAGGTGCGCGCCGAGCCCGCGCCGCGTCGCCCGCCGCGCCGAACGCCCGGCCGCGCGCGCGCCCTCATCTCCGCTCCACGAGTCAGCATGGCGGCGCGGGCAGCGGCGAGGGGTGGGTCGGTGCCGAGGATTTGGGGAACCAGCGAGGTGGCGGCAAAGTTGCGTGTGCAAAACCAGGCACGCACGCGCGCCGCGCGCACACGCGCGCATCGTGCCGCGCCGCGCGGCACGATGCCGCGCGGCATGGCAACCGCCGTTACAGGTATACAATCTGGGCGCCCAGTCCCACGTCAAGGTCTCCTTCGAAATGTCAGAGTACACTGCAGACGTTGATGGCGTCGGCACGCTCCGCCTGCTCAACGCGATCCGTACCGCCGGCCTGGAGGGCACCTGCAAATTCTACCAGGCGCGCGCGCACGTCGCGCGCCAGGCGCACTTGGCCTGCGCGCATCCCCGACCGACCGGCCAGACGGCCGAGAGGAGGGAAGGGGGGGAGGAGGGGGAGGAGGGAGGAGGGGGAGGGGGGAGGAGGAGGGGGAGGAGGGGGGGGGGAGGGGGGGGGAAGAGGGTGGGGAGGAGGAGGGGAGGTAGGGGGGGGGGGGGGGGGGGGGGGTGAGGAGGGGGGGGGGGGGGGGGGGAGGAGGATGGGGAGGGGGGAGGAGGGGGAGGAGGAAGGAGGAGGATGGGGGAGGGGGTGAAGCGCCGCGCGTGAGGCGCGTACGCGCGCGCTTCGCCTCACGCCGTGCGCTACGGTGTGCGCTCCGGCCTGCGCCGCGGCGAGCGCTGCGCAGGCATCAACGTCTGAGCTCTATGGCCTGGTGCAACAAGTGCCGCAGTCTGAAAAGACGCCCTTCTACCCACGCTCGCCGTACGGCGTTGCCAAGATGTGCGGCGCTGCGCTGCGGCGCTGCGCCGCGGCGGTGTGCGTGGCGGTGTGCGTCGCGGTGTGCGTCGCGGTGTGCGTCGCGGTGTGCGTCGCGGTGTGCGTCGCGGTGTGCGTCGCGGTGTGCGTCGCGGTGTGCGTCGCGGTGTGCGTCGCGGTGTGCGTCGCGGTGTGCGTCGCGGTGTGCGTCGCGGTGTGCGTCGCGGTGTGCGTCGCGGTGTGCGTCGCGGTGTGCGTCGCGGTGTGCGTCGCGGTGTGCGTCGCGGTGTGCGTCGCGGTGTGCGTCGCGGTGTGCGTCGCGGTGTGCGTGGCGGTGTGCGCGGCGGTGTGCGTGGCGGTGTGCGCGGCGGTGTGCGCGGCGGTGTGCGCGGCGGTGTGCGTGGCGGTGTGCGTGGCGGTGTGCGCGGCGGTGTGCGTGGCGGTGTGCGTGGCGGTGTGCGCGGCGGTGTGCGCGGCGGTGTGCTGCGCGTCCGTTGCGCGCGGCCCTGTCGTCGTCGCGCACACCTCATCTTGCGCGGTATACGCACAAGGTGTTCACATTGCGCGGCGCCGTATGCAGGTACGCGTATTGGATCGTAATCAATTACCGCGAGGCGTACGGCATGCACCTGTCCAACGGCATCCTCTTTAACCACGAGTCGCCGCGCCGCGGGCCGACGTTCGTGACGCGCAAGGTGCGCTGCGCTATGGAGGGGGGAGGGGGGAGGGGGGGGGAGAGGGGGGGGGGGGGGGGACCTCGTGACGCGCAAGGTGCGCTGCGCTATGGAGGGGGGAGGGGGGAGGGGGGGGGGGGGGGGGGGGACCTCGTGACGCGCAAGGTGCGCTGCGCTATGGAGGGGGGAGGGGGGGGGGGGGGGGGGGGGGGGGGGGAGGGGGGCGGGGGGGGGGAACCTCGTGACGCGCAAGGTGCGCTGCGCTAGGGGGGAGGGGGGAGGGGGGGGGGGGGGGGGGGGGGGGGGGGAGGGGGGGGACCTCGTGACGCGCAAGGTGCGCTGCGCTATGGAGGGGGGAGGGGGGGGGGGGGGGGGAGGGGGGACGGGGTGCGCGGAGGAGGGGGGGGGGGAGGGGGGGGGGGCCGGGGGAGGGACTCGTGACGCGCAAGGTGCGCTGCGCTATGGAGGGGGGAGGGGGGGGGGGGGGGGGGGGGGACCTCGTGACGCGCAGGGTGCGCTGCGCTATGGAGGGGGGAGGGGGGGGGGGGGGGGAGGGGGGGGGGGACTCGTGACGCGCAAGGTGCGCTGCGCTATGGGGGGGGGGGGGGGGGGGGGGGGGGGGGGGGGGGGGGGACTCGTGACGCGCAAGGTGCGCTGCGCTATGGAGGGGGGGGGGGGGGGGGGGGGGGGGGGGGGGGGGGGCCTGTGACGCGCAAGGTGGCTGCGTAGGAGGGGGGGGGGGGGGGGGGGGGGGACCTCGTGACGCGCAAGGTGCGCTGCGCTATGGAGGGGGGAGGGGGGGGGGGGGGGGGGGGGGGGGGGGGAGGGGGACTCGTGACGGAGGTGCCGCGCCAAGGTGCAGCTGCGCTAGGAGGGGGGAGGGGGGGGGGGGGGGGGAGGGGGGGGGGGGGGGACCTGTGACGCGCAAGGTGCGCTTGCGCTATGGAGGGGGGGGCGGGGGGGGGGGGGGGGGGGGGGGGAGGGGGGGGGACCTGCGTGACGCGCAAGGTGCGCTGCGCTATGGAGGGGAGGGGGGGGGGGGAGGGGGGGAGGACCTCGTGACGCGCAAGGTGCGCTTGCGCTATGGAGGGGGGGGGGGGGGGGGGGGGGGAGGGGGGGGGGGACCTCGTGACGCGCAAGGGTGCGCTGCGCTATGAGGGGGGAGGGGCGGGAGGGGGGGAGGGAGGCGGGGGGGGGGGGGGGGCGGACCTCGTGACGCGCAAGGTGCGCTGCGATATGGAGGGGGGAACGGGGGGGGGGGGGGGGGGGGGGGAGGGGTGGGGAGGGGGGGGACCTCAGTGACGCGGCAAGGTGCGCTGACGCTATGAGGGGGAGGGGGGGGGGGGG